>CM035172.1:90177205-90387205 GCA_020205615.1 Panax quinquefolius | reverse complement strand
AAACGTTTTTGGTTCCCACTTGAACGATGGTATACGAAGCTTTCATCGCTGAACTATCTTGATGTCGCGCTGAATTGATGTCAATGGTTTAAGAATACTGGATCTTTCGATACCTTCGCTGAAGTATTCCACGAATTATGTCACTAGACTTCACCTGATGTTACGCTAGATTGATGACAACCACCAGATGTCTCACCCTTCTTGAGGTGATTTGGAGTTTACTTTCACTGTTGGGTGCTTGTGCCCCATTTCCTTAAGCGTTTGATTCACAACCCGGCTGAACTGATGACTTGAATGTCGCTGAAATCCCTGGAGGGTGTAATTCATTCTTTCGCTGCCCAGATTTGAACGTCGGTGTAGATTAGGCCTCAGCTTGTGAGGACTTAACGCATGTTGATGGTGTAGATTTTATTTACTAGGCCTTTCGTTGTTGACCTTCTACTTCTGAGTTAAGAACTTTTTTGAGAACTTTCCCCTTCTTTCGTAGGGGCATGCTTATGTCGCTATGATTTCTTTCAGGAGTTCACCCCTTTCTTTTTGATGAGAAGCTTGATCTCGCCTTAAATTCCTTCCATTTCTTGGAATTGGAAAAATGCCCCAGTCCTTTCGCATGTTGATGCTGAGGGTTCATATGAGAAACTCTCTTTGTTAATGAAGTCGTGAGTGAATAATATCTGAATCGCCATTGAGATGATGATGGACCATGCTGATGGCGTTAACTGGTGCATTTTCCATTTTAAGATGATTGATAAATGCCCCAGTGTTGAGTTGTTGCTGCTTCTGAGATTGCCCCCAATCTTGTTGTAAGGAATCCACTATCCGGTTGTCGCCAATTTTGAAATTGCCCCAGCCTCGCTTGTTATCTGGGATAGTTGCTTTGATAGATGAGCTGATAAGACACCAAGATCACAAGAGGCTTTTACATCTGTACCATCTGGTGAACAGGTAGTGGATTTGTTGGCTGGTGTAGAAACCCTTGGGTAGGAGATCATAGTGTTACCTCCTTCTTCTGAGAGGGAATCCATGTTGGACTTGATAGCCCGCATATACACTAATTTGTAGATGGGCTTGTATTTTCCTGCACAGACTAGCTTAGCCATTTTGTTATGTACAGTACACATTTTATATATCAAACAACATTATATATGGTAGGGAAATATATGTTGATTCACTTCCCTTTTAGTTGTGCCTTGCTACTTGCTTGATATTCACTTATTTCTCCAGGACTTTGTGATCTGGATGTATTCTAAACTCCTCCTTGATGGATGGACAGTGAGATGTCTCAGGATTTTCAGAATGGATCGTCGATCTGTGTGTATTCCCTACCATCTTTGGTGTCTTGGGACTTGTTTCTGTATGTGGCTATGGATAGGAGTGAATTTGTTTTTTCTGTGGTGAGACCGGACCATATAACATGGTTGCCTACGTACTCCCGTGTATTGGGGAGATCAGGTCGATGTAGTTCGCCCATGTACAGGGCGGATTGCAGATGAAAATTTCAATCCCATGTATAGAATAAATTTAAGGTGTGAAAGGTTTGATCCTTGGTGAGATACCGAAGTTGTATGAAATGAAGTGAAACCAGGCTGCTGGTTTGAAAAGTGTGTTTTTTCCCTAAGGGGCAGATGGGTAAAAAGGAAAGGATGTATGTAGTGAGGGTTAAAGAACCTGAAATGACTGGTGATCTGATGATCCAAAACCAGGATGTTCGCTTGATGGTAACCTCAGACATAGTACCGTTTCACGGTGTCCGAATTGATGAGTTGCAGAAATTCATTGCCATCCATTTCCTGTAATCTGACAGCGCCTCCTGTCAATACCTCGACAATAAACGAGCCTTCCCAGTTTGGGGAGAATTTTCCTTTAGACTGAGCTTGGTTGTCAACGATCTTTTTCAAAATCAAGTCGTGTTGTTTGAACTGCCGTAGTCGGACTTTTCTGTTGTAGGATCTTCTTTACAAGTAAAAGGCCGCTCATTTGTGGGCCACATACTTTCCCATGGATTTCATCCATAGCCTCTAAGCTTGGTCCTCGTCCAAACATCTGAGGAGACATTGTTCTGCATCTCTTTTCGTATAGTGCATCTCCGCTCAGGTAGAATTTTATAGCAAGTTGATGGATATGCCTTTTATAAGTCGGGCTCGCCTCAGCGGGTGTAGATCCATCTCATAAGTACTTCTTGATGTGTTGATACCATGGATGCTGGATGAGAGGTAGGTCATCCGATACTTTTCAATGTAATTCCCATAGGCTGGAGCTTTTTGTTGGAAAAATGTGTGGGTTGGCATGTCTTCCTCGTCATGTATGTTGACCAAGGAGGCCAAGGTTGCTAGCGCACTCGTAAAATCATTCCTATTCTAAGGAATGTGGAGGAAGGATTTTTCTTCAAACTCCAAAGCCATCTGTAGAACATGCCGATGGCAAGGCAGCAATTTTAGAACTTGTTGAAGAGCTTTCTTCTTTTTCTTTTTTCTTTTTTTTTTCTTTCTTTTTTTTCTTTTTTCTCTTTTTTTTCTTTTCTTTTTTTTCTTTATGCATTAGATCGTGGAAAAGAGTCATATGGCTCACTGATAGGTACCTCCGGCATTGATGAGGCCGAAGGACAATCGTCTGTTACCAAAAGATTCCCCAAGGAGTGATGAAAATAATTTTCTCACGATCTTCCTCAGCAACTATGATTTGATGGTACCTCGCAAAGCAATCAGCAAAGGAGTACATGTCGTATTGTCAATGAGTATGTTGATGAATGGGACCGGAAAGCTATCTTTGAGATAAGCTTTGTTCAGATCACTGTAATCCACGCAAAATCGCACCTCTCCTCCTGGTTTCGACACGGGTACTATGTTGGATAGCCATTCAGGGTATGTTGACACCATGATGATGCCAACTTGAAATTGTTTCGTAATTCTTCTTTAACCTTTAACCTCCACTCAGGTTTTAATCACCTGAGCTTCTGCCTGACTGGCTTGAATTCCCCTTTGATGGGAAGGCAATGAATGACAATGTCAGTGGATAAACAAACCATGCCTTCGTGAGACCATGCAAACACATCCTAGAATAGGGTCAATAGAGTAACCATGTCATTCCTTTGGTTTGGAGTGAGGTCCGTACCAATCTGGACTTGTTTGGGGTTTTCTAAGGTTCCGAGGTTTAAAAGAGGTGGTTTGATCAAGATTTGGCTTGGGTTTGTCTTCGACCCATTCTTTGATCTACTGAGGTATCTCATAGTCATCTTGTATTTCCATCAAGTCTGAGTCCAACTTTACATCAAATTTACAGTCCTTGTGGAGAATAGGCACCTCATCAACAAGTACAAGCACATTAAATTCAGAGTCTTGAAACAAAATATGCTTTCACTTAGTATATAACACTGTTCCATCACACAAAGTGTTAGACTTTAATGACAAAAGTAACTGCTAATACTATACATAAAAAGTAAGCAGTTATTGCTATCTACAAGGTAGAGAGAGTTTCTTCCCTTTTTACCCTCGTCGGCAAATGCAAGAAGTGGTGCTCCAATTGTCGAGGGAAAAGTCTTAGTGGACTGCAGTGATGGAGGGATTGTCATCATCCTCCCTGTCCCGAATGATGGCCATTACGTCTAGGCAATCATCGTCTGGGGTGTACCTATTGGTATGTTCATCATGAACGATGATGCGTATACCGGACATCATCTGTATGACGTCTTGCTTGATTCTTCATTCCTCTTCTTCCACTGCGGGATTTGGAACAAAGACTTTTTTCTCCTTCACCGGTACCGGCTTGGGACATAACATAGCCATTACATTGGCTGGCACCTTTACGGGAGGTTGTGCGGACTCAGAGCTCGAAGGCGAAGATAAACGCCACATGGTTGAAGCTGAAGGAATCTGATGATGCTTATGAGGATTCTTGTGACTAGAACTGGTAGAATAGCCTAGCCCAGCTGTTCCAATTTGCTTGGTTAATCGAATTGGGTATTTGATACCCTGGCAATCTTTACCCAACCCTTGTCTCGGTTTATGACCCAACGACATCATTTCTTGAGTAAGCGGAGCATTACTTGGCGAAAATCTTGGTTTGGCAATGGCGCTCCAATAGCATGGTATTGGGTGTTGCTTATTTCTAAAGCATAAAAAGTGACTGGTTCAACGTCTACATTGGCATTGATGAATGGCATGTCCCCATGTTGAGGACACTCTGGTTCAGCGTTGACCGTGACCAAGCTATTGTTGATAATGTATTTCAATTGTTGATGAAGGGTGGAGGGATCTTGACCATGTGAATCTATGGTCGTCCCAAGAGCAAAGGTTGTATCTTCAAATCTATCTTGAGCACATGGAAAGATACGCAGAATGTGTGAGGACCAATTTCGATTAAGCACTCAATTACTCAAACCAAATTTCGCTTGCTCATCAAAAGCTTTGATGGTAGTATGGATACTCAATTCGCTGAGATTGATATTCATCTTCACCAAGGTAGCGTGTGGGCGATATTCAGCGAGGAACCTCCATCTATTAAGACTCAAGACTACCATATATCCCAGGACAAGACCGCAATGTGCAACGTCTTACGAATGACCGGTCCCTTCAGCGCAGATGTCATTATCAGTGAAGGATATCACATTGTTGTTGAAAATGTGATTAACCAGATGTTGAAACTTTTTCATATCCACTGATGTCCCTAAAACCTTTAACAAGACCTTCCAGTGATTCTCGGAAGTTAGGACCAAGTCCAAAATTGATATTTGTTGTGGAGCTTCTTTCAAGCTTAAAACCACCGTAGCTTCATTATGACCCACAACACGGAGGAATTTTTCAATCTTCTCCATGGGTATTTTCCCCTTTGATTTGATGGTAGGCTCCATCACTCGGTGGGGAAGATACAGTGGATTTTCCTTCGACACTGTAGCAGTTGTATGTGAGGTGGCTCCTTCACTTTCTCCATAATTCCACGGAATTGTGCGCAAGCTAACAATAAGATATTGTGCTCTGCACGGTAAATTTATTGGCCCGGGAGCGGCCACTTCCAAAGGGTGGTTGATTCCCTTGAGTTGAATTATTAGCATTGTGAGTGATTTGCTAATCCCATCAGTTTTATTGGATATGACTGCTACCACACTCTTCCACTTAGTAGGGGCTGCATCTTCACTTGCACATAACACAGTATCGTTGTCTGTTAGGCGCAATACACCACTGTCAATTAGATTTTGGATAAGGTGGCGGAGTGCCCAACATTCTTCTATGCTGTGACCGCGAGACTGGGAATGGTATTGACACACTCCATCAGAGTTGTACCGTCCTGAACGGGGGTTGATTGGAGGTAGAAGGGAACTGATCCTTCCTTCATTGATTAACATATGAAGGATTTCCTCCATAGGTTGGCCCAGATAGGTGAATTCCTTTTTGTTGGCAAAATCCCGACGGGCTTTGGCATTTGCTCTCTTTGTCACTTTGTCTTCTAACATTTCATTTTCTGAAAGTGACGAGGGAATATTTATGACAATAGATAGGAGATTGGCATGCTCTTGGCTGATTAACTGACAAGTCATTTGATGCTGATAAGTCACCAGTTCCGCCAATTGCTCAATTTGCTTGCAGAGAGCTTTAATCTTTCGTTCCATTGTGAACTGGAACTTGGCATAATCCCATCTGTCATCACCGTCTTTGATGGTCTGGGAAGAATCACAGCTAAAATTGGAACTCTATCCATTACTCCAATTAATCATGTTGACCTCTTCTTCTTTGTGTTGAGGAAGAGGGTTGTCTTGTACGTGACGCTGATCTGGTTTGGTGACCACGATCTCTCTGTTGTCTATCAGGTCCTGGATCTTGTGTTTCATGGCCCAACAATCTCGAGTATCATGTCCAAGTGCCCCAAGATGATAAACACATTTCCTAAGCGACATTGAAACCCCGTCCCATTAAATCGGGTGGTGGAAGAAGATGTAAATTTTCTTCTATGTTGTCGATTGAAAGTAGTATGCACACAAGCCAATCATGTTTGATGATAAAGCATATACTTTGTAACAATCTTATTCATTTATTAATAAAAAGTATTAATTTATTAAAGGCTTTTAATTATCTACATGATCTTTGTTTTATAATATGTGATAAACCCATAGTTTTAAGCAATGCTTTTAGAATAATGATGATGATCATTCTAATGAGATCTAAATTCTTAGAAAGCTTAAAACTAAAATAGTTCCCAATCATTGGATTACTAAATTGGGGATTAGTGAATCCGGATAGATTGGTACATACGTTTCTTGCTCATTGGATGAGGATGATTGATCTCATGATCATTTGTGTGGAGACACTAAAGCAAGTATGTAGGTGCTTATTAGAGAATAAGTTCAATTGAACGTGGCTCGCTAAGGAATACCTAATGGAGTTTTACTTGCTTTCGTCAATAGGAATTCTCGTAGTGATAGTAGTACAAGTAATCCTTGGACTTGAGATCATTATAGTATCTTGTGTATGATGAGTTATACTTTGACTTATTCCTTAAGACCCTTAGGGTATATCAAAGGGGTATGCTTGGGTATAACAAGTTGTACATGGAGATAATATATGATCAATAAAGAATCTACCACTTCTAATAAAAGAAGAGAAATGTCTTATGTGATTCGATAAATGACAACCCAAAGAGTCCTTGGCGAAGCGTAATGAAATTAAAAAAGGAGTTTCTAATTTGCATTATTTGAGTTGTGCATTTAAGGATCGAAATACATATAATTAAATAAAATAAGACTTGACAAGAATTCCATGTCTTATATTTAATTGGGACATTGTATGGTGGAAGGATTGAATTGTGCGGTAAACTATTTACTCAAAGGTTCTTTTATGATTAATGTTGAAATCTATATTATCCGGAAAGTCGTTGATTGCTAGGGAGGCTTATCCCTATTGTTGAATAAATATTATTTATTTAAATAAATTAATTATTTAATTTATTTATTTAAATAAGATTAGAATTGTTCTAATTGATTTATTCACAACCTTTTAATATGGAGAACCTAAAGGGTCACACCATAAAAGGAAGAATAATTATTTAAGAAGTTAATGGCATAATCGTAATAATATGTTATGTATATTTAATTTAATCTATGGTGATAGAATAAATTAAATAGCTTAATATTTATTATTTAATATTTTAGAAATATTAAATATAAATTAATAAGAGGAGTCTTATTAATATTATTACAATTATTATTATTATTTTAATTTCTAAAAGAGTTTAGGAATTAATTTAATATAAGTACTCTCATTTATTCCTAATTGGATTAGGAGGAAAAATTAATTAAAGGAGTTTAATTAATTATCCCTAATAAGATTAGGGGAGCCCATTTAATTAAAAGAGTTTAATTAAATAATACCTTATTTTATTAAATAAGGTTACATCTGATATCTTTATAAGAGGAGTCTTATATCGATATATCAATATACGTAATAATTCCAATTTGTTGGAGAGTATGCCCCTTTTCTATATAGATAGAAAAACTAGGGTTTGAGCCAATACCCTTCTTCTTCTTGAATCTTTATTATTCCTTGGTGGATCACCTCTGAGGCCAAACACACGGGTGGCTAACGTTGATCAAAAGAAGGAACCAAACCCGGTGGATTCAAGTTGAGCGCGAAAGGATTTGGAGGTGAACTTGTACGAGGAAGCTCGATCTTCAAGGGTATGATTTTATTCTTTATCTTTTTTTAATTAATTAATAATTGTGCATAAAGGGTGATCCGGGTATATGGTTTGTAAAATTTTTTAAACTTTGATTTATCTCGCTTCCGCTTAATTTTGCAATTTGATTGCGTTCATGAATATTACAAACCTAACAGTGGTATCAGAGCCAAACCTTTATGCGAATTATTAATTATTTTAATTTGATATGTATATTGATATGTATATTGATATGTGTTTAGAATAATTTAATTGGGCATAATTTTATTGTATAAAATTTATTTAAAAAAAAAAAAGGGCAGCGCACGGAAATCAAGGCAACAATTCACGGAAATCAATAATGGTAGCCCACGTGCTTCATGATTTAAAGTTACAAATAATTTGCTAACTAATTGAATTTGAAAGGAATGCTGCTAATTCGGTAAGGATATTTATATATATATGATATATATATATATATATATATATATATATTAACGGTATATATATATATATATATATATATATATATTATCCTTAATTATTTTATAATTAAAATAAAGTTTATTTTAATATTAAAATAAAAAGTTTATTTTAATCTTAAAATAAAAAGTTTATTATTTTAATCTTAAAATTAAATTTCATGTTAACTAATTAGAGTTGGAATTGGATTCCATGATAACTAATTGGAGTTGAAATTGATCTTTCCTTAAATAAAAGAGTTTATTTAGATATGAAATAAGATTTCATATTATTCAAAATAAATGAGTTTATTTATGAATGAATAGAAAGAGAATCCTAATTTCCTTAAATAAAGGAGTTTATTTAGATATGAAATATGATTTCATATTATTCAAAATAAAGGAGTTTATTTGTGAATAGGAAAGAGAATATGTGTTTCCTTTAATAAAGGAGTTTTTTTTTACTTGGAATTGGATTCCATAATTAATTAAAATAAAGGAGTTTATTTTGATTAATGATTTTGATTAAAATAAAATAGTTTATTTTATTCAAAATTGGATAAATTAAAATAAAATAGTTTTATTTTGATTTAAATTTGGATTAAAATAAAGGAGTTTATTTTGATTCAAAATTAGATTTTATACTAACTAAATTTGCCCATTAAATGATATCAATATATATATTAAATGTTTATTATTCATAAGATGAATGTTATTTATTGATGCATATGGTGATGTGTATGATAATAAATGGGATTGATTATGGACTATTGACCAATGTGATTGGATTTTATTTTAGTTGGATGCATGAATGTATGGGTTTTATTAAATGGGGTCTCACGTGCATGCCTTCTCTAATTTTTTCTTAATGTAAATTCTATCTCTCTCCTATGTACTTCCCCTTGACTGCTGATCAAGGTTTCTATTTATTTTAAAATAGTTATGTAATAGGAATAGTTAGAATTAATTTTTGAAGAATTAGAGATCAAGGAGCAAGGAGCGCTTGAAGACCCGTTTGTAATGGAGCCCGGGTTTAAATGTAATAGTTATATTTAAATATTATTTCTTGCACCCCTAGGGTTTGACCTTTTGGTTCACTTGGTGGCTCTAGTGAACCAAACTAGAATAAAAGTCCATAATCAATCCGGTAGAATATAGTATTCTATATGTGCATGCTTATACTATATATATTATATATTATGCAAACATGCTTCGCATGTTAATTAATATATGACGCGTATTTTATATATATATATGCATGCATGCATGCCGCTAAACAAGATGAGACAAATTAATTACAAACCCCTCAATTTTTATATTAAGTCCTAAGCGTTCAAAGATATTTGGAATATCGAACATCGCCTTCTTGCATGATAAAATTAATAGAGTATTAAATATTTAATATGAGTTTGTTGTGTCACCACAAGGCAAGTATTAAGTATTTAAGATGTTAATTTATCACATTTGATGCTTATAAAGAAAATTCAACAATATTGTTTTGTTGTGTCACCACAAGGATGATATTTTTCTTTTTTGAATATATGGAGTGCTAGGTCGGACTTAACTTGGATAATTTTGATTCGGATGTGCCACCACTTGATCAAAATAATCTAAGAGGCAAAAGAAAAGGAGTTGCATAGTTGATGTAATTGACAAAAGTTGTCTACCTATTTATTTATATATAGTTTGTTGTGTCACCACAAGGCTATATACATTTGAAATGGGATCCTTATTCTCACTAGCAAATTTTTAATTAGATTTTGCCAACTATATAAGTGAGGTAATATAGTTTGAAGAAAATAGTGGGAGATACCAATTTAAAACAAGACCTAATTTATTTTGGTAATTAATAAAAGAATGTATGTTAAAATGTTGTTAATTACATATTCATTTACGATTTTTACAATGTCTAAATTACTATCATCATGCGAAACATATTAGATGTTATTTAACCTAATCGTATTAAACGGATTGGTTAAGGAATTTGAGAATAGTTCTCATAGTGAAAAGCTATCTTATGTCCTTAATACGCCTATCCTCGCAATGGTTGCGCATATGCTTCGAGGAAGACATTGCTACTTTTAGAAAGTGGCAAGATGATGCATAGTTGGCTCGATGCATCATGCTCGCATCCACGAGTAACGACGAGCTTCACACAAGATGAAACTATGGATGCTTCTACTATATTCTCGCACATCAAGTAGTTGATGGTGAGGAAAGTAGGACCGATTGATATCGAGATATCTAAGGAGCTCTTCCGATCTAGAATGGCCAATGGCACTATAAAGATGCATAAAAAGTTCTTAACATAATCAATTTGATTGATCAATTAGGACAACATGTTTTGTCATGGATGGAGAGTTGAGCTAAGATTTGATCTTGCACTCACTCTCGGACTCCTTTCACAATTGTTGTGAATTTTTCATATGAACAAGCTAGATATCAGCTTTGTTGATTTGCTTAACATATTGAAAAATGTTGAGAGTCACTTTCCAACCAAGAAAGATCAAGTCTTACTGGTAGGGGCCAAAGGATCTTCCGAAAAGAAGAACGATTCAAAGAAGGTAAATAGAAAGGCATAAACAAAGGATAATAAGAACAAAAGCCGATACGGATAGCAAAGGAGTTTGCTTCCAATGCAATAAACCCGGACATCGGAAAGAAATCGCAAGAGCATCTTGCGAGAGCTAACCAAAGAAGCTTAGTGAAGTTTCTATATAATACGCTTTTTGTTCATGATTGAAATAAATTTTCTTTAAGTCAATGTTCTACTTTGGGTATTGGATACCGACTTTGGTTATCATAAATATAGATTTATGAAGGACCAAGAAGAAGTAAAAAGTTAAACAAAGATAAGTAATCCTATGTGTGGAAAATGAAGCAAAGGTTGTTTGATTAGCCATATGAACTTATAGTTTAGCAATGCCTATGGGCAAAATCTATTAAGTCAATAAGTTGTTATTGTATTCCAGCTCGTTGAAACATTATTTCCATTTTATTGTTGGACAATAAAATTTTTGGTATTATAATTAAGAACAATTGTTGTTCTATTTATAATAATAATGTTTCAGATATAAACCGAAAGATTACTTAATGGATTTTGTATACTTGACTTACGTGAAAAATTATTTTGTAAATTGAACAAACTAGTATAAGAAAAGGAGATGATCATTCAAAGAGTTGAATGTATGTATTTGTTGAAATACAAGTGTGAATTATTTGAAAGGTTCAAAGAATTCAGAAATGAAACAAATTGACAAAGTATTAAGATTCTTTGATTAGATTAAGGAATAAATACTCGTGCATTAAGTTTCTAGATCATCTCAAATGGTTTTCTCATAATGGACGCCTCCTGATACGCAATAATTGATTGATGTATCTGAAAGGAAAAATCATACCTTGTTGAACATAGTACGGTCCAAAATGATTTTACCGACATTCTGAAAGTAGTATGCACACAAGCAAATCATGTTTGATGATAAAGCATATACTTTGTAACAATCTTATTCATTTATTAATAAAAAGTATTAATTTATTAAAGGCTTTTAATTATCTACATGATCTTTGTTTTATAATATGTGATAAACCCATAGTTTTAAGCAATGCTTTTAGAATAATGATGATGATCATTCTAATGAGATCTAAATTCTTAGAAAGCTTAAAACTAAAATAGTTCCCAATCGTTGGATTACTAAATTGGGGATTAGTAAATCCGGATAGATTGGTACATACGTTGCTTGCTTCATTGGATGAGGATGATTGATCTCATGATCATTTGTGTGGAGACACTAAAGCAATTATGTAAGTGTTTATTAGAGAATAAGTTCACTTTGAACGTTGGCTCGCTAAGGAATACCTTATGGAGTTTTACTTTGCATCATCAATAGGAATTCTCAGTAGTGATAGTAGTAGAGACAGTGATCCTTGGACTTGAGATCATCATAGTATCTTGTGTATGATGAGTTATACTTTGACTTATTCCTTAAGACCCTTAGGGTATATCAAAGGGTATGCTTGGGTATAATAAGTTGTACATGGAGATAATGTATGATCAATAAAGAATCTACCACTTCTATTAAAAGAAGAGAATGTCCTATGTGATTCGATAAATGACAACCCAAAGAGTCCTTGGTTAAGGCGAATGAAATTAGAAAAGGAGTTTCTAATTTGCATTATTTGGAGTTGTGCATTTAAGAGTCGAAATACATATAATTAAATAAAATAAGAATTGACAGTAATTCCATGTCTTATATTTAATTGGGACATTGTATGGTGGAAGGATTGAATTGTACGGTAACTATTTACTCAAAGGTTCTTTTATGATTAATGTTGAAATCTATATTATCTGGAAAGTCGTTGATCGCTAGGGAGGCTTATCCCTATTGTAGAATAAATATTATTTATTTAAATAAATTAATTGTTTAATTTATTTATTTAAATAAGATTAGAATTGTTCTAATTGATTTATTCACAACCTAGGTTTAATATGGAGAACCTAAAGGGTCACACCATAAAAGGAAGAATAATTAATTAAGAAGTTAATGGCATAATCGTAATAATATAGTTATGTATATTTAATTTAATCTATGGTGATAGAATAAATTAAATAGCTTAATATTTATTATTTAATATTTTAGAAATATTAAATATAAATTAATAAGAGGAGTCTTATTAATATTATTACAATTATTATTATTATTTTAATTTCTAAAAGAGTTTAGAAATTAATTTAATATAAGTACTCTCATTTATTCCTAATTGATTAGGAAGGAAAATTAATTAAAGGAGTTTAATTAATTATCTCTAATAAGATTAGGGAGCTCATTTAATTAAAAGAGTTTAATTAAATAATACCTTATTTTAATAGGGTTATTTGATATCTATATAAGAGGAGTCTTATATCGTGATATATCCGAGATACGCAATAATTCCAATTAGTTGGAGAGTACGCCTTTTTCTATGTAGAGATAGAAAAACTAGGTTTTAGCCACCACCCTTCTTCTTGAAAATTTTTTTCTTTGGTGGATCACCTCTAGAGGCCAAACACTTGGGTGGCTAACGTTGATCAAAGGAAGGAGCCAAACCCTTGGATTCAAGTTGAACGCGAAAAGGATTGGAGGTGAACTTGTACTGAGGAAGCTTCGATCTTCAAGGGTATGTTTTTATTCATCTTTTTAATTATGTTTAATTAATAATTGTGCATAAAGGGTGATCCGGGTATATGGTTTGTAAAAATTTTAAACTCGATTTTTACACGCTTCCGCTTATTTTTTCAATTTTGATTGATTGCGTTCATGAATATTACAAACCTAATAAATTGGTATTAGAGCCAAACCTTTATGCAAATTATTAATTGTTTTAATTTGATATGTATATTAATATGTGTTTAGAACAATTTAATTGAGCATAATTTCTTTCGTATAAATTTTTTTTTTTTGAAAAACTTTAATGATTACAATAATCATTAACTTGTAATGATTATAGTAATCATTAGCATGTAATGATTAAAGTAATCATGACCATGTTATATAAAAAAAAAAAAAATATGTGTTTCCTTAAATAAAGGAGTTTATTTAGATATGAAATAAGATTTCATATTATTCTAAATAAAAGAGTTTATTTATGAATAGAAAAAGAGAATCGATTTTGTATTTCCTTAAATAAAGGAGTTTATTTAGATATAAAATAAGATTTTATATTATTCAAAATAAAAAGGAGTTTATTTGTATGAAATAATAGGAAAAAAAATCCGTTTCTTTTTATAAAGGAGTTTATTTTTTTACATGGAATTGGATTCCATAATTAATTAAAATAAAGGAGTTTATTTTGATTAAAGATTTTGATTAAAATAAAATAGTTTATTTTATTCAAAATGGATAAATTAAAATAAAATAGTTTTATTTTGATTTAAATTTGGATTAAAATTAAGGAGTTTATTTTGATTCAAAAATAGATTTTATACTAACTAAATTTGCCCATTAAATGATATCAATATATATATTGAATGTTTATTATTCATCGGATGAATGTTATGTATTGATGCATATGGTGATATGTATGATAATAAATGAGATTGATTATGGACAATTGACCAATGTGATTGGATTTTATTTTAGTTGGATGCATGAATGTATGAGTTTTATTAAATGGGGTTCATGACTGCGCCTCTCTAATTTTTTCTTCTTAATATAAATTCTATCTCCTCCTATGTACTTCCCTCGATCACGATCAAGGTTTCTATTTATTTTAAATAGTTTTGTAATAGGAATAGTTAGAATTAATTTTGAAAAATTGGAGATCAAGGAGCAAGGAGCGCTTGAAGACCCGCTTGTAATGGAGCCCGGTTTAAATGTAATAGTTATATTTAAATATTATTTCTTGCACCCCTAGGGTTTGACCTTTTGGTTCACTTGGTGGCTCTAGTAGAACCAAACTAGAATAAAGTCCATAATCAATCCGTGTAGAATATAGTATTCTATATGCATGCATAATATATATATATATATATATATATATATATATATATATTATATTATGCAAACATGCTTCGCATGTTTATTAATATACGACGTATTTTATATATATATATAATGCATGCGCTAAACAAGATGAGACAATTTAATAATAAATCCCTCAATTTTTATATTAAGTCATAAGCGTTCAAAGATATTTGGAATATCGAACGTCGCCTTCTAGCATGATAAAATTAATAGAGTATTAAATATTTAATATGAGTTTGTTGTGTCACCACAAGGCAAGTATTAAGTATTTAAGATGTTAATTTATCACATTTGATGCTTATAAAGAAAATTGAACAATATTGTTTTGTTGTGTCACCACAAGGATGATATTTTTCTTTTTTGAATATATGGAGTGCTAGGTCGGACTTAACTTGGATAATTTTGATTCGGATGTGCCACCACTTGATCAAAATAATCTAAGAGGCAAAAGAAAAGGAGTTGCATAGTTGATGTAATTGACAAAAGTTGTCTACCTATTTATTTATATATAGTTTGTTGTGTCACCACAAGGCTATATACATTTGAAATGGGATCCTTATTCTCACTAGCAAATCTTTAATTAGATTTTGCCGAAATATATAAGTGAGGGTAATATAGTTTGAAGAAAATAGTGGGAGATACCAATTTAAAACAAGACCTAATTTATTTTGGTAATTAATAAAAGAATGTATGTTAAAATGTTGTTAATTACAAATTCATTTACAAAATTTTACAATGTCTAAAATTACTATCACTGCGAAGCATATTAGATGCTAAATTAACCAGAACGAATTAAACGGATTGGTTAAGGAATTTGAGAATAGTTCTCATAGCTGAAAAAGCTATCTTATGTCCTTAATACGCTTATCCCTGCAATGGTTGCAGACAATGCCTCTGAGGAAGACATTGCTACTTTTAGAAAGTGGCAAGATGATGCACAATTGGCTCGATGCATCATGCTCGCATCCATGAGTAACGAGCTTTGCCGTCGAGATGAAACTATGGATGCTCCTACTATATTCCCGCACATCAAGCAGTTGATGGTGAGGAAAGTAGGGCCGATAGATATCGAGATATCTAAGGAGCTCTTCCGATCTAGAATGGCCAATGGCACTATAAATGCAGAGATAAAAGTTCTTAACATAATCAATTTGATTGATCAATTAGGACAACATGTTTTGTCATGGATGGAGAGTTGAGCCAAGATTTGATCTTGCACTCACTCCTAACTCCTTTCACAATTGTTGTGAATTTTTCATATGAACAAGCTAGATATCAGCTTCGCTGATTTGCTTAACATGTTAAAAAATGTTGAGTCATTTTACAACCAAGAAAGACCATGTCTTCCTGGTAGGGGCCAAAGGATCTTCTAAAAAGAAGATTGATTTAAAGAAGGTAAACAGAAAGGCGTAAACAAAGGATAATAAGAACAAAACTGATATGGATAGCATAGGAGTTTGCTTCCACTGCTATAAGCCTGGACACTGGAAAGAAACTGCAAGAAGCATCTTGCAGAGGCTAACCAAAGAAGCTTATTGAAGTTTTTGTTACAAATACAAATTTGTTCATGATTTAAAATAATTTTTTCTTTAAGTTAATGTTCTACTTGGGTATTGGATACCAACTTTGGTTATCATAAATATAGATTTATGAAAGGACCAAACAGAAGTAGAAAGCTACACAAATATAAGTAATCCTATGTATGGGAAATGAAGCAAAGGTTGTAACATTAGCCATAGAAACTTATAGTTTAGCACTGCCTACGGGCAAATCTATTAAGTCAATAAGTTGTTATTGTATTTCAGTTCTCGTTAAAAATATTATTTCCATTTTATTGTTGGACAATGAAATCTTTGGTATTATAATTAAGAACAATTGTTGTTCTATTTATAATAATAATGTTTTGTATAGAACTGGAATATTACTTAATAAATTTTGTATACTTGACTTACATGAAAATAATTTTGCATATTGAACAAATTAGTATAAGAAAAAGAGATGATCATTCAAAGAGTTGAATGTGTGTATTTGCTGAAATACAAGTATGAATTATTTGAAAGGTTCAAAGAATTCAGAAGTGAAACAAATTGACAATGTATTAAGATTCTTTGATTAGATCAAGGAATAAATACTTATGAAATAAGTTTCTAGATCATCTCAAATGGTTTTCTCATAATGGACGCCTCTCGATACATAATAATTGATTGATGTATCTGAAATAAAAAATCGTACCTTGTTGGACATGGTGCGGTCCATAATGATTTTACCGACATTCCAGTATCCTTCTGGGATAATGTCCTAGAAATGGCTGCATATCTACGAAAATGGTAACCTCAAAATCCGGTCCTAAGACTCCATAAAAGTTATGGACGGGAGGATTCCTAATCTTAAGTATGTTAAGTTAAGGAGTTGTCCAACTTATGTGAAAATGTTTCGAAGGATAAGCTTGGGACAAGATTTGACATGTACAGATTTGTGGGACATCCTAAAGTAAGTTTAGGGTAAATGTTCTATAATCCTACTTAGCAAAAGGTGTTTATTATGAAACACGCTTCCTTCTAAGATAAAGGTGTTTATCATTGAAGGGGCTAGTGGGAGGATAATAGATCTTGAAGAGTTCAAGAACCACAAAATACTATAAGTCAAATAAGAGGAACTCAGAGATAGACCTATTGTACCACAACCAATCGTAAATGAATAATACCAAAGATACCTAGGAGGTATGGATTCATCATGGATGATGATGATGAGGTACGATCATAGAAGATGATGATCCGAGTTACATACGATGAGGTAAGAGTTCTAGTGTGTACAAAAGGGTCGATGGGGAGCGCGTCTTGAAATTTCTAGTATTATATGTTGATATACTACGGATAAGGAATGACATACCAATGCTACAATCAAGAAAGATAAAGTTGTCTAAACATTCCTCCATGAATGATTTGGAAGAGTATCTTAATTGGGGATATAAATCTATATAGATAGATTTAAGAGGATGCTCGACTTAACCCAAGGAACGTATATTCATTTGATGCTAAATTCGTTTAGCATGACAAACTCCAAGAGATGTCTCATGTCGATGAGCTATGGAGTGTATCTCTTAATAGTCCCCACAGACTCGAAAAAAGAGGTCGCATGAGTGACAATCATGCATGCAATGAAATGTACGAGACCGATGTTGTCGATCACCATATTATGGAGAAGTTCACTATGAGTCGATGAAAAACATCTTAAAGTGCTTAACCCAAGCACTAAGGATGTGATCATATTCATGGTGGGTCTTAATTAAAACTAGAGGGCTTAACAGACTCAAGTTTTTCGAGACGGACTAAGACGACAGAAAAATCCACTTTAAGGTAAAGGGTTACCTTGACGAGTGGTGCGATGAATTGAAAGGTTCCAAACAAAGAAAGAGTTCTTTGGTTTAGTGATAAAGACAAAGTATATAGCTATAAATGAAGTCTGCAAGTTGATTGTTTGGATTAAAAGTTCATTACAGAACTAGGAATAGTTCCTAAGTCTCATCTTGGATCTAAACATGTGTTGTGGCACTTTCATTTGATTATTAGAATTATTGAAAGATGGGAAATCACTAATTAGATAGTGGACTCTCATGAACAACATTACATATCCATTAACTAAAGCTTATCCAACAGCAGGATAATCGTCACTTAGAGAAGAAGAGTATGAGATACCATGACGATTGGCTTTAGTGCAAGTGGGAGATTGAAAGTAGTATGCACACAAGCCAATCATGTTTGATGATAAAGCATATACTTTGTAACAATCTTATTCATTTATTAATAAAAAGTATTAATTTATTAAAGGCTTTTAATTATCTACATGATGCTATTTTATAATATGTGATAAACCCATAGTTTTAAGCAATGCTTTTAGAATAATGATGATGATCATTCTAATGAGATCTAAATTCTTAGAAAGCTTAAAACTAAAATAGTTCCCAATCGTTGGATTACTAAATTGGGGATTAGTAAATCCGGATAGATTGGTACATACGTTGTTTCGCTTCATTGGATGAGGATGATTGATCTCATGATCATTTGTGTGGAGACACTAAAGCAATTATGTAAGTGTTTATTAGAGAATAAGTTCATTTGAACGTGGGCTCGCTAAGGAATACCTAATGGAGTTTTACTTGCATTCAATAGGAATTCTCAGTAGTGATAGTAGTACAAGTGATCCTTGGACTTGAGATCATCATAGTATCTTGTGTATGATGAGTTATACTTTGACTTATTCCTTAAGACCCTTAGGGTATATCAAAGGGTATGCTTGGGTATAATAAGTTGTATACATGGAGATAATGTATGATCAATAAAGAATCTACCACTTCTATTAAAAGAAGAAAATGTCTATGTGATTCGATAAATGACAACCCAAAGAGTCCTTGGCGGGCGTAATGAAATTGGAAAGGAGTTTCTAATTTGCATTATTTGGAGTTGTGCATTTAAGAGTCGAAATACATATAATTAAATAAAATAAGACTTGACAAAATTCCATGTCTTATATTTAATTGGGACATCAGTATGGTGGAAGGATTGAATTGTATAGTAACTATTTACTCAAAGGTTCTTTTATGATTAATGTTGAAATCTATATTATCTGGAAAGTCGTTGATCGCTAGGGAGGCTTATCCCTATTGTAGAATAAATATTATTTATTTAAATAAATTAATTATTTAATTTATTTATTTAAATAAGATTAGAATTGTTCTAATTGATTTATTCACAACCTATTTTAATATAGAGAACCTAAAGGGTGACACCATAAAAGGAAGAATAATTAATTAAGAAGTTAATGGCATAATCGTAATAATATAGTTATGTATATTTAATTTAATCTATGGTGATAGAATAAATTAAATAGCTTAATATTTATTATTTAATATTTTAGAAATATTAAATATAAATTAATAAGAGGAGTCTTATTAATATTATTACAATTATTATTATTATTTTAATTTCTAAAAGAGTTTAGGAATTAATTTAATATAAGTACTCTCATTTATTCCTAATTGATTAGGAAGGAAAATTAATTAAAGGAGTTTAATTAATTATCCCTAATAAGATTAGGGAGCCCATTTAATTAAAAGAGTTTAATTAAATAATACCTTATTTTAATAGGGTTATTTGATATCTATATAAGAGGAGTCTTATATCGGGTATCCGAGATACTAATGATAATTCCAATTAGTTGGAGAGTACGCTCTTTTTCTATAGAGATAGAAAAACTAGGGTTTAGCCAACCACCCTTCTTCTTGAAAATTCTTTTTCTTTGGTGGATCACCTCTAGAGGCCAAACACTTGGGTTGTAAGACCCCGAAATTTTTTTAAATAAAAAGGAATTTCCTTTATTTATTATTTTGAAATAGTAAGGGTTGATTTGATTAATGTGGATAGTTAAGGGTTAAATACGCAAATATTTCAAAATAAGCAAGTGGTTATATAATATTCATTTTTGTCGGGGAATATTCGTTTGGTCGTGGAATATTCGTCTTCGCTTGTGGAATATTCGTGCACTTGCGCGGTAGCGACCATGTGTGGGCCCCATAATGGAAAGCGATTGGATGAGGAAAACGACAAATATAAGTTGGTTAAAAATAACGGCGTAGTTATTCAGAATAAGACATCGTTGGAATACCCGGTGGTTAAAATACGATGTCTGCGTGGTTGCACAAAGCATATTACGGTATTGCATGTGATTGTTGAATTATTGATCCTTACGTAAGATGGCACTACTCAATAATTTTCACACGAGTTATTCTTTATTCAATATTTTATTTTATTGATTCAATAATTCTGCGTTGATATTTTATATTATTGTTGTTCAATAATTATCAACTTTACAATATTTCCCATTATCGATCAATAATTCATATTATTTGAATAATATTATTAGATAACATTATTGGCAATGTCTAGAAAGTTCATCTAAGGAGAGGTTTGGTCACCTAATTGCGGCGCCAAGAAGGAGAAATCCTTATCTGAAAGCCCCTCTTTCCTCAGAACTACTGGTTGTCATAATTGTGATTCTCGTAATATTATTTGTGAATAATTAATTATTGATTCATATGATAAGGAAATATTTATTTTATATGAATATAAATGATGGATTTATTTATGTGGTTATTAATGAAGGAATTAATGTTGAGGTGTTTTATCAAGATTTTATCTGGATTGGAGGTATTAAAAATCAAATCGGGGGTTTTGAGATATATTGCGGGGGTTATAATTTTTAATCCGATTTGTTGGATCGTTGTAATTTTTGGATATGTTATACATATATAAGTTGAGTATATATCACAAATTTTGAACCGTTAAAATGCACGAATGATTTGTTGTGAATTTTAAGAGGTGCTCGGATTCTAAATTAGGTTTATAATTGATTTTGGTGGAAAATTCTAGAATTGAGTGGGCCCCACTTGTGGTTGGTGAAGAAATGTGCTGAATTTTATTTCAAATGTGGTGGGTGGCAATAGTAGCGGTGTAAAGCCATCGGTAGCGGTGTCAAGTCTGCCTTGGTGAGGCTAACATTTTCCTATAAATAGAGGGCTAAGTTAGAATTGAAAATCACACCGAAACAAAGTTTTCTCTCTTTCTCTCTATATTATTGAGTGTATTTTGTGAGTATTTAGATACTTTGAGAGTTCTTTGTTGGTCAAGATAAGTTTCATTCAAAGATCACTTCCGATCTTTCCTTCCAAGTCTTCGATTCTTTGAGGTAAGGGATATTATTTTTTCAGTAATGATATTATTATCTTCAATATCATTATCTTTGAAATGTTGATCTGAAGTTTTTATCGAATTTGGAACTTTTTCATGTCGGGTTACTATTCATGAGTTACTATTCACGAGTTACTATTCATGAGTTACTATTCACGAGTTACTATTCACGAGTACTATTCATGAAGCGTGAAAATGTTTTTTGTGGAATTTCTATCTTTTGGTGTGAGTTACTATTCATGTATACGGCACTATTCACGATATCTGACACTATTCACGATATCGACACTATTCATCGAAAAATAAAATTTCTTCTTTTCGTCTCAAAAATATCTATTTTTTGGATACTAGCTTTGATTGTATCCATGTTTTGATCATTCTTGAATTTTACACCACTATGGTTATTTTTGAGGTATTGTTGGACATGGATAAAACAAAGTACTTAATCCTTAATCCTTAATCCTTGTCATGTTGTTTCACCGGATTCGTTCTTTAAAAATATTTTTCATCATCCTCGGTCTTAAATGATGATATTATTGAATATCTTTGGCACCAGTAGTGCAAAGATGAATGATTTCTGAAGAATATCTTTGGCTTTGTAGTGCAAAGATGAAAGGTGTTTTAAATGAACATGACCGATCGATGAATATCTTTGGCCTTTAGTGCAAAGATGAAGCGGTGTTGAGATGAACATGACCGATTGATGAATATCTTTGGCCTCAGTAGTGCAAAGATGAATATTTGATTTGAGATGAAAATTGATTGATGTTACAGGATAAAATATTGATGATGGATCATTAAATTCATAGATTATAGTAGATTTCATTCTCTACGTAACTCTTCTATGAATTATTATTTCACCGCTAAATATTGATCCTAAAACTTGTTGTCTATTGTATTCTATCGATTTTTTCTCGTTGGAGACTAACGATAATTTGTTGTATATTATCTTAGTCATAATATTCTTTACCGGGGCTAGTTGAGCTCACCCTTTTCCTTGTTGTTCCATTTTTCTTCTCGTGAGGCGAGAATGTAGCGAGTACTAGTCGGGGTATGGAATGAAGGTTCTAGAGAGAGTTGTTTAGTAGTCCTCACCATTATTGTAAAATAATGTATCAATAAATGTGATGAGGATTTATTTGAGTATAAATATTGTCTAGAAGATAATATTTGTATTTAAACTCACAGCTTTATTGTTGTGATAATAAAGTTGTAGTTGTTTCGCATACCATGTATTTGGCGACTCGAAATGGGTTGGATGGAATGGACCTATTTTGGGGTCGTCACGGTTGGTATCGAGCTTAGGGATATGATCTCTCGAAGATCGGGAAATAGAACTAGGAAGGAGAGACGAGTAAATCCTTCGCTAGTGTGTCCTACCTAAGCTTATTTGTTAGTTGGTCAAGATATAGGGATATTATGTGATATATTGATTTCCTTAATTAACCCTTATTTTATGACAATGATTTGAGAATGTCGAATCGAGAATATTAACAAAGGAGTAAATGAGACCGTGGAGATGCCTCAGACTCACCAACGAGGAGAACGTGCAACAGTCGGGCAATGTTCCTCCCGTGAACAACACCAATCGAAAGCATGAATGAAGAACGAGGGATGTTTAGAAGCTTTTTGCGAGTTCATGCAAAATCGATTTGAGGGAGACTCGTGTTCAAAATACAGAGGAAATGATAGCAATTCACGGGTGGTCACAAAAAGCAAGCGCCAAAGAGTTGGGACCACCGACTGCAGGAAAGCCGTGTCCGATTAAGGCGAGAGACGTGGGTCAAACAAATTACCAAGATATTCGATGTCTTGGGATGTACGGAGGAACAGAAGGTTCCATTCGCCACCTTTATGTTCCGTGGCGAGGCAGATTACTGGTGGGAATCTGTGAAGCGTACCCATCCAACTGCACTCAGCATGTCATGGGAGATGTTTCAGAAATAGTTCAATGACAAGTACTTCCCTGAAAGTATTCGTCATATGAAGGAAGTGGAGTTTATTAGACTAGAGCAGAATAACATGACGGTGTCCCAGTACGAGGCGAAGTTCATGAGTTATCCGTGTTTGCACCTCATTTGGTGGAGAATGAGGAACGATGACGCGGATGTTTCTTAGAGGTTTGAAACCCTAAGATACGCCGAGATCTCATTTCTCATAAATTTTCTCTATTCGGATGTTGTCAATAGAGCTCAATTGTTAGAGCGAGATAACGAGTACGCTCAACCGAGGGACCATAACCGTGGATCATACCAAAGATAGCAATCATCGTAATAATGATAACCAAATGGAGAAAGAAGAATACGGACAAAGGCGGTGACCACTCTCGGTGGTAATCGTGGCCATGAAAAAATAAAGAAGCGAGTCGGGAGGAGATTTTAAAAGAGGAGATTCAACAACGACCATTTGAAGACGTCGGCGCAAAGAGAGTAACTAGTTTTAAGGAGGAGAACGACCACCGGTCAGATATGTTACAAATGCGGAAAGAGGGACATATCATTAAACCGCCCACAACAGCTTCAAGGTATGCTATAATTGTGGAAAGGAAGGACATATCGCTCGAGATTATGCGATGTGAAACCTAGTTCAATGGGGGGACGGTGACTCAAAAGGATGTCCCGTAAAAGTCAAAGTCAACGATTCCTGGAAGAAGAGTTTGTCGTGACCGGTCAAAAATACGAGGAACCCGAACGGGTTAGCACTCGTTAGTTAATTATAAATTCTTGCGAAGTTTATACCTTACTAGATACCGGCCTCTACCCATTCTTTTATCTCTCTTTGCTTGCGCCAACGTTTGAACTTGACTACGGAGAAATTAGACTTTGACCTATTTATGGAGACTCCGTTGGAGAAACTTTCATTACATCCGTTGTTTAAAAAAAAAAAAAATCTTGCTTGATTCAAGTTGGCACTATCACATTACCTCAATTAACCTTATTTCTATAGAGATATTTGCTTTTGATGTGATTTTAAGGTTAACTACTCATCGTGCAAATTGATTGCTTTTGTAAGGTTGTTAGTTTTCATATTCTTAAGCAACTCATTATTCAATTCAAGCAATCAAACCATTGTAGTCAAACATTTTCAATCAAGCCATGAAGTCATTCGCTTATTACGGATGTCAAGTTTTCTTAATCCATGTTATGGATTTGAATAAAGACACGCCGATTTGAATAATATTCTGTTGTTATTGATTTTTCCTCGACGTATTTCTGAAGAATTTCTTGGCTTACTCCCAAAGCTCGATATTAAATTTTGTATCGAATTTGAACCCCAGACAAAAACTCATTTCTAAAATCTCATATCGAATGGCTCCTATTGAACTTCGAGAGTTAAAAATTCAATTATAAAATTTGGTACCGAGCCTTTATCTTGTGACTTCCTTTGTGGAATTCACCTGCCGAGACTCTCTATAGGGGACGCCATATTCGCATGCGATAGTAAACCGATAGGTGTCATTGTGACGTCTTATCCAAGATTGGGATATGAGTCACGCTTGAGAACAACCTAAGTCAATAATCGAAATACGTAGCTTTCAGGCTTATTTGGTTATTATCGGAGATTCGTTGAAGGATATTCTCGAATCGCTATTCCATTATCGCAATCGACTCGTAGAGATACAAAATTCGAATGGAGCAAGGAATGTGGGAAGAGCTTCAAGAACTCAAGAGGAGACTCATTTCAAAGATATGTTCCGACCATGCCATCCTCGAAAAGCGAACGTGGTAGGTAGACGTGTTGAGTAGAAAATCATTATACAAGTACGAAAGTACTATATTGTCAAAGACTAATTTCAGTATAATTTACAAATAATAGAGATGGAGATGAAAACTCTAGGTACCCACGTGATGATATACGAAAGTACGTGATGATATACGAGTATAATCGACTTTTAATCGATAAAGTTAAAGTCGCTTCGCTACACACGGAGTGATGAATTTGAAGAAGGAGGTGCAAGAAGTTGTTATTTTAAAAGCGAGAATCGGTGAGGTGAGGAAAGCTCAAACCTTCGATTTATTAATCCATTTGAAATTCTCGATCGAATAGGAACTGTGGCCTATAGACTCGCTTTTACCACCAAGTATGACGCGTGTTCATAACGCTTTTCACGTGTCGATGTTACGTAAATATGTGGACGACCAAACACGCTATTGAGTTAGAACCGACGAGATAGTCAAGACTTAACGTCGAGGAGGTACCACCAAGATTTTGTAGAGGAAAGAACATGACCTATGTACCGAGGTTATACCATAAGTTAAAGTTTTGTGGAGAAACCATGCTATTGAGGAAATGACTGGGAGTTGGAAACGAAAATGAAAGCGAGGTATCTTTACCTTTTCAAACACAGTATCGTCGTCAATTTCGAGGACGAAATTTCATAAGGAGGGAGGTTGTAAGACCCTCAAATTTTTTTAAATAAAAGAAATTTCCTTTATTTATTATTTTGAAATAGTAAGGGTTGATTTGATTAATGTGGATAGTTAAGGGTTAAATACGCAAATATTTCAAAATAAGCAAGTGGTTATATAATATTCATTTTTATCGGGAATATTCGTTTGGTCGTGGAATATTCAGATCATGTGGGAATATTCGTGCGATTTACCTTGAAAACCATGTGTGGGCCCCATAATGGAAAGCGATTGGATGAGGAAAATGACAAATATAAGTTGGTTAAAAATAATGGCGTAGTTGTTACCGTTAAGACTGTTGGAATACCCGGTGGTTAAAATACAGTAATACGCGTGGTTGCACAGTAGCACACGGTATTGCACAATATTGTTGAATTATTGATCCTTACGTAAGATGGCACTACTCAATAATTTTCACGATGATTACTGCTCAATATTTTATTTTATTGATTCAATAATTGTCATATTGATATTTTATATTATTGTTGTTCAATAATTATCACCGCATGATATTTCCC
Source organism: Panax quinquefolius (assembly GCA_020205615.1). NCBI lineage: Eukaryota > Viridiplantae > Streptophyta > Magnoliopsida > Apiales > Araliaceae > Panax > Panax quinquefolius. Next base: position 90,360,933 of record CM035172.1, on the reverse strand, counting down.
ATTATCGATCAATAATTCATATTATTTGAATAATATTATTAGATAACATTATTGGCAATGTCTAGAAAGTTCTCATCTAAGGAGAGGTTTGGTCACCTAATTGCACGCCAAGAAGGAGAAATCCTTATCGAAAGCCCCTCTTTCCGGGAACTACCGTCATTATAATTGTGATTCTGTAATATTATTTGTGAATAATTAATTATTGATTCATATGATAAGGAAATATTTATTTTATATGAATATAAATGATGGATTTATTTATGTGGTTATTAATGAAGGAATTAATGTTGAGGTGTTTTATCAGTATTTTATCGGATTGGAGGTATTAAAAATCAAATCGGGGTTTTGAGATATATTATGGGTTATAATTTTTAATCCGACCGTTGGATCGTTGTAATTTTTGGATATGTTATACATATATAAGTTGAGTATATGTCTACAAATTTTGAACCGTTAAAAATGCACGAATGATTTGTTGTGAATTTTAAGAGGTGTCGGATTCGGAAATTAGGTTTATAATTGATTTTGGTGGAAAATTCTAGAATTGAGTGGGCCCCACTTGTGGTTGGTGAAGAAATGTGCTGAATTTTATTTCAAATGTGGTGGGTGGCAATAGTAGCGTGTAAAGCCATCGGTGTGCAGTGTCAAGTCTGCTTTTGCCGGGCTAACATTTTCCTATAAATAGAGGGCTAAGTTAGAATTGAAAATCACACCGTAAACAAAGTTTTCTCTTTCTCTCTCTATATTATTGAGTGTATTTTGTGAGTATTTAGATACTTTGAGAGTTCTTTGTTCAAGATAAGTTTCATTCAAAGATCACTTCCGATCTTTCCTTCCGAAGTACTGATTCTTTGAGGTAAGGGATATTATTTTTTTCGTAATGATATTATTTCTTCAATATCATTATGCTGAAATGTTGATCTGAAGTTTTTATCGAATTTGGAACTTTTTCATGTCGGGGTTACTATTCATGAGTTACTATTCACGAGTTACTATTCATGAGTTACTATTCACGAGTTACTATTCACGAGTACTATTCATGAAGCGTGAAAATGTTTTTTTGTGGAATTTCTATCTTTTGGTGTCGGAGTTACTATTCATGTATACGGCACTATTCACGTATACGGCACTATTCACGTATACGACACTATTCATCGAAAAATAAAATTTCTTCTTTTCGTCCAAAATATCTATTTTTGGATACTAGCTTTGATTGTATCCATGTTTTGATCATTCTTGAATTTTACACCACTATGGTTATTTTTGAGGTATTGTTGGACATGGATAAAACAAAGTACGAATCCTTAATCCTTAATCCTTGTCATGTTGTTTCACTGGATTCGTTCTTTAAAAATATTTTTCATCATCCTCAGTCTTAAATGATGATATTATTGAATATCTTTGGCCTGTAGTGCAAAGATGAATGATTTCTGAAGAATATCTTTGGCCTGTAGTGCAAAGATGAGCGGTGTTTAAATGAACATGATCGATCGATGAATATCTTTGGCCTTTAGTGCAAAGATGAGCAGGTGTTGAGATGAACATGACCGATTGATGAATATCTTTGGCCTGTAGTGCAAAGATGAATATTTGATTTGAGATGAAAATTGATTGATGTTACAGGGATAAAATATTGATGATGGACTGTTAAATTCATAGATTATAGTAGATTTCATTCTCTACGTAACTCTTCTATGAATTATTATTTCATTTCCGCATGAATATTGATCCGAAACTTGTTGTCTATTGTATTCTATCGATTTTTCCTCGCTGGAGACTAACGATAATTTGTTGTATATTATCTTAGTCATAATATTCTTTTTGGGCTAGTTGAGCTCACCCTTTTCCTTGTTGTTCCATTTTTCTTCTCGGGGAGGCGAGAATGTAGCGAGTACTAGTCGGGGTATGGAATGAAGGTTCTAGAGAGAGTTGTTTAGTAGTCCTCACCATTATTGTAAAATAATGTATCAATAAATGTGATGAGGATTTATTTGAGTATAAATATTGTCTAGAAGATAATATTTGTATTTAAACTCACAGTTTTATTGTTGTGATAATAAAGTTGTAGTTGTTTCTGTACCATGTATTTGGCGACTCAGAATGGGTTGGATGGAATGGACCTATTTTGGGGTCGTCACATGGGTGGCTAACGTTGATCAAAGGAAGGAACCAAACCCGGTGGATTCAAGTTGAACGCGAAAAGGATTGGAGGTGAACTTGTACCTGAGGAAGCTCGGATCTTCAAGGGTATGTTTTTTATTCATCTTTTTCGTTTAATTAATAATTGTGCATAAAGGGTGATCCGGGTATATGGTTTGTAAAAATTTTAAACTCTAATTTTTACACGTTTCCGCTTATTTTTGCAATTTGATTGCGTTCATGAATATTACAAGCCTAACACATTCCAGTATCCTTCTAGGATCTTGTCCTAGAAATGGCTGCATATCTACGAAAAGGTAACCTCAAAATCCGGCCCCAAGACTCTATAAAAGTTATGGACAGGGAGGATTCCTAATCTTAAGTATGTTAAGATAAGGGGTTGTCCAACTTATGTGAAAAGGTTTCAAAGGATAAGCTTGGAACAAGATTTGACAAGTACAATTTGTGGGACATCCTAAAGTAAGTTTAGGGTATATGTTCTATAATCCTAATTAGCAAAAGGTGTTTATTGCGAAGTACGCTGCCTTTTAAGATAAAGGTGTTTATCATTGAAGGGGCTAGTGGGAGGATAATAGATCTTGAAGAGTTCAAGAACCACAAAACACTATAAGTCAAATAAGAGGAACCTATAGATGTATTCTATTGTACCACAACCAATCATAAATGCCGAATAGTACCAAGATACCAAGGAGGTATGGATTCATCATAGATGATGATGATGAGGTACACATCATAGAAGATGATGATCCATTACATCTGATGAGGTAAGAGTTCTAGTGTATACAAAGGGACAATGGGAGCACCGTGACATTCCTAATATTATATGTTGATATACTACGGATAAGGAATGACATATTAATGCTACAATCAAGAATGATAAAGTTATCTAAACATTCCTCCATGAATGGTTTGGGAAGAGTATCTTAATTGGGGATAAAATCTATATAGATAGATCTGAAGAGGATGCTCGACTTAACCCAAGCGAACGATATTCATTTGATGCTAAAGTCGTTTAGCATGATAAACTCTAAGAGATGTCTCATGTCGATGAGCTATGGAGTGTATCTCTTAATAGTCCCCACGCACTCTCGAAAGAGAGGTTGCATGAGTGACAATAATGTACTGATGAAATGAAATATACGAGACCCGATGTTGATCGGTCATATTATGGAGAAGTTCACTATGATTCGGTGAAAAACATCTTAAAGTGTTTAACCCAAGCACTAAGGATGTGATCATATTCATGGTGGGTCTAAATTAAAACTAGAGGGCTTAATGAGACTCAAGTTTTTCGAGACGCAGACAAGACAACGTAAAAATCCACTTTAAGGTAAAGGGTTACCTTGACAGTAGTGCAAAGAATTTGAAAGGTTCCAAACAAAAGAAAGAGTTGCTTGGTTTAGTGATAAAGACAAAGTATATAGCTATAAATGAAGTTTGCAAGTTGATTGTTTGGATTAAAAGTTCATTACGTAACTAGGAATAGTTCCTAAGTCTCATCTTGGATCTAAACATGTGTTGTGGCACTTTCATTTGATTATTAGAATCATTGAAAGATGGGAAATCACTAATTAGATAGTGGACTCTCATGAACAACATTACATATCCATTAACTAAAGCTTATCCAACAAAGGGGATAATCGTCACTTAGAGAAGAAGAGTATGAGTTACCATGACGATTGACTTTAGTGCAAGTGGGAGATTGAAAGTAGTATGCACACAAGCCAATCATGTTTGATGATAAAGAATATACTTTGTAACAATCTTATTCATTTATTAATAAAAAAGTATTAATTTATTAAAGGCTTTTAATTATCTACATGATGCTGTTTTATAATATGTGATAAACCCATAGTTTTAAGCAATGCTTTTAGAATAATGATGATGATCATTCTAATGAAATCTAAATTCTTAGAAAGCTTAAAACTAAAATAGTTCCCAATCATTGGATTACTAAATTGGGGATTAGTGAATCCGGATAGATTGGTACATACGTTGCTTGCTCATTGGATGAGGATGATTGATCTCATGATCATTTGGGTGGAGACACTAAAGCAAGTATGTAGGTGCTTATTAGAGAATAAGTTCACTGAACGTGGCTCGCTAAGGAATACCTAATGGAGTTTTACTTGCCTGTCAATAGGAATTCTCAGTAGTGATAGTAATACAAGTAATCCTTGGACTTGAGATCATTATAGTATCTTGTGTATGATGAGTTATACTACGACTTATTCCTTAAGACCCTTAGGGTATATCAAAGGGTATGCTTGGGTATAACAAGTTGTACATGGAGATAATATATGATCAATAAAGAATCTACCACTTCTAATAAAAGAAGAGAATGTCCTATGTGATTCGATAAATGACAACCCAAAGAGTCCTTAGCCAAGGCGAATGAAATTAGAAAGGAGTTTCTAATTTGCATTATTTGAGTTGTGCATTTAAGGATCGAAATACATATAATTAAATAAAATAAGACTTGACAAAGAATTCCATGTCTTATATTTAATTGGGACATTATATGGTGGAAGGATTGAATTGTGCGGTAACTATTTACTCAAAGGTTCTTTTATGATTAATGTTGAAATCTATATTATCTCGGAAAGTCGTTGATCGCTAGGAGGCTTATCCCTTATTGTTGAATAAATATTATTTATTTAAATAAATTAATTGTTTAATTTATTTATTTAAATAAGATTAGAATTGTTCTAATTGATTTATTCACAACCTATTTAATATAGAGAACCTAAAGGGTCACACCATAAAAGGAAGAATAATTATTTAAGAAGTTAATGGCATAATCGTAATAATATGTTATGTATATTTAATTTAATCTATGGTGATAGAATAAATTAAATAGCTTAATATTTATTATTTAATATTTTAGAAATATTAAATATAAATTAATAAGAGGAGTCTTATTAATATTATTAAAATTATTATTATTATTTTAATTTCTAAAAGAGTTTAGGAATTAATTTAATATAAGTACTCTCATTTATTTCTAATTGGATTAGGAGGGAAAATTAATTAAAGGAGTTTAATTAATTATCCCTAATAAGATTAGGGAGCCCATTTAATTAAAAGAGTTTAATTAAATAATACCTTATTTTATTAAATAAGGTTACCTGATATCTTTATAAGATGAGTCTTATATCAGATATCAATATACGTAATAATTCCAATTTGTTGGAGAGTATGCCCCCTTTTTCTATACAGATAGGAAAAACTAGGGTTTGAGCCAATACCCCTTCTTCTTGAATCTTTATTATTCCTTAGTGGATCACCTCTAGAGGCCAAACACATGGGTGGCTAACATTGATCAAAGGAAGGAACCAAACCCGGTGGATTCAAGTTGAACGCGAAAGGATTTGGAGGTGAACTTGTACCTGAGGAAGCTCGATCTTCAAGGGTATGATTTTATTCTTTATGTTTTCGTTTAATTAATAATTGTGCATAAAGGGTGATCCAGGTATATGGTTTGTAAAATTTTTTAAACTTTGATTTATCTCGCTTCCGCTTAATTTTGCAATTTGATTGCGTTCATGAATATTACAAACCTAACAGTCAGAAGATTTAAAATGTTCTCGAGGGTATCCCCTAAGGGTGTAAACACTCAAGGGCGTTTGACTTCTCCACCTTTTGGTATTGGAGGGTTTGTAGACTGTGCTTGAAAGGGAGGTTAGTTTCTCCTTTGAATAGGCATGTTCGATTGCCTTTTTGCCTCAGTAGTATCGTGAAACAACTTCCTCTTTCTTTTATGGACCCTCCGGGGTTGTTCCCATAATTTCTAGATTAGATGTGATCAAATAATGACTTTGAGTGCAATAGGTCTTGAATCTTCAGACTTCAATCCCATCTCACCCATCTCCCCATGTTTGACCATTTCGGAAAATGGTTTGCCGATCTTGGCTAAAACTCTCTCATAGAAGGGAGCTTCAGATGTCTATGAAAGTCATGACCATTTCGATTTTGTCATGGAAGGACTAACTTGGGCGACCAAAGGCTCTCCACCTTTGAGCATACTCTCTGAAAGACTCGTTAGATCGCTTTCTTGATCTTGGTAATTTGATACCGATCAGAGCCATCCGAGTTTGAAAGCTGTATTGAGTGAGGAAAGCATGTGCTAGCTCTTCCCAGCTATGGATTTTGGAGTTGTCTAATCTTGTGTACCACGAACGGGCTTCTCCAGTTAGACTTTTCTAGAACAATTGCATTCTTAGCTTTTCGTCCTCTACATAAGATCCAAGTTCTCCAATAAACACTTTTAAATGTGTGTAAGGATCTCCTAACCCGTCATATTTTTCAAAGTCAGGAGTTTTAAATTTTTCTGGATAATGAACCCCGGGAAAAATACACAGATTAGCATATGAAACACTCCCGTGTTTTCTAATTCCTTTGACAGCGCGAAGGGTCTCTTCCATTTGGAGGACTTTTTTTTGATGTCACCAGTGTCTGGATTTCCAGTGGGATGGGCAGCATCATGAGTTTTGTTGGTCGTATCCAACTGTGGTTCAGGTATGGTAATGACCGGGATTCCTCCTTGTGGAGGATTCGCACGTATATGGGTATTTTTCGACCATGTGTGTATCGTGTAATTCTTTTAGTAGAACAACCAAATCTATAATTTGTTTACTTAATCCGTCGAATTCTTTACGAGAAACTGGATTAAGTTCAGTCTGGTCGGATGACGACATGATTGACTGTAGGCTTGTTGCCTTTTTGGACTTTGAACGGGTAGTAGGTCTGATTGATTCCCTGCGAAAGACTTGCATAGTTTAGTCTTCAGGGAATGTGTATATTAACATTTTATGTGACTTGTTCATTTTAGGAATTTTATCTTGCAAAACTGATGTCAGCTATTTGTAGCATGTTAAGTATGTATGTGTACACATTTCTTCATATTTCTCATTACATGGAGATAGACATGGAATGTAATTACAAGTAATTGTGTTTACAAGTAATTTGAAATGAGAGCATGAAGAGACTTTCCTCCGTTTTGGGTTTATCAGAGGCTGACCTATCTTAGGTTACTCTCACGGCTTTTTGGCATGAAGGTTCCCAAATCATCTCAATCTACTAGATGGGAAGTTAATCCGGTCTTTCAACTGGAGCGAATTTGGGTGGTGCCTTTCCTGAGCCTTGGAGAATTAGTCTTCTCACGAGTCCAGTAATCGAACACCGATAGGATAACCTCCTGGTGGAGGGACCACACAACATACATTCAACATACATCGCGTCTCACCGTATGAAAATGATGACATGTGCAAAACACTAATATCACAAGCAGATATGGTGCGAAACACTAATATCACAAGCAGTTATAGTGCGAAGCACTAATATCACAAGCAGTTATGGTGCGAAGCACTAAGTGCAATAAGGAAATGTATTCGTACACATTCATCAAATGTAAATGCAACATCCACACACAAGCAGATAACAATTTTTGAAAAGATTGTAATAAGCGGCTTAAGTCCTCTTCTTCGGATTCCCAAACAGAAGTCGCCACCGTCGACGCCGGATTTTTGGATGTCCCTTTCCGTTACTTGTTCTTTGGTGTTCTCATTTTAGGTGAGATTTATTTGAAAAATAAGTGAAAAAGGTCCGACATGTATAATGTCGACGATGGACTGTTAAGAGTCGCCAGTTAGTTTTTTAAGTGGTTGTACCAACACAACCGAGAAAAGGTTTACACATTGACCCAAAGATGTGACATCATTATACTGGTCGGTGAAACCGAGATTTATTAGGGGTCCGGGGACTTGGTTATCGCGGAGGGAAGGTGTTAGGCACCCCGACATCCGTGTTACCACTATGGATCGCCTCTTTTCAAGAAACTATTATCCTCAATGTGTGTGTGTGTGGTCGATGTCTTTGTTATTTGGAAGTAGTCACGAGGCCTCGTTCAACCTATATACATTGTGGTTTGAATTTATGTAAAAATTCGCTTTTAGCAAGGTATAGCAATGATGTTTTATAAAAAAGGTTTTTCAAACCCTGATGCTCAATAGTAATTGAGACCTTTTACACTCCCATTTTATTAAGTGTTCTGCTTGATTGATTTTATTTTACGAATTCGAGGCATCCATACTAAAATAATGTACAAAAATAATGCCGACTTCCTCGTGGGTATGGAAACCATCTCGAGGAAATTCGCACACCATAGAATAATTTACAAGTCGCCATAAATTTGAAAATGTCCATCACGAGAACCGAATCTAGATTCAATGGGATGAATCTGTGATCACATGATTCCTAGGCGCATAGAATACTGCAATTTATATGAAAGCGATGGCGGTATATATATAAAAGTCAGAAATATATATATACTGACACAATCACCAACCACGAAGCACCTCCATGGGGATCGAAATGTAAATAAAAGTCAGAAAAAGTATCAACCGCCACGGAGGAAACTCAAAGTGGGCAAAACGTAAATAAAGTCAGAATACTGATTGACCACCATGAAGGAAACTCAAAGTGGATAAAATGTAAATAAAGTTGTACAAAGCGATCAACCGCCACGAAGTAAACTCTAGGCGTGATTTAAACGTAAAGAAAGTCAGTAAAAGCGATCAACCACCACGTAAGTAAACTCTGTGTGGACGATATATATATATATATATATATATATATATATATATATATATATATATATATATATATATATATATATATATGGTGGAACTACATTGATGAGCACGATTTTACATCCTTATTGCGTTTATTGCTTATATATATATATATATATATATATATATATATATATATATATATATATATATATATATATATATATATATAACGAATAAACGCATTCTGATGTAAAATCTGTGCTCATCGAGCAATGAGTCCACACACGCTTAATATATAAATAATATATATATATATATATATATATATATATATATATATATATATATATATATATATAAAGCAAAGCGAACGCACTTTTGCAAAGTTTAGGCTCATCGAACAAAGTTCGACACACACTTAATATATATAAATGTATATATATATATATATATATATATATATATATATATTAAAGCAGTAAACGCACTAGACCAAAGTCTAGGCTCATCGAACAAAGTTCGACACACACTTAATATATATAAATGTAGATATATATATTAAAGCAAATAAACGCTCCAGACCAAAGTCTAGGCTCATCGAACAAAGTTCGACACACAGTTAATATATATAAATATATATATATATATATATATATATATTAAAGCAAATAAACGCCTGCATCAAGTCAGGCTCAATTGAGGCATAACTCGATGATGTTAGTCAATATATATATATATATATATATATATAAACAGACTGAAATGAAACCATGGACCGAAGTCTGGGCAAAAGCAAGCAACACGACTCTCAACGTGTAGAAGGGTGTATGCAGAGATGAAGAGAAAGACTTTAAAGTGTGTGGGAAGGCTTACAGCTGACTGCCAAAGAAGACTTCTATATCTTTAGAGTGGGTAAACACTGACTTTTGTAGGTACAAAAGGGCTATATATGAGCTCACAGGTGTTTAAAAGGGGAAAGTACACTTCATGGGGTGAGTGCAGAGCAAATTGGGCAGGGCTTCCTCGCCTTTTTCTCTTCCAAAATGGGCACCCCAAGCCCTCTATTTATAGAGGGGGGAGCCGCAGGTCTACCTGCAACACCTAGTAGCAGGTGTACCTGCGGCTGCCTAGGGTGCCCCGGGCAGTGTGGGTCCCGCCGTGTCGAAGTACTTACATTCGGACAACGCGTTGTTCGCTCGGTCGTTCATAACTTTCAATCCAGGAGTCCGATGGAAGCGTGCTATACCATTCTGGAAAGTTCTTTCCGAGAGCTACACAATGACATATAATTTGATCTTTTTTGATTTCAGGAAGATGGGTCCATGATCGAAATGGCATTCCCGGGTTTCTGTCAGGCAATCCGGTGAGCCGTTTTGTGTAGTTTGCGCTCCGGAGTTAAGATATCACTCTTGCGGGACTTCTTTTGAAGTATTTTGAGTTGAAATGAGTGTATTTGATTTGAAGTGAAGTTGAGTTGGCAAAATGATCATTTTTCCCCTCCTGGGGTTATCTTCGGGGTTGGAAACTGGATATCCCGTGGCTATCTCCGGGGTTAAAATTGATGTTGTGGTCCTCCAATGTTATCTCTGTAGTGTGAAAAAGATGCCTTTTCCCTCCTGCATGGTTAGTAACAGGAAAAGAAAATTTTGAGTGTCTCAGATGCCCTTCTTTATCATGTTCATGCAATGCAATGGAATGGACATGATAAAGATTAGTAGACACTTGAAAAATATGATAAGGTATTTCTAATGATGCAAATCGCAATGTGATGAATGTTTATGATGAATGCTAAATTGTTTTTGCAAATCGCAGTTCGCAAATCACAAATGGCACATCGCATTTCGCACTTCTCTTTTCGCATTTGGCCAAATTGCACATCGCAACTCGCACATTGCATTTCGCATATCGCATCGCAAATCGCAAATCGTAATTTGCACATCGCATATCACATTGCAAATCGCATATTGTAAATTGCAATGTAATGAATGTTATGATGAATGTTAAAATGTTTTTACAAATCGCTTTACCTTTACCGATCATTGTTTATGCCTATGCTGGTGTTGACTCCAATGGTTTGGCATTTAATCGCTGATGATTATTTGATGAAGATAAGTGGAGATGCTTTCCATATCTCTGATGGGGATGACGTTCTAAAATCACCAACCCTCCTGATATATTTGCTGGTAGTTTGCAATGGTGCCTATCCTGCTGATCGCCAAATGTTTTTGGTTCCCACTCGAACGATGGTATACGAAGCTTTCATCGCTAAACTGTCTTGATGTCGCGCTGAATTGATGCTAATGGTTTAAGAATATCGGATCTTCCGATACCTTCGCTGAAGTATTCCACGGATTATGTCACTAGACTTCACCTGATGTTACGCTAGATTGATGACAACCACCAGATGTCTCACCCTTCTTGAGGTGATTTGGAGTTTCCTTTCACTATTGTGTGACGCCCCCAAAATTAGGTATACATCACCCATCTTGGGTCGCCAGATACATGGTACAGAATTCAAATACAATTTATTAATACAACTGTCGTGTATAATACGACAAAACATAACTATGAGTTTGAATACAATTATTGACTACTAGAGATTATACAAACTCAAAAGGAGTTCTCATTACAATTATTATCACACTATTTCACAGAATAGTGAGGACTACTAAAGCACCATCTAGGACCATCACTCCGCTCCCCGACTAGTCCACATTTACGCTTCTCATTTCCGAAGAGAACAAAGGAAAGAAAGGGTGAAATCAACTAGCCCGAAGAAGAAATATTATGACTAAGATAATGCAGAATAAATTATCGTTAGCCTTCAACAGTGTTAAACTGATAAAATATAACAACATCAAGTTTAACTGCAGCGGAACAAGCAATCCATTAAAAGAGTCAAGTAGAGAATAAAATCAACTATCTTTTATGATTTAAAAGGTTTTTCATCACTTTTATCGCTGAGACTCAGCTTAATAAATAATCCACATCATCGAATCACCCCTGCACTACGGCCAAGGATATTCTTTAGTATCACGACCACAATTATCCATGAACTACGGGCCAAGAATATTTGTGTATTTATTAATGGTCATGATCATGCCAACAACTATCCATCAATGCACTACGGGCCAATGAGGACTTTTTCCACATCATTTGTAACATTACGGTCATGATTACACCGAATAATCCCTAGATATAATCATACCAAGTCTATCTATGCATTATGGGCCACATATGACTTTCAACATAATATAACATGAGGATGATGACAATGATATAAAAATTTAATAAAACAAGTTCAAGAATTAATTTATCCATGAACCAATAACGTCCAAATTGTCAACACGATACTGCTTTGTAGAGTAAAATTCAAGAATGCTCAGAAGAATATTTCCATGAAAAGATACTAGATGAAGCGCAAATATCAAGGATATTCCACTAATTTCATGGAGTATAGAAGTCAAAACTCTAATCAACTGAGTATAATAACGAATGGAATAACAAAAGAAATCACCATGCATGCGGTTCTTCGCATAGACAGTTTATTCCAATAGAATAATAAGTAATGAAACCGTGTCAAAGTAAATTACATAAGCGTGATGTTCCAACGAATAATACAGATTTTAACCGAGTTCCCAAGCGTAAAACCTTGAAAGACAGGATATTCCAATGAATAATAATAAAGACGGAATTAGGTCCAAATAGAAAAAGCGCTTGCATGACGAGGATATTCCAAATGTAATAATAATAAAGTTGGAGTAATAGAAGAATGTCACCAAGTATAGGGTAGTCCACGTTTACTGGTTATTCCAGCAAAATAATAAAGAATAGAATAACAGAAGTTCTCTTCATGAATAAAAGAAATAATAACCCTTACCGTAAAATAAACTAAATATAAGAGTAGGGAAGGAGCAGGATACTTTTCTATAGCTTCTCTATAATTTCTCTCTCTAGAGTTTCAGTGATTTCGTAAGAAATAATGAAGGAATGTGATTCTATTTATAGAAGAATGGACTGCATAGTAACTAATTCATGAACGGTCCATATTGATTTACTTTTAATCGGACGATCCATAACTAAAGCAAAATCTTTTAAATAAAATATTATATATATATATATATATATATATATATGTGTGCTCTCTACCATTTTTTCAAACTAACATATATATATATATATATATATACATAATAATACTCCTCCCGTTCATCCTAAATTCCTCCCCCCCACGCACCTTCCACTAACAATTATATATATATATAATACTTATATATATATATATATATATATATATATATGTATTCATATATATATAAAACGAAAACTGAGATAACTTCTACCGACAATTTCTTTTAAAATGGGAAAGTGGGGGGTCCAAATAATAAGTAAAATTTACATCAAATACTATAGCAATAATTGAACAAAACTAAGTGACTTCTCACGTAAGCATCAATAATCAAAACCAGCGTATACTCTTTGCAACTACAGACATCGCATTTCTTTTAACACCGGTGTTTCAACAGTTAACTGTAAAACTTCCGCCGTTATTTTCATAAAGTATTTTTGTCGCTTTCTCAATCCGACAATAATTCCGCTAATAAGTCCACCAATGATTGTGTCGTTGTACGAATATTCTCTATTAAAACGAATATTCCCCACCAATTGAATATTATATAACAACTTGCGTACTTTTGCAAAATTTATAAATATTACCCACAACTATAACATTATATCAAATTTATTCCATAATATTCAAAAATGATATTTATAGAAAATTCATCTTTATTCAAAAAGTTGGGGTCTTACAACCTCCCCTTCTTATGAAATTTCGCCCTCGAAATTAGAGTACGTACCTGGTATATCGAAGAGATAAGGATACCTTGACTTCATTTCAGATTCTAACTTCCAGGTCATTTCCTCAACATCGTGGTTTCTCCACAAAACTTTGACTTGAGGTATAACCTTGAAGCGTAGAATATGTTCCTTCTTATCCAAGATTTGAACAGGAACCTCTTCATACGTCAAATCTTCCGCTATTTCATCCAGTTCTAACTTAATAATGTGGTTCGGGTCTTCCACATATTTACGTAACATGGATATGTGAAAAATGTTATGAACACGAGACATACTTGGCAGTAAAGCGAGTCTATAAGCCACAGTTCCTACTCGATCGAGGATTAAAAATGGGCCGATGAATCGAGGATTGAGCTTTCCTCTCTTTCCAAATCTCGTAACTCCTTTCCACGGAGCAACTCGTAATAACACATGATCTCCTATATCAAATTCCACGTCCTTTCGATGAAGATCAGCATAACTCTTTTGTAGATCTTGTGAGGTTTTTATACGTTGTCGGATCGTTTGAATCTTTTCTGTAGTCATACGTACCAACTTCGGTCCCAACAACGTTGCTTCACCCACCTCATCCCAGCATACTGGAGAACGACACTTCCTTCCATACAACGCTTCGAATGGAGCCATGCCAATACTTGCTTGATAACTATTATTGTTGGAAAACTCCACCAATGGTAAGAACTTGTCCCAACTTCCCTTTAAGTCAAGGACATAGAGTCTTAATAGATCTTCAAGAGTTTGAATAGTCCTCTCCGACTGTCCGTCTGTTTGAGGATGATATGCCGAGCTAAATCGTAAATCCGTGCCCATAGCTTTTTGTAAACTAACCCAAAATCGTGAAGTGAATCTTGGGTCTCGATCAGACACTATGGATACCAGCATACCATACAGTCTTACAATCTCGTTTATGTACATACGAGCAAAACGTTCAAGTGTTTCTCGTATCGGTAAGAAATGAGCAGACTTGGTCAATCTATCAACAATGACCCAAATCGCATCTATGCCTTGAGAAACTATAGGAAGACCGGTAACAAAATCCATGGTAATGTGCTCCCACTTCCATTCTAGAATTTCAAGTGGTTACAATGGGCCTTTTGGTACTTGATGCTCCGCTTTAACTCGTTGACAAGTTAGACACCTTGAGATAAATAGCGTTATCTCTCTCTTCATATTGCTCCACCAAAATGTATGACGAATATCATGATACATTTTGGTACTCCCATGATGGATTGCAAACGGTGTGTTGTGCGCCTCCATCATGATTTTATACTTTAAATCGTGGTCGTTAGGAACACAAAGTCCGAGTTGACTCAAGTATTCCTTCTTCATCGATTCTTGCTTCCGGCATAGCACCTTCTTGCACTTTCTTCCTCATACGCATCAGCTCAAGGTCTGTAGCTTGAGCAGCTTTAAATTTATCTATTAAAGTCGGTTGTACTTGTATATTCGCCATCATCACATGGGTCCCTAGAGTTTTTAACTCTATCTCCATCCTTTTCAAGTCACACAAAATGGGCCTTTCCGTTGACAATATCGCATTCGCACTTGCATATGATCTTCTACTTAATGCGTCAGCTACCACGTTCGCTTTTCCAAGATGGTATTGGATGGTATGATCATAATCTTTCAACAGTTCAATCTAGCGTCGTTGTCACATGTTGAGTTCCTTTTGAGTGAAGAAATATTTGAGGCTTTTATGATCCGTAAAGATCTCCACCTTCTCTCCACACAAGTAATGTCTCCAAATCTTTAGTGCGAAGACAACAGCTGCCAACTCTAGATCATGAGTAGGATAATTCCTTTCATATTCTTTGAGTTGTCTTGAGGCATAGGCTATGACTTTTCTATGTTGCATGAGAACACATCCCAACCCTTTGCCCAAGCATCATCAGTAGATGACAAATCCTCCGAGCGGATGGTATTGTCGTAACAGTCTTTGAAATGAGTCTCCTCTTGAGTTCTTTAAAACTCTTCTCACATTCTTCACTCCAACCAAACTTTGTATCTTTCCGAGTCAGCTGAGTCAATGGAGTAGCGATTCGAGAAAATCCTTCCATGAATCTCCGATAATAACCAATTAAACCGAGAAAGCTACGTGCTTGGTCCAACGATTTAGGTTTCTCCCAGCTTTTAATTGCTTCAATCTTTGCTGGGTCAATAGATATTCCATGACTTGATACTACGTGCCTAAGGAATGCTACTTCCTCAAGCCAGAATTCGTATTTCTTCAACTTGGCATAAAGCTTGTATTCGCGAAACTTTTGGAGTGTCAGCCTCAAGTGTTGCTCATAATCTTCACGGCTTTTGGAATAAATAAGGATGTCATCAATAAAGACGACCACAAAGTGATCCAAATATTCCTTGAATACTCAGTTCATTATATCCATGAAGGCAGCAGGAGCATTAGTCAATCCAAAGGACATGACTAGGATTTCATAATGCCCGTACCGAGTTCTGAAAGCCGTCTTCGGAATGTCATCGGTTCTAATCCTCAATTGTTGATATCCGGAACGAAGATCAATCTTTGAAAAGAATTTGGCTCCTTGCAACTGGTCAAACAGGTCATCAATACGTGGTAATGGATACCTATTTTGATGGTGACATGATTCAACTCCCGATAATCAATACAAAGTCGCATACTCCCATCTTCCTTCTTCACGAATAGAAACAGAGCACACCCAAGGAGAAGTATTAGGGCGAATAAAGCCAATGTCTAACAATTCCTGCAGTTGGGTCTTTAACTCCTAAAGTTCAATAGGAGCCATTCGATATGGGGCTTTGGAAATGGGTTTTGTACCGGGTTCAAGGTCGATACAAAATTCAATTTCACGCTCAGGGGGTAGTCCAGGAAGTTCTTCGGGGAATACGTCAGGAAATTTATTAACAATAGAAATATCGTTCAAAACTGACGTATTTTTGTTTAAATCTGTGACATGAGCTAAGAAAGCTTGACATCCATTTTTCAATAAACGAATAGCTTTATGGCTTGAGATGACCGTGATTGATTTTAATGGTTTGGTCGCTTGAATTTACATAATAGGTTGATTAGGAATATGAAAGCTAACAACCTTATAGAAACAATCAATTTTTGCATGATGAGTAGTTAACCAATCAATCCCTAGAATCACGTCAAATGCAAGTATTTTCAATGAAATAAGATCTACAGGTAATGTGAGGGTACCGATTTGAACCAAACAAGACTTATAAACAGTGGATGTAATGAAGGTTTCTCCCAACGGAGTTTCCACAGATAAGTCAAAGTCTAATTTCTCCGGAGTCAAATTTAATCGATGAGCGTAAGTAGGAGAAATAAAAGAATGGGTAGAACCGGTATCAAATAAAGTATAGACTTTGCTAGAGTTTATGATAAGCTTACCCGTGATGACCTCATTCGTGTTCCTTGCTTTCGGGAGGTCACAACAAACGCTCTCCCTTGCACTACCGGCTTTGACTTTTCTGGGACGGCCTTTGGTGCCTCCATCCTAGCTGAACTTGTCTTTAGTGAACGACAAAATCGGGCTAAGTGACCTTCTCTTCCATAATTATAACATACTTTGGACGGCATCGCGCAGTTTGGACTGATGTGTCCCTCCCCTCCGCATTTGAAGCATACGATAGGTGGTCATTCTCCTTCCTTAACAATGGGTACTAGTGCTGACGTCTTTCCATCATTGTTGAATCCCCTCTTCTTGAAATGTTCATTCTTATTGTTTTGGCCCTGATTACCACTGAAGTGGTTACCATTTCTGGCCTGTTGATTCCCACCACGCTTGTTGTCACTGCTTCGATGACTGTTCTCACTAGTATTATCTTTTATGATTTAAAAGGTTTTTCATCACTTTTATCGCTGGGACTCAGCTTAATAAATAATCCACATCATCGAATCACCCCTGCACTACGGCCAAGGATATTCTTTAGTATCACGACCATAATTATCCATGCACTAGGGGCCAAGAATATTTGTGTATTCATTAATGGTCATGATCATGCCAACAACTATCCATCAATGCATTCTACAATGATGAGGACTTTTTTCCACATCATTTGTAACATTACTGTCATGATTACAACGAATAATCCCTGGTTATAATCATACCAAGTCCATCTATGCACTACGGGCCACAGATGACTTTCAACATAATATAACAAGAGGATGATGACAATGATATAAAAATTTAATAAAACAAGTTCAAGAATTAATTTATCCATGAACCAATAGCGTCCAAATTGTCAACACGATACTGCTTTGTAGAGTAAAATTCAAGAATGCTCAGAAGAATATTTCCATGAAAAGATACTAGATGAAGCGCAAATATTAAGGATATTCCACTAATTTCATAGAGTATAGAAGTCAAAACTTTAATCAACTGAGTATAATAACGAATGGAATAACAAAAGAAATCACCATGCATGCGGTATTGCCATGATGCAAAGTTATTCCAACGAATAATAAATAATCGGAACTGGTCGAAGTAAATTTACCGCAAGCGTGATGTTCCAACATAATAATACTGATTTTAATCGGTCCGACGTAAAACGCATGAGCATGTGATATTCCAAATGTAATAATAATAAAGATGGAATAATAGAAGAATGTCACCAAGTATAGAGTAGTCCGCGTATACTGGTTATTCCAGCAGAATAATAAAGAATAGAATAATAGAAGTTCTCTTCATGAATAAAAGAAAAAATAACCCTTATCGTGAAATAAACTAAATATAAGAGTAGGGAAGGAGCATGATACTTTTCTATAGCTTCTCTATAATTTCTCTCTCTAGAGTTTCAGTGAATTCGTAAGAAATAATGAAGGAATGGGATTCTATTTATAGAAGAATGGACTGCATAGTAACTAATTCATGAACGGTCCATATTGATTTACTTTTAATCGGACGATCCATAACTAAAGCAAAATCTTTTAAATAAAATATTATATATATATATATATATTATGTAACATGTGCTCTGCCCATTTTTTCAAACTAACATATATATATATATAATATAATATACATAATAATACTCCTCCCGTCCATCCTAAATTCCTCCCCCCCACGCACCTTCCACTAACAATTATATATATATATATATATATATATATATATATATATATATGTATTCATATATATATAAAACGATAACTGAGATAACTTCTACCGACAATTTCTTTTAAAATGGGAAAGTGGGGGGGTCCAAATAATAAGTAAAATTTACATAAAATACTATAGCAATAATTGAACAAAATTGAGTGACTTCTCACGTAAGCATCAATAATCAAAACTGTGTGCTACTGTGCAACTACGCGTATTACTGTACTTTTAACACCGGGTGTTTCAACAGTTAACGGCATAACTTCCGCCGTTATTTTCATAAAGTATTTTTGTCGTTTTCTTAATCCGACAATAATTTCGTTGTGGGGTCCACCAATGATTGTGTCGTTGTACGAATATTCTCTGTTAAAACGAATATTCCCCGACCAAACGAATATTATATAAGAACTTGCGTACTTTGCAAAATTTATAAATATTACCCACACCTATAACATTATATCAAATTTATTCCATAATATTCAAAAATGATATTTATAGAAAATTCATCTTTATTCAAAAAGTTGGGGTCTTACAACTGGGTGCTTGTGCCCCATTTCCTTAAGCGTTTGATTCATGACCCTTTGAATCGATGACTTGAATGTCATTTGAAATCCCCAGTAGGGTGTAATTCATTCTTTCACGCCTTGATTTGAACGTCGGTGTAGAGGCCTCGACATGAGAGGACTTAACGCATGTTGATGGTGTAGATTTCATTTGCTAGGCCTTTCGTTGTTGACCTTCTGCTTCTGAGTTAAGAACTTTTTTGAGAAGTTTCCCCTTCTTTCGTAGGGGTATTGATGGCCTGTTAGATTTCATTGATGGCCTGTTTGACCAGTTGCAAGGAGCACAATTCTTTTCAAAGATCGATCTTCGTTCTGGATATCATCAGCTGAAGGTTAAAACTGAGGATATTCTGAAGACTGCCTTCAGAACTCGGTACAGGCATTATGAATTCTTAGTCATGTCTTTTGGATTGACTAATGCTCATGCTGCCTTCATGGATATGATGAACCGAGTATTCAAGGAATATTTGGATCACTTTGTGGTCATCTTTATTGATGACATCCTCATATATTCCAAAAGTCGTGAAGATCATGATCAACACTTGAGGCTGATACTCCAAAAGCTTCGTGAAAATAAGCTTTATGCCAAGTTGAAGAAATGCGAGTTCTAGCTTGAGGAAGTAGCATTACTTGGGCATGTAGTATCAAGTCATGGAATATCTGTTAACCCGACAAAGATTGAAGCTATTCAAAGCTGGGAGCAACCTAAATCAGTGACCGAAGTACGTAGCTTTCTAGGATTAGCTAGTTATTATCGGAGATTTGTGGAAGGGTTTTCTTGAATCGCTACTCCATTAACTCAGCTAACTCGAAAAGATATAAAATTCGGTTGGAGCATGGAATGTGAGAAGAGTTTTCAAGAACTCAAGAGGAGACTCATTTCAAAGACTGCTCGATAATACCATCCGCTCGGAGGATTTGTCATCTCTGATGATGCATCGGGCAAAGGGTTGGGATGTGTTCTCATGCAACATGGGAAAGTCATAGCCTATGCCTCTCGGCAACTCAAAGAATATGAGAGGAATTATCCTACTCATAATCTAGAGTTGGAAGCTGTTGTCTTCGCACTTCAAATTTGGAGGCATTACTTGTATGGGAAAAAAGTGGAGATCTTTACGGATCATAAAAGCCTCAAATATTTCTTCACTCAAAAGGAACTCAACATGCGACAACGACGTTGGCTTGAACTGTTGAAAGATTATGATCATACCATTCAATACCATCCTGGTAAAGCGAATGTAGTAGCTGACGCATTGAGTAGAAGATCATATGGGGGTACGAGTACGATATTGTCAACGCAAAGGCCTATTTTATATGACTTTCAAAGCATGGAGATAGAGTTAAAGACTCCAGGGACCAGCGTAATGATGTGAATATACGAGTAGAATCGACTTTAATCGATAAAGTTAAACCTGCTCAAGCTACAGACCTGGAACTGATGAGTATGAGGAAGAAAGTACAAGAAGGTGCTATGCCGGAAGTAAGAATCGATGAGGAAGGAATACTTCGAGTCAACTCCAAACTTTGTGTTCCTAATGACCCTGATTTAAAGTATAAAATCATAATGGAGGCGCACAACACACCGTTTGCAATCCATCCTGGGAGTACCAAAATGTATCATGATCTTTGACATACATTTTGGTGGAGCAATACGAAGAGAGAGATCGCGGAGTTTATCTCAAGGTGTCTATCTTGTCAACGAGTCAAGGCGGAGCATCAAGTACTAAAAGGTCCATTACAACCACTTAAAATTCCAGAATGGAAGTGGGAGCACATTACCATGGATATCGTTACCGGTCTTCCCAAGGTTTCTCAAGGAATAGATGCGATTTGGGTCATTATTGATAGATTGACCAAGTCGGCTCATTTATTACCTATACGAGAAACTTATACACTTGAACGTCTTGCTCGTATGTACATAAATGAGATTATAAGACTGCATGCTATGCCATTATCCATAGTATTTGATCGAGACCCAAGATTCACTTCACAATTTTGGGTTAGTTTGCAGAAAGCTATGGGCACGGATTTACGATTTAGCTCGGCATATCATCCTCAGACGGACAGGCAGTCGGAGAGGACTATTCAAACTCTTGAAGATTTATTAAGACTCTGTGTCCTTGACTTCAAGGGAAGTTGGGACAAGTTCTTACCATTGGTGGAGTTTTCCTACAACAACAGCTTATCAAAGTATTGGCATGGCTCCATTCGAGGCGTTGTATGGAAGAAAGTGTCATTCTCTAGTTATCTGGGATGAGGTGGGTGAAGCAACGTTGTTGGGACCGGAGTTGGTATGTATGACTACGAAAAAGATTTAAACGATCCGACAACGTATAAAAACCTCACAAGATCGACAAAAGAGTTATGCTGATCTTCATCGAAAGGACGTGGAATTTGATATTGGAGATCATGTGTTGTTACATGTTGCTCCATGGAAAGGAGTTACGAGATTTGGAAAGAGAGGAAAGCTCAATCCTCGATTCATTGGCCCATTTTTAATCCTCGATCGAGTAGGAACTGTGGCCTATAGACTCGCTTTACCGCCAAGCATGTCTCGTGTTCATAACATTTTTCACATATCTATGTTACGTAAATATGTGAAGGCTCGCACCACATTATTAAGTTAGAACCGGAAAAAATAGCGGAAGATTTAACGTATAAAGATGTTCCTGTTAAAATCTTGGATAAAAAGGAGCATATTTTACGCTCCAAGGTTATACCTCAAGTCAAAGTTTTGTGGAGAAACCACGATGTTGAGGAAATGACCTGGGAGTTAGAATCTGAAATGAAATCAAGGTATCCTTACCTCTTCGACATACCAGGTACGTACCCTAATTTCGAGGGCAAAATTTCATAAGAAGGGGAGGTTGTAAGACCCCAACTTTTATGAATAAAGATGAATTTACTATAAATATCATTTTTGAATATGAAGGTGTGAATTTGTTATAAGATTATAGTTGTGGGTAATATTTATAAATTTTGCAAAGTAAGCAAGTTGTTATATAATATTCGATTGGTTGGGGAATATTCATTTTAACAGGGAATATTCGTACAACGGCACAATCATTGGTGGACCCCACAAAAGAATTATTGTCGGAGTTAGAAAACGACATAATTATCTTTTTATAAAAATAACGGCGAAAGATTTACCGTTAATTGTTGAAACACCCGGTGTTAAAAGTACAGTAATACGCGTGGTTGCATAGTAGCACACGGTATTGATTATTGATGCTTACGTGAGAAGTCACTCGCTTATACTCAATTATTACTCTACGATAATTCTTGTATCATATCTCTCATATTATTGATTCAATTATTATCACAATATCATCTCGCATAATATGTTATATTATTAAATCAATAATTGAGACAACAAAAGTTATTCATATTATTATTTGCAATATTGACAATGTCTAGAAGTTCATCGAGGAGAGGGTTGGTCACCTAATTGCGCGCATGATAAGGAGAAATCCTTATCGGAAAGCCCCCTCTTTCCTGGGAACGACCTGGTTATTAAATATTGAGACTTATAATATTAATGATGAATAAGTTCGTGTTGATTAAAGATGAAATTGATAGTTCCATTATTTTGGAATTATTAGTGTTAGTGGAAATTGACATTTATTTCGATAATAATTGATGTATGGAGGTTATATTGACCAATCGGGTATTTGGGGCACTTTTTGTGTCGATGTACTATTCACGGGTTACTATTCACCCGATTACTATTCACTCTAGTATTATTCACTCGAGTATTTGGGACACTTTTCGTGTCAGGGTACTATTCACGGGGTACTATTCCTGAAGTACTATTCATGGGGTACTATTCACCAAAAAATATATTTCTTTTCGGTCCAAATCATTTTTGGGTATAATATTATTCCATGAGGAGATGTGACAATTTTCAGACAGTTGGTTGAAATTATAATAGTAAATCTATATGGATCGTTGGTATAAAGTTTTAATAGTAAATCAATATGGATCGCTGGTTTAAAGTTTTAATAGTAAATCAATATGGATCGTTGGTTTAAAGTTTTAATAGTAAATCAGTATGGACCGTTGCTTTAAATTTTAATAGTAAATCAATATGGACCGTCCGTTTAAAAGTAAATCAATCTGGACCGTTCATGAATTAGTTACTATTCAGTCCATTCTCCTATAAATAGAAGCTCATTCCTTCAGTATTTCTTAAAAATTCACTGAAACTCTAGAGAGAAAAATTATAGAGAGAAAGAAGAAGAGAAGTCTGCTACCTCATTTTTCCAATATCCAGTTTCTTCTAAGGTAAGGGGTATTATTCTTTCGTATTCATGAAGAGAGTTATTTTCTTTCAATACTCGTAAGGGTTGTTATTCCATTCTTTATTATTCATTGGAATAACTCATCTGTGCATGCGATCTATCGAATGCACGGTGAATTACATTGTTATTCCATTCTTTATTATTCTGTTGGATTATTCATGCATGCGGATTACGCATGACTTCGGTTCCATTCTTTATTATTACATTTGGAATATCCTCTCTCGTAAGCGGATTACGCATGACCCGGTTCCATTCTTTATTATTACATTTGGAATATCCTATATGTATGTTACGCACGCACCCGGTTCCATTCTTTATTATTCTATTGAATAACTCATATCTGCATGCGATTACGCATCACCGTGAATTCTTCTGTTCTTCCATTATTTATTATTCTGTTAGAATAATCTGTCTACGTGAATTACCGCATGGCGGCAAAAATCTATTTGCGGTTTCATATATTCTATTATACTAAGTTGGTTAAAGTTTTGGCTTCTATACTCCATGAAATTAGTGGAATAGCCTTGATATTTGCTCTTCATCCAGTATATTTTCATGGAAATATCCTTCTAAGCATCCTTGAATTTTACTCCACAAAGCAGTATCATGTTGACAATTTGGACGTTATTGAGTTCATGATAAATTAACTTATAAATCTTTAAAATTTATTCTTGAACTTTTTTATTGAATTGTCATCATCCTCATGTTTATAATATGTTGAAAGTCATCTGTGGCCTGTAGTGCATAGATGGACTTGGTATGATTATGACCAGGGATTATTCGGTATAATCATGACCGTAATATTACAAATGATGTGGTAAAAATCCTCATTGGCCATAGTGCATTGATGGACAGTTGTTGGCATGATCATGACCATTGATGAATACACGAATATCCTTGGCCCGTAGTGCATGAATAATTTGTGGTCGTGATACTAATGAATATCATTGGCCGTAGTGCAGGGATGACGTGGAATATTTATTAAGCTGTGTCTCAGCGATAAAATAATGAAAAACCTTTTAAATCATAGAAAATAGTAGATTTTATTCTCTACTTGACTCTTCTAATGGATTTCTTGTTTCGCTGCAGTTAAACTTGATGTTTGTTATATTGTATTAGTTTAACACTGTTGAAGGCTAATACTAATTTATTCTGCATTATCTTAGTCATAAAATTTCTTACTGGGCTAGTTGAGCTCACCCTTTTGATTTCATTGTTCTCTTCAGGAAATGAGAACGTAGCAGGGACTAGTCGGGGAACGGAGTGACGATCCAGATGATAGCATTAGTAGTCCTCACTATTCTATGAAATAGTGTGATAATAAATGTATTGAGGACTTATTTTGAGTTTGAATACTGTCTAGATGACAATATTTGTATTAAAACTCACAGCTCATGTTATACATTTAAGGTTGTATTTGTATTCTGTTCCATGTATTTGGCGACTCAGAATAGTTGATGTATACCTATTTTGGGGGCGTCATACCATGAATTTACTATAATAATGTTACCGTTCAAATTATAAAAATGTACTATTATATAATCACATCATACTACTATAATGTAATATTATAATAATATATTTGAATGAATTATTTTATCGGAAAAGATAAAATACAAACTTTCAACAAATGCAACATGCTAAAATTCCTCAGTTTAAATCGACATTGAATAAATATTTTCTTATCATATATATTAACAATTAATTATTCACACATAATATTACAAAATTACAATATCGACAACGAAGTCGTTCCCAAGGAAAGAGGGGGCTTTCCGATAAGGATTTCTCCCTATTGGCGCGCAATTAGGTGACCAAAGCCCTTTCCTCGACAGAACTTTCTAAACATTGTCAATAATGCAAATAATAATATTATTCAAATAATATGAATTATTGATTTGATAATTTGAAATATTGTGTAATGACAATTATTGAATCAATAATATAAAATATCAACGTAGCAATTATTGAATCAATAAAATAAAATATTAAACAGTAATTACTATAACAATTATTGAGTAGTGACTTCTTACGTAAGCATCAATAATCCAAGATCTTGTATAATCTGGTATGTTACTATGCAATCACGCCAGACATCGCATTTACTTTTACCACGGGTATTTCAACAATTAACGGTAAAACCTTCGGCCGTTATTTTATAAAAAGATAATTTTATCGCTTTTCTAACTCAACAATAATTTTGTCAGTAGGGTCCACCAATGATTATTAATAAATCGCATTTAATATTCCCGCACAAAAAATAATATTCCCAACCAAATGAATATTTTATAACAACTTGCTTACTTTGCAAAATTTATAAATATTACCCACAACTATAACATTATAACAAATTCACACCTTAATATTCAAAAATATATTTCGAGAAAAATTAATCTTTATTTATGAAAGTTGGGGTCTTACAACCTCCCCTTCTTATGAAATTTCATCCTCGAAATTAGGGTACATACCTGGTATGTCGATGAGGTGAGGATACCTTGACTTCATTTCAGATTCTAACTCCCAGGTCATTTCCTCAACATCGTGGTTTCTCCACAAAAATTTGACTTGAGGTATAACCTTGGAGCGTAGAATATGTTCCTTCTTATCCAAGATTTTAACAGGTACCTCTTCATACGTTAAATCTTTCGCTATTTCGTCTGGTTCTAACTTAATAATGTGGTTCGGGTCTTCCACATATTTACGTAACATGGATATGTGAAAAACGTTATGAACATGAGACATACTTGGCGGTAAGGCGAGTATAAGCCACAGTTCCTACTCGATCAAGGATTTCAAATGGGCCAATGAATCGAGGATTGAGCTTTCCTCTATTTCCAAATCTTGTAACTCCTTTTCATGGAGCAACACGTAACAACACATGTTTTCCAACATTGAATTCCACGTCCTTTCGATGAAGATCAGCATAACTCTTTTGTCGATCTTGTGAGGTCTTTATACATTGCCGGATCATTTGAATCTTTTCTGTAGTCATACGTACCAATTCCGGTCCCAACAACGTTGCTTCACCCACCTCATCCCAGCATATTGGAGAACGACACTTCCTTCCATACAAGGCCTCGAACAGAGCCATTTCGATACTTGCTTGATAACTGTTGTTGTAGGAGAATTCTACCAATGGCAAGAACTTGTCCCAACTTCCTTTGAAGTCAAGGACACATAGTCTTAATAGATCTTCTAGAGTTTGAATAGTCCTCTCCGACTGCCCGTCCGTCTGAGGATGATATGCCGAACTAAATCGTAAATTCGTGCCCATAGTTTTTTGCAAACTAACCCAAAATCGTGAAGTGAATCTTGGGTCTCGATCAGAAACTATGGATATTGGCATACCATGCAGTCTTATAATCTCATTTATGTACATACGAGCAAGACGTTTAAGTTTATAAGTTTCTCGTATAGGTAAGAAATGAGCAGACTTGGTCAATCTATCGACAATGACCCAAATTGCATTTATGCCTTGAGAAACCTTGGGAAGACCGGTAACGAAATCCATGGTAATGTGCTCCCACTTCCATTCTAGAATTTCAAGTGGTTGCAATGGACCTTTTGGCACTTGATGCTCCGCCTTGACACATTGACATGTTAAACACCTTGAGATAAACTTTGTTATCTCTCTCTTCATATTGCACCACCAAAATGTATGTCGAATATCAAGATACATTTTTGTACTCCCAGGATGGATTGCAAATGGTGTGTTGTGCGCCTCCATCATGATCTTATACTTAAAATCAGAGTCGTTAGGAACACAAGGTATGGAGTTGACTCTAAGTATTCCTTCTTCATCTATTCTTGCTTCTGGAATAGTACCTTCTTGCACTTTCTTCTTCATACGCATCAGCTCTAGGTCTATAGTTTAAGCATCTTTAACTTTATCGATTAAAGTCAGTTCTACTAGTATACTTGACATCATCACGTGGGTCCCTGGAGTCTTTATCACTATCTCCATCCTTTGCAAGTCATACAAAATAGGCCTTTGCGATGACAATATCGCAATCATACCCGCATATGATCTTCTACTCAATGTCTCAGCTACCATGTTCGCTTTTCCAGGATGGTATTGAATAGTATGATCATAATCTTTCAACAGTTCAAGCCAACATCGTTGCCGCATGTTGAGTTCCTTTTGAGTAAAGAAATATTTGAGGCCTTTATGATCCGCATAGATCTCCACTTTCTCCCCAAACAGGTAATGCCTCAAAATTTTAAGTGTGAAGACAACAGCTACCAACTCTAGATCATTAGTAGGATAATTCCTCTCATATTCTTTAAGTTGTCACGAGGCATAGGCTATGACTTTCCCATGTTGCATGAGAACACATCCTAAACCCTTGCCTGAAGCATCACTGTAGATGACAAATCCCTCCGAGCCAGATGGTATTGTCAGAACATGTGCTGAAATGAGTCTCCTCTTGAGTTCTTGAAAATTCTTCTCATATTCCTCGCTCCAACCGAATTTTGTATCTTTTTGAGTCAGCTGAGTTAATGGAGTAGTGATTCGAGAAAATTCTTCCACGAATCTCCGATAATAACCAGCTAAGCCCAGAAAGCTACGTACTTCGGTAACTGACTTAGGTTGTTCCCAGCTTTAAATTGCTTTAATCTTTGTCGGGTCAACATATATTCCATAATTTGATATCACGTGCCCAAGGAATGCTACTTCCTCAAGCCAAAACTCGCATTTCTTCAACTTGGCATATAGCTTGTTTTCACGAAGCTTTTGGAGTATTAGCCTCAAGTGTTGCTCATGATCTTCATGACTTTTGGAGTATATGAGGATGTCATCAATAAAGACAACAACAAAATTATCCAAATATTCTTTGAATACTCGGTTCATCATATCCATGAAGGCCGCAGGAGCATTAGTCAATCAAAAAGACATGACTAGGAATTCGTAATGCCCGTACCGAGTTCTAAAAGCAGTCTTTGGAATGTCATCAGTTTTAACTTTTAACTGATGATATCCGAAATGAAGATCGATCTTTGAAAAGAATTTAGCACCTTGCAAATGGTCAAATAGGTCATCAATTCGAGGTAATGGGTACCTATTTTTTACGGTGACATGATTTAACTCCCGATAGTCAATACAAAGTCGCATACTTCCATCTTTCTTCTTCACGAATATAACAGGAGCACCCCAGGGAGACGTACTAGGACGAATGAAACCGATGTCTAACAATTCTTGCAGTTGGGTTTTTAACTCCTGAAGTTCAATAGGAGCCATTCGATATGGGGTTTTGGAAATGGGTTTTATACTGAGTTCAAGGTCGATATAAAATTCAATTTCACGCTCTGGGGGTAGGCCAGGGAGTTCTTCAGGGAATACGTCAGGAAATTTATTAACAATAGAAATATTATTCAAAACTGACGTATTTTTGTTTAAATTTGTGACATGAACTAAGAAAGCTTGACATCTATTTTTCAATAAATGAATAGCTTTATGACTTGAGATGACAGTGATTTATTTTAATGGTTTGGTTGCTTGAATTCGCATAATAGGTTGGTTAGGAATATGAAAGCTAACAACCTTATGGAAACAATCAATTTTTGCATGATGAGTAGTTAACCAATCAATCCCTAGAATTACGTTAAACGCAAGTATTTTTAAGGAAATAAGATCGACAGGTAATGTGAGGGTACCGATTTGAACTAAACAAGACTTATAAATAGTGGATGTAATGAAGGTTTCTCCCAACGGAGTTTCAACAGATAAGTCAAAGTCTAATTTCTCTGGAGTCAAATTTAAACGTTGAGCGCAAGTAGGAAAAATAAAAGAATGGGTAGAACCGGTATCAAATAAGGTATATACTTCGCTAGAGTTTATGATAAGCTTAACCGTGATGACCTCGTTCGGGTTCCTTGCTTTCTGGGAGGTTATGACAAACGCTCTCCCTTGAACTACCGGTTTTATCTTATCTGGGACGGTCTTTGATGCATCCATCCCAGCTGGACTTGACTTTGGTGCATGACAAAATCGGGCTAGGTGACCTTCTCTTCCACAATTGTAACATGCTTTGGACTGCTGCGTGCAGTTTGGACTGATGTGTCCCTCCCCTACGTATTTGTAACACACGACCGACGGTCGTTCTCCTTCCTTAACAACAGGTGCTGGTGCTGACGTCATTCCATCATTATTGAATTTCCTCTTTTTTAAATTTCCACTTCTATTATCTTAGCCATGATTACCACCGAAGTGGTTACCATTTCTGGCATTTTGATTCCCTCCACGTTTGTTGTCAACGCTTCGATGAATGCTACCACCAGTATTATCGATTTGTCGCCTGCTCTTTCTTGGTTGGGTTAACTCGTTATCGCGCTCCAATAACTGAGCCCTATTTACAATATCTGAATACAAACACAATTTGTGAGAAATTAGGTATTGACGTATCTCAGGTTTCAAACCTCTTAGAAACATCCGCGTCATTCTCTCCTCATTATCAACCAAGTGGGACGCAAACTGGGACAACTCGACAAACTTAGCTTCGTACTGTGACACGATCATATTATTTAGCTCTAGTTTGATGAACTCCACTTCTTTCATGTGACGAATACTTTCGGGAAAGTACTTGTCGTTGAACAGTTCTTGGAACTTCTCCCAAGACATCTTTAGTGCGGCAGGTTGGGTAGGTTTTACGGATTCCCACCAGTAATCTGCCTCTCCTCGCAACATGAAACCGGCAAATGGAACCTTTTGCTCCTCGGAGAATCCCAAGACATCAAATATCTTGGTGATCTGTTTTATCCACGCCTCCTCCTTAAGTGGTTTTGGCTCTCCCAAAAACTCCGGTGGTCCCAGTTTCTTGAACTGATTAGCGGTGACCATCCGTGGGTTGCCAGTGTTTCCACCTGCATTTTGGATAGGAGTCTCTCCCGCCTGATGTTGCATGAATTGCAGAAAGCCTCTGAACATTCTGTAGTTCATCATTTGGTCGGTGTTGTTGTTTACCTGAGGATTATTGCCTTCCTGATGCACATTATCCTGGGTATTGATCTGTGCTGACTCAATTATCTCTTGTGCTCCATTGTTAATCTCAACATTCTCGGATGTCATTTTTAAACACTGCCACAAAACAAGGGTTAATTGACATGCCACGTATTATCCCTATATTCTGACCGACCAATAAAATAACAAATAAACTTAGGTAGGTCATACTAGTGAAGAAATTACCCGTCTCTCCCCTCCTAGTTCTAGTCTCACATCTCAGCCAGGGATCATATCCCTAAGCTTTGATACCAACTATGATGCCCCCAAAATAGGTATACATCACCCATCTTGAGTCGCCAAATACATGGTACATAATTTAAATGCAAACTTCTTTGATACAGTACGACAAAACGTAGCTGAGAGTTTCAACACGGATAATGTCTCGTAGAGAGTATACAAACTCAAATAAAAGTCTTCATTACAATTATTATCACACTATTTCACATAATAGTGAGGACTACTATAGCCACCTATCTGGACCGTCATTCCGTTCCCCGACTAGTCCCATCTATATTCTCATTTCCTGAAGAGAACAATGAAAGCAAAGGGTTAGCTCAACTAGCCTAGTAAGAAATATTATGACTAAGATAATATAGAATAAATTATCGTTAGCCTTCAACAGTGTTAAACTAATAAAATATAATAAACATCAAGTTTAACTGCAGCGGAACAAGCAATCCTTTAGAAGAGTCAAGTAGAGCATGATATCTACTATCTTCTATGATTTAAAAAGTTTATCAATAGTTTTATCGCTGAGACTCAGCTTAATAAATAATCCACATCATCGAATCATCCCTGCACTACGGGCCAAGGATATTCATTAGTATCACCAATGGTCATGATCATACCAACAACTGTCAATCAATGCACTACGTGCCAATGATGATTTTTACCACATCATTTGTAACATTTCGGGTCATGATTATACAGAATGATCCCTAGTCATAATCATACCAATCAACAGTCCATTTATGTACTACGGCCAAAGATGACTTTCATCACAATATAAGTATGAGGATGATGACAATGAGATAAGAATTCAATTTAAATGAGAGCAATGATAAATTTTAAAGATTTATAATTCAATTTATCCAGAATTCAATAATGTCCAAATTGTCAACATGATACTGCTTTGTGGAGTAAAATTCAAGAATAATATTGTATCAAAAATAATTTGGACATAAAAAAAATTAATTTTTGTCGTGAATAGTATCCCGTGAATAGTAACCGAATGAATAGTACCTCGTGAATAGTACTTCAGGAATAGTAACTCGTGAATAGTACCCCGATATGAAAAGATTAAAAATAATCAATAATGCTCAGAATAATATTTCCATGAAAAGATACTGGATGAAGCGAAAATATCAAGGATATTCTACTAATTTCATGGAGTATAGAAGCAATACTTATCAACATAAGTATAGGATTAGAAATATGAAATGTAATAATATTACTTACATGCTACAGAGTATGGAAGAAAATATTATTTATTACGAATATTGAACAAGAATAATATCACTTACAAATACGAAAGAAATAATACCCTTATTTTAGTAGGAGATTAGATACTGCAATAGTGTAGTAACAGAATACTCTTCCTCTTTCTCTCTTATTCTCTCTATACTTTCTCTCTCTATAGCTTGAATAAATTGGTGAAAAATAATAAAGAAATGAGCTTCTATTTATAGGCTTGGCAGAGTAAGGGTAAAATAGTCTTTTCACCATAATTTATGACATCATCGTTGACATCATCGATTATATTACATCATCGCTTACCTCATCGTCCGATGACATCATCACTTACATCATAGGAATTCAAATTCAATTTGTTCTCTTCCACCTCCTTATACTTTTATACCATGAATTTACTATATTAATGTTACCATTCAAATTATAAAAAACGTACTATTATATAATCACATCATACTACTATAATGTAATATTATAATAATATATTTGAATAAATTATTTTATCGGAAAAGATAAAATACCAACTTTCAACAAATGTCACATGCTAAAATTCCTCAGTTTAAATTCACATTGAATAAATATTTTCTTATCATATATATCAACAATTAATTATTCACAAATAATATTTCAAAATTATAATATCGATAAACCAAAGTCGTTTTTCGGGAAAGAGGGGCTTTTCCGATAAGGATTTCTCCTATCATAGCCGCAATTAGGTGACCAAACCCTTTCTCTCGTGAACTTTCTAGAAATTATCAATAATGCAAATAATAATTGTAAGACCCCAACTTTTTGAATAAAGATTAAATTTTCTCGAAATATATTTTTGAATGTTATGGTGTGGATTTGATATAATGTTATAGCTATGGGTAATATTTATAAATTTTTCAAAGTACGCAGTTTTGTTATATAATATTCGATTGGTCGGGGAATATTCGCTTTTAACGGAGAATATTCTTCTAACGACACAATCATTGGTGGACCTCATTAACGAAATTATTGTTTGATTGAGAAAACGACAAAAAATACTTTATGAAAATAACGGCGGAAGTTTTACTGTTAATCGCTGAAACACCCTTGTGTTAAAAGTACAATAATACTCGTGGTCGTTTAATAGTAGCACGATATTGATTATTGATGCTTACGTGAGAAGTCACTCATTATACTCAATTATTGCTACAAAGAATTGTCGTGATCATATCTATCATATTATTGATTCAATTATTGTCACAATATCATCTGCATAAAATGTTTTTTTTATAAATCAATACTTGAGACGATAAAGTTATACATATTATAAATTGCAATATTTACAATGTCTAGAAGTTCTGTCAAGGAGAGGTTTGGTCACCTAATTGCGCGCCAATAGGGAGAAATCCTTACTGGAAAGCCCCCTCTTTCCTGGGAACGACATAGTTGATAAATATTGTGAGTTATTAAATTTGGAGACGCAGACGTGATATTTGAGTCCTAATCTATTTAAATTAGTAAAAATAGTCTATAAACACAAAATTTTCCGGTGATTCACTATTTGGTCAAAAGTCAATAGTTGACTTTTTTGAAAAGTCAAACTTCAAAATTTCAAAATTTATATTTTTGATAAAAATAGTTTCATTATGTTGGAATTGTTTGTGTTAGTGAAAATCGACATTTATTCCGATGATAATTGATGTCTATGGGTTATATTGATAAATTGAGTAATTTATCGGATAAATGAGCAATTAATTGCTACTAATTCACATGCTTATATAACTATTTGTTCACATATGTGTACTATTGAATCACATTATTTACTATTAGGGGAGTTGGTGCAAGATTGATAATACTTGCATGACTAAATTAAAAATGGAGGTATAGATTGAGGTACTATACTGAAATTCGTATTTTTCACATGATTATACTATTGATTCACATGATTGAATTATTGATTCACATTATTTATGATTAGGGGAGTTGGTGCAAGATTGATAATACTTGCAGGACTAAATTATAAATAAAAGAAAAGTTGGAGGTATTGTACTGTAATTTTCGAGCCCCAAAACGTGCAATTATCGAAACTATATTTTCCTATAAATAGAAGCTCATTCTTCCTTCATTTCTCACCAATTCACAAAAGCTTTAGAGCGATTATTATAGAGAGAAAATATAGAGAGAAAGAAGAAGAGAAATCTTCTACCTCACTATTCCAGTATCCAGTTTTTCCATGGTAGGGAGTATTATTTCTTTCTTATTTATGAAGAGAACTTCGATTATTCCATTCTTTATTATTTTGTTGGAATAACCTGTATACGTGGGCTACCCTATACTTGGTGAAATTCTTCTGTTGTTCCATTCTTTATCATTCTGTTGGAACATCCTGTCTGTACGTTCTACGCTGAACCTGGTTCCGTCTTTATTATTCTCATTGGAATATCCTCGTTCGCAATGCGTTTTTACCGAACTTGATTCCGCCTTTATTATTATACATTTGGAATATACTATTCATACTTTCACGGACTGATTCCGCCTTTTTATTATTCATTTGGAATATCATGTCATGCGTTTTTGCCGCACTGATTCCGCCTTTTATTATTCTCGTTGAATATCATGTACATGCGTTTTACGCCGCACTGATTCCGTTATTTATTATTTTGTTGGAATAACTCACTTGCGGCGTCTATCGCATGCCCGTGATTTCTTTTGTTATTCCATTCCTTATAATACTCGGTTGGTTAAAGTTTTGACTTTTATACTCCATGAAATTAGTGGAATATCCTTGATATTTGCGCTTCATCCAAAGATCTTTTCATGGAAATATTCTTCCGAGCATTCTTGAATTTTACTCTACAAAGCAAGATATCATGTTGACAATTTGACGTTATTAGTTCTGGATAAAATAATTCTTGAGCTTGTTTTATTGAATTCTTATATCATTGTCATCATCCTCATGTTTATATTTTGTTGAAAGTCATCTGTGGCCTATAGTGCATAGATGGACTTGGTATGATTATGACCGAGGATTATTGATTGTAATCATGACCATAATGTTACAAATGATGTGGTAAAAGTCCTCATTGGCCAAGTAGTGCATTGATGGAAAGTTGTTGGCATGATCATGACCATTATTGAATACACAAATATTCTTGGCCCGTGAGAGTGCATGGATAATTGTGGTCGTGATACTAAAGAATATCCTCGGCCGTAAAGTGCGAGGGTGATTCGATGATGTGGATTATTTATTAAGTGAGTCCCAAATGATAAAAGTGATGAAAAACCTTCTAAATCATAAAAGATAGTAGATTTTATTCTCTACTTGACTCTTTTAATGGATTGCTTGTTCCATCGCGCAGCTAAACTTGATGGTTGTTATATTGTATCGCTTTAACACCGTTGAAGGCTAACAATAATATATTCTGCAGTATCTTAGTCATAATATTTCCTACTGAGCTAGTTGAGCTCACCCTTTTACTTTTATTGTTCTCTTTAGGAAATGAGAACGTAGCAGGGACTAGTCGGGAAACGGAGTGATGGACCAGATGATAACATTAGTAGTCCTCACTATTATGTGAA
Organism: Panax quinquefolius; assembly: GCA_020205615.1. Classification (NCBI taxonomy): domain Eukaryota; kingdom Viridiplantae; phylum Streptophyta; class Magnoliopsida; order Apiales; family Araliaceae; genus Panax; species Panax quinquefolius. Next base: position 90,325,374 of record CM035172.1, on the reverse strand, counting down.
ATAGTGTAATAATAATTGTAATAAAGACTCCTTTTGAATTTGTATAATCTCTAGTAGACAATATTTGTATTCAAACTCATAGTTTATGTTTTGTTGTATTGTACACGACAGTTGTATAATTAAGTTGTATTTGAATTTATGTACCATGTAAGTGGCGACCCCAAGATGGGTGACGATACCTAATTTTGGGGCGCCACAGGTTGGTATCAAAGCTTAGGGATATGATCCCCAGCTAAGATGTGAGACTAGAACTAGGAGGGAGAGACGGGAATTCCTTCGCTAGTATGACCTACCTAAGTTTATTTGGTATTTGATTGGCTCACGAGTATATTGATAATATGTTGCATGTCAATTAACCCTTGTTTTGTGGCGGTGTTTGAAAATGGCATCCGAGAATGTTGAGAACATCATCGGAGCACGAGAGACCGCTGAGTCTCCACGGATCAATAATCGAGACAACGTGCATCGTGAAGGCGACAAACCTCATGCAAACAACAACACTAACCAAATGATGAATGATGGAATGTTCCAAGGACTCATGCAATTCATGCAACATCAAAGCGAGAGCGGATCCTATTCAAAATGCAGGTGTAAACACAGAAACTCTTGACGGTCACCGCTAAATGTTCAAGGAGCTGGGACCACCGAGTTTATTGGAGAGCCAAAACCACTTAAAGGCGGAAGCATGGATAAAGCAAATCACCAAGATATTTGATGTCTTGGGATGCTCCGAGGAGCAAAAGGTTCCCTTCGCCACCTTTTATGTTGCGTGAAGAAGCGACATCTTGGTGGGAATCAGAAAAGCGACTCCACTGACGCACTCAAGATGTCTTGGGAGAAGTTCCAAGAGTCATTCAACGACAAGTACTTTCCCGAAAGTATTCGGCTCACGAAGGAGGTGGAGTTTATCAAGTTGGAACAAAACAATATGACCGTGTCACAACACGAGGGTAAATTTATGAGTTATCCCAGTTTGCATCCCATTTGGTCGATAATGAGGAGTGAATGACACGAATGTTTTAAGAGGTTTGAAACCGGAGATACGTCGATATCTTATTTCATAAACCGTGGTTGTACTCGGATGTTGTAAATAGGGCTCGCTTATTGGGCGCGGAACGAGTCATCGCAACCAAGAGAAAGCAATGAAAGATGAAAATACCAACCAGATATCGGTCATCAAAGCGGTGACAACAAACGCGGAGGGAATCAACATGCCGAAATGGTAACCACTTCTATGGTAATCATGGCCAATCAAATAAAATGGACATTTCAAGAAAAGGAGATTCAACAATGATGGAAAGACGTCAAAGACCAAAGAACCATGGTTAAGGAAGGAGAACAACCACCTATCATATGCTTCAAATGCGGAGGGGAGGGACATATCAGTCCAAACTACGCGATGCCATCCAAAGCGTGTTATAATTATGGAAGAGAAGGTCACCTAGCCCGATTTTGTCGTTCACCGAAGACAAGTTCAGCTAGGATGGAGGTACCAAAGGCCATCCCAAAAAAGTCAAAGCCGGTGGTGCAAGGGAGAGCATTTGTTGTGACCTCCCAAAAAGCAAGGAACCCGAACGAGGTCATCACGGGTAAGCTTATCATAAACGCTAGTGAAGTCTATACCTTATTTGATACCGGTTCTACCCATTCTTTTATTTCTCCCACTTGCATACTCAACGCTTAAATTTGACTCGGAGAAATTAGACTTTGACTTATCTGTTGAAACTCCATTAGGAGAAACCTTCATTATATCCACTGTTTATAAGTCTTGTTTGATTCAAATCGGTAACCGCACTTTACCTGTCGATCTTATATCCTTAAAAATACTTGCATTTGACGTGATTCTAGGGATTGATTGGTTAACTACTCATCATGCTAAAATTGATTGTTTTCGTAAGGTTGTTAGCTTTCATATTCCTAATAAACCTATTATGAGAATTCAAGCGACCAAACCATTAAAATCAATCACGGTCATCTCAAGCCACAAAGCTATTCGTTTATTGAAAAAAGGATGTCAAGCTTTCTTAGCTCATGTAACGGATTTAAACAAAAATACGTCAGATTTGAAGGATATTTCTATTATTAATAAATTTCCTGACGTATTCCCTGAAGAACTTCCTGGCCTACCCCCAGAGCGTGAAGTTGAATTTTGTATCTGTAACAATCCAGATTTTTTTAATTAAATATATAAATATTTATTAAAATATATAAATATTTAATGGTTGTGTTTATCGTTGAATAAATAGTTGTTTAATTGATTTGATGTGATTTGATTATTTATTTGTTTAATAAATAATTAATGAGTTAAGGAAAGTAATTATTTTGAAATAGTAATATAATTTAATTTAATAATTAAGTTAGAGAGTTTATAATGATTAAATAAATTATTATATTATGCAATGAATTGTTATTAGAATTAATTAAATTAAGTATGAAAACTTAATTAATTAGAAGTGTGACAAATAAGAATATTATAAGTGGTTATTAAAATAAATTAAAGTAGTTTTAATTTGTTTTGTCAAACAAGGCTTAAATATATTAAGTCTTTAATTTTAAATAATTTTGCCAAACAAAGCCCTATGGCTTTTGGATTTTAAATTTTGAATTATTTATGATATAAAATAGATAATATATATTATATATGATATAAGCGGCATGTAATTATTATTATATTAAGTATATATGCGGTTTAAATGCGTTTGGGTTTTAGTTGTATTTGATTTTACGTATATTGAATTTAACTTAAGCCTAAAGAAGAAAAAAGAGAAGTTGTCTGTGAAAAGAAAATGTTTTGAGAAAAGAAAGTTACAGAGTATTTGTGAGAGGATTGAGAGAGAATTCTTGAAGTTTCAAACGAATTACATTGGTGTTAGCAAAGATTATCGAATTAAAAAGGTATGTTGCATAATCTTTACACGTATATATGTTTTGATATAATGCTTAAAGTTTGTGTTCTTGAAATTCACTTGTTTTATATAGTATAAAGTTCTATAATTCATATATTATAGTTGAGTGTGAAATTATGAAGTTGTAATAGTATAAATATCCTATATATACATATAGGTGATTGTATGAAGAGGATATACATGTATGTGATTATTTGAATTACAATTAAAAAGAAAGAAAAGAGTTTTTACGGTAAAAATATATGTATGAACATGTTTTGTAGGATAACAAAATTGGTAATTTATTGTATGCTAATTGTAAAATTGAAGTGTGATTATGTTAATTGGGTATGAAATGAAGACAACTTAGTTCAAAGGGATCAAATTGGTGTATCATAATGATTACAGTGTTCAATGCGTCAAGAAATATCAAAGATGGGATTTTTGGGTTGAAAATATGGTTTTCAAAGATTTAAGTTCTCTTAAATTATTGTTCAGTAGTTTTAAGTTAATATATGTATGCTTGGTGAGGTTATGTGTAAATTACATCAGCTATATATATGTAATTAGTTGCTAGAATTTCTTACACAGACCGAAAATGGTCTTCGTGCTTGGTTTCATTAGTTTTTGGCCCAACAAAAAAAATTGCTTGGCCTTGAAAGTTTGCGCCTAACGCCGAAATTGTGCCCAAATACTAATCTCGTCTCATGCATTGCGCTCCACCGGTTAGCCTTTAGTTCTCATGTTGCTGCGAGGGGACAAAAGTATGAGTCGGATAGTTTTGGCCTCCTGTAGTAAAATGGCCATAACTTTCTCATACGAATTCCGATAGAGTTGATTCTAGATGATCCGGAACTAGGACGAATAGACCTACAACTTTCATGCTTTACGTGTTTTTGGGGGGTCAATCTTTAGGACGTCGGGGCATCGCATGCATATGCATGTGTATAAAAGATGCTATCCTACGTTATAAAACATGATGATAGTAAATATAATGATGATTAACATTAATAAATAATGTATTAGATAAGTTATAGAATATAGTAATATAAAATCGGCGTGATGATTAACATTAATAAGTAATGTTAATGAACTTAAAAGTTATATAATTCAATTGAAATGAATATTATAGGATATGAAATGGGTTTAATATAAAACCAATAAGTAGTCCTAGCAAGACTTAAGCACTTGAATGAACTTCGATTATGAAATATAGTGAGATATAAGTTGAAAGTTAACACAATCTAATTGAACATTGTGTGCTAATTAATAGGAAAGATTATGAGATGTGGAGTAGAGTTTACATTACAATTACTATGTGTTGTTATGTGTCTAATAGTTGATGTGTATGATTATATAATTGTGTAGGGCACGTGAAGTGTAGATAACTATAAGCTGTTAATCTATTATTGGTAAACAACAATCAAGGCAAGTCTTTCAGTTCCTATTTTCTACGTGGACTTGATGAACTATTTTAAATTGCATGATATGTTATGCATGTTGAAATCATGAAATGTTAAAGTCAATATATGACTGCATTGTTTTGGCTAAGTAATGATGATTGAGTAAGGAACTCAATCTTTATATTTGCTATGTGAATTAAAAGCATGTATGCCATGTTACTTTAATGAGATGTATATCGAGCATGTTATTATGTGCTATGTGAAGCATGAAAACTGTTAGACTTTGCTGGGCTGTCGAGCTCACTCTTGCAAATAACCACTTTTGCAGGTCAAGATTTTAAGGTAAAGATATGTGCTAATTGAGTTATAGAGATCTATATTCACGAAGATTACTTATGTTTTATGAGAAATGTATTTCATATTTTGAACGTAACATGTTGTTGAATTGTAAGTTGAGTTATCTAATGTATATGGATATTTTGTTATGATGTAAGACTTTGTATAGTCATTTTATTGTAACGATTCATGATATAAGATTGAATCAAAGAGATGTAATGTAAAGGTTGCGATTCAGGGCAAGAAAGAAGGAAATGTATAAACGTTTTAAATATTCTGCAATTTTAGTGTTTTAATATCGAATAATGATGTAAAATTAGAGATTTAATGTATGGTTAACGGCCGAAGTTGAGATTTAAATTGTATGGATTTTGGGGTCGTTACAAGTTGGTATCAAAGTTGTAGGTTATAAACCTTAGGTAGGAGTACCTTAGGCTATAACCTTAGAGAAGGAAGGTGAATATAATGAAAGCATAAGCTCAAATAGAGTTTGAACAATTAGAAGTAATTTAAGAAACATATATAGAAGGGATTAAAACATGCGTGAAAGTATTCAAAGAAGAATCTCGCAGAGTTATAAGGAATATGAATGTGGGGTTACCCAACTCCAATAATAAGGATGTAAGGTGATAATAAATAGACAATGTCTATAAGAAGAGAATGATAAAGAAGTTAAGAATAGTGAGTATGGTGCAATTGTACTCTTTAGTAGTTGATGTATGGTATCTGGGCTAAACGATTCCTTCATAGAGCGGAGGTATATGAACTAGCAACTCGGAACCTAGTTTGTTGGTTGTTTGTGGAAACCACTCAGCATACCATATTGAAACTGTTAGAGACTCAATGTGTACCAAGTATATATAGAAATGATACGTGTGATGAAAGTGTAGAACTCGAATGAAATTTTGAGCGATGTAAATGAAGTTAGAAATTCTTAAAGGAAGAATTTTTATATAAATAAGAAGATTCAGAGAAGAATCTTGAAGAGATATAAAGATAAGAAATGGAAGTTTCCTAACTCCAAAAGCCAAGATAACGAATAATGTCGTAAATGAAAAGAAAGAATGAGGATCGTAAAACAAAATGATCACGAGTTAACAAAAGAATTTTAAGAGAGATGATTATAGAATAAGATCACGACATGATCAGTTTAAGTGATCTGAAAGATGGTTTGTAATGTTTGAATAGTTATAGCTTGATGCTATGAAGATATTGTACTATGAAATAGTATGAGATAACTCACGAGGAGTTATAGATGATGTGATACGAGGAATTCGTATCGAGCAAAGAGCAAGTTATAAGCAAGATAGAGTTAGGTGGGGTTTCAATTGAGGACTCAGGTGGTGGCTGAGTTGTACAAACCTTTGTATGGGCGAGGGTTTTGTGCTTGCACTCAGTTTATCACATTGATAATCATTGGAATGTTTGGGTCGCGCTATTTGCTATATGCCTGTTGAGAAGGTGATTCTTTTCTCATGTGTATAATAGATATGTAGAGTATAGTTAGAGAATATTATAAGGTTAAGTGCGAGTTCTTAAAACTCATACTTATGGTAGGTTCGTGACTCATAATTATATGGAATGTTTTTGAACCCCTCAACGAATGGACGCCTATGGTCTGACTAGGATAAGTTCTTAAACTCATATGATTGTGGCAAGTTCCTGAACTTATAACGTGTGGTAAGTTTGACGAACTGGGTACATATAAGTGTAAATGGAGTATTGAGGATGATAGGAATAGATAGACCTATTAAGCAATGGATCATTATAGAAAGTGGAGTTGATGGTGGAAGCAAGCATAGGTATTCTAAATCTACTAGCTATGCTAGACTTTCGAAATTTATTGACTTCGTGCTGATGTTTACACTTTTATTTTCTTGAAAAACATTGGATCAAATGATGGAACCAATGAGTTTTAACAACAATATTGTTATTCGTATGTCTATGCTAATTGCTTCGGCTAGACAAAAATGATTTGCAATATATCAAAATGTATTTTATATCATTAATGCATCATGTAACCTGATGCAAAGATGATAAAAATGATGGAGTCATCAATGCAATATTACTTAGTGTTGGATGTGATCTAAGGATCGTCAGCCCACTATTGTATGATGTAGTATGATAAAATCACCAAATGACGGAATCCTCAACGGACTGTAAATACAGTGCGGTATCATGACGTCATAAAAAGATTTTTGAGATTTCTTTAAGATATGAGAATACATATGTATGTATGTATATGTATATTTCGGTTGATGTCCGAATTGTTGTAGAGGTCTATGCTATTAGATTCAGCTAGACAAATATTGAAAGATGTTCATGAAATTCAAGAGTTTCTTGAGAAGTTATGCCACACCAAATTGTTTTGCTGCGGATTCAGATGTTGAAAAGCTGAGATGAACAACCCTATTATTAGGGGTTACGCTTAGTTTATACTTTGCACTGAAATGTTTGTGTACAATACATGTACGAAGGATTGATCCCCTAAGTACCTTGGAGTCCTTATAATCGTATGACTGTTAAATTAAAAGTTGAAAGATTACTTATAACTGTGGACATGGTTCGTGGTCATTAGACCCTCGGTTGAATGCTTGCACTCTAAATTACGAGATGAACAACTCTTTTATTAGAGGTTGAAGTTTATAATTCGGAAATGTTTCTCTTTATTAGAGGTTACGCTTAGTTAATACTTTTTGCAAAATGTTTGTGCACAATACATGTATAATAGGTTGATCACCTAAAGTATGCGAGAGTGGAGGGTGTTTCAGGTCTTTGTGATTGATAAACATTCTGCCAAAGAGGGTTTAAAGTGTGAAGAACCGGGGGTGAAGCACTATTAAACCTAGAGAATAGAGTTCAAGGTCTTGTGACTCTCAGCATGATTTGGAATCTTTTAAATTCCTGAGTTATTCATACTACTTCCCAATTATTGAACAATTGTGGAAAATTCTTGTTATTTTGCAAGATGGAAGTGAAAAGAAAATATTCCTTAGAAAGAAGTAAGTCGTAGAATACGACACTGAATGATGAATGTGTTGATTAAGTGAGAAAATAGATTTTGAAGTGAGAAGGATATGAGTTATCAAAGAATAACGTGAAACTTTTAATAGAAAAGTTAATAAATGTAGAAAGATCTTTGTGAAAAGAAAGTGGTTATAGAAACCAATGAATTAATGAAGTAGTGACGTAAAATCTATTTTGATAGATTGAATATTAATTGATAAAATTTTGAGGATGAAATTCTTAGAAGAAAGGGTGAATGTAATATCTCGAGTGTTGATGATAACGATCCATAGAAAAAGAATTGAGTTCAAGTGGAAGTTATGAAATGAAACCTAAAATTTGTTAAAGTAATGAATGTAGTAGGAAATATAAAATCTATATTTATATAAAATGATGAAAGATTACTTTAAGTTATTTGTTTAATTTCTGTCTTCGATTCTGGGGACAGAATCTTTGTAAGTAAAGAAGATTGTAACGAATGAATGGTTTGAGTTGTGATTCTGAGGACAAAATCCTTGTAAGGAGGGAATGATGTAACAATCCAGATTTTTTTAATTAAATATATAAATATTTATTGAAATATATAAATATTTAATGGTTGTGTTTATCGTTGAATAAATAGTTGTTTAATTGATTTGATGTGATTTGATTATTTATTTGTCTAATAAATAATTAATGAGTTAAGGAAAGTAATTATTTTGAAATAGTAATCTAATTTAATTTAATAATTAAGTTAGAGAGTTTATAATGATTAAATAAATTATTATATTATGCAATGAATTGTTATTAGAATTAATTAAATTAAGTATGAAAACTTAATTAATTAGAAGTGTGACAAATAACTATATTATAAGTGGTTATTAAAATAAATTAAAGTAGTTTTAATTTATTTTGTCAAACAAGGCTTAAATATATTAAGTCTTTAATTTTAAATAATTTTGCCAAACAAAGTCCTATGGCTTTTGGATTTTAAATTTTGAATTATTTATGATATAAAATAGATAATATATATTATATATGTTATAACTGGCATGTAATTATTATTATATTAAGTATATATATAGCGATTTAAATGCGTTTGGGTTTTAGTTGTATTTGATTTTACGTATATTGAATTTAGCTTAAGCTTAAGGAAGGAAAAAGAGAAGTTGTCTGAGAAAAGAAAATGTTTTGAGAAAAGAAAGTTACAGAGTATTTGTGAGAGGATTGAGAGAGAATTCTTGAAGTTTCAAACGAATTACATTGGTGTTAGCAAATATTATCTGACCAATTAAAAGGTATGTTGCATAATCTTTACACGTATATATGTTTTACAGTATAATGCTTAAAGTTTGTGTTCTTGAAATTCACTGTGTTTTATAGTATAAAGTTCTGTAATTCATATATTATAGTTGAGTGTGAAATTATGAAGTTGTAATAGTATAAATATCCTATATATACATATAGGTGATTGTATGAAGAGGATATACATGTATGTGATTATTTGAATTACAATTAAAAAGAAAGAAAAGAGTTTTTACGGTAAAAATATATGTATGAACATGTTTTGTAGGATAACAAAATTGGTAATTTATTGTATGCTAATTGTAAAATTGAAGTGTGATTATGTTAATTGGGTATGAAATGAAGACAACTTAGTTCAAAGGGATCAAATTGGTGTATCATAATGATTACAGTGTTCAATGTGTCAAGAAATATCAAAGATGGGATTTTTGGGTTGAAAATATGGTTTTCAAAGATTTAAGTTCTCTTAAATTATTGTTCAGTAGTTTTAAGTTAATATATGTATGTTTGGTGAGGTTATGTGTAAATTACATCAGTTATATGTTTTTGGCGCCCTAGCGCCAAAAATGGAGCCCCAACGCTAAAATTACGCAACAACAAGTTTCGCACCCCAACATCAAATTTACGCCCAAATACTAATCTCATGACAAGGCACCTTTCAATGGGTTAGCCTAGTTCTCATGCTGCTTGGCACGGGACAAAAGTATGAGTCGGATAGTTTTGGCCTCCTCTAGTAAAACGGCCATAACTTTCTCATACAAATTTCGATTGAGTTGATTCAAGATGATCCGGAACGAGGACGAATAGACCTACAACTTTAATGCTTTACATTTTTTAATTTGAGGTCTATAACAGTAGTCAAAATGGTCATCTTTAGGACTATTGTGTTTTTGGGGGCAATCGGAGGGCGTCGGGCATGCACATATGCATGTGTAGTGCTCCTGACGATAAAAGATGATATCCTAAGTTACAAAACATGTATGTTAGTAAATATAATGATGATTAACATTAATAAGTAATGTATTAGATAAGTTATAGAATCATAGTAAGCATACACACGAGAGAAATAAATCGAAGCGTGTGGACGATTGAACGTCGAAATGCAGTGCAAGTGTTAATGAACTTAAAAAGCTGTTTCAATTCAATTGAAATGAATATTATAGGATATGAAATGGGTTTAATATAAAACCAATAAGTAGTCCTAGCAAGACTTAAGCACTTAAATGAACTTCGATTATGAAATATAGTGAGATATAAGTTGAAAGTTAACACAATCTAATTGAACATTGTGTGCTAATTAATAGGAAAGATTATGAGATGTGGAGTAGAGTTTACATTACAATTACTATGTGTTGTTATGTGTCTAATAGTTAATGTGTATGATTATATAATTGTGTAGGGCACGTGAAGTGCAGATAACTGTAAGCTGTTAATCTATTATTGGTAAACAACAATCAAGGCAAGTCTTTCGGTTCCTATTTTCTACGTGGACTTGATGAACTATTTTAAATTGCATGATATGTTATGCATGTTGAAATCATGAAATGTTAAAGTCAATATATGATTGCATTGTTTTGGCTAAGTAATGATGATTGAGTAAGGAACTCAATCTTTATATTTGCTATGTGAATTAAAAGCATGTATGCCATGTTACTTTAATGAGATGTATATCGAGCATGTTATTATGTGCTATGTGAAGCATGAAAAAACTATTAGACTTTCTTTGGTCATTGTCGAGCTCACTCTTGCAAATAACCACTTTTTGCAGTCAAGATTTTAAGGTAAAGATATGTGCTAAGTGAGTTATAGAGATCTATATTCACGAAGATTACTTATGTTTTATGAGAAATGTATTTCATATTTTGAACGTAACATGTTGTTGAATTGTAAGTTGAGTTATCTAATGTATATGGATATTTTGTTATGATGTAAGACTTTGTATAGTCATTTTATTGTAACGATTAATGATATAAGATTGAATCAAAGAGATGTAATGTAAAGGTTGCGATTCAGGGCAAGAAAGAAGGAAATGTATAAATGTTTTAAATATTCCGCAATTTTAGTGTTTTAATATCGAATAATGATGTAAAATTAGAGATTTAATGTATGGTTAACGACCGAAGTTGAGATTTAAATTGTATGGATTTTGGGGTCGTTACAGTATCGATGTAAGACCCCAACTTATTATTAATGAAATTTAATTTTCTCTATTTATTATTTTGAAATAGTAAGGGTTGATGTGATTAATGTGGATAGATAGGGGTAAAATACGCAAATATTTCAAAATAAGCAAGTGGTTATAAAATATTCATTGTTGTCGGGGAATATTCGTTTGGTCGTGGAATATTCGTACTGTCGGGGAATATTCGTACGACGACGCAGCCATGTGTGGGCCCCATAACGAAAAGCGATTGGATGAAGAAAACGACAAATATAAGTTGGTTAAAAATAACTAGGTAGTAGTTGTTACCATTAATCTTGTTAAAATACTCGGTGGTTAAAACACAAGAGTAGCTTACCAGTATTGCACCAATTATTGATTCTTACGTAAGAAGGCACTACTCAATAATGGTTACGATAATTACTTATTCAATATTTTATTGATTCAATAATTCTTTGCGTTGATATTTTATATTCTTTGTTGTTTTTCAATTGTCATTACACAATATTTTTCATTATCGAAGCAATAATTCATATTATCCGAATAATATTATTAGATAACATTATTGGCAATGTCTAGAAAGTTTCGCTCTAAGGAGAGGTTTGGTCACCTAATCATGCACCAAGAAGGAGAAATTCTTATTGAAAGCCTCCTCTTCCAGGAACCGCACTGGTTGTCAATATTGTGATTACATAATATTATTTGTGAATAATTAATTATTGATTCATATGATGAGGAAAATATTGATTTTATATGGATATAGATGGAGAAAAATTTAAATGTGACAATTGTTGAAAATTGAAATTTTATCTTTTTCTCGATAAGATAATGTATTATTATATTTTAATAATATAATAATGGTGATATTTTTACAACGAATGTGGGATATATGAGTATACGAGGAGGAAGAGTATTTTTGTTGCAATAAATGTTTAAAACATGTTAAACATGTCTCAGTGGACCCCATTTATTGACCGATTTGATTATAGCACAGAAAATCGTCTGCTTTGTGGATTTCGTCAATTTCTGTTTGAAAATTGGAAAAACTTTCTTCCGCAAAGTTGTAGAAAATTGAATTTCCTATAAAAACTCGCGAGATTTCAAATTTTCTGATAAAAGGGCTATTTATTATGAATTATTGATGTTCTGAAATTCCTGAATAATTGATTTTTGGAAGTTTTAATTATTTTAAATAATAAAAACGTTTTTGATTTGTTTGTTAGACTTATTTGTTGTCAAGCATGGCTGAATTCAGATCATAGATTGTGTGCGTAGGAATTTATATATAATATATTAATATTATATTAAATTTTCTGCTTTGGTGTTCTAAGCAATTTCCTATAAATAGGGTGCTTAGGTTAGAATTGAAAATCACACCGTAAATCAAGTTTTCTCTCTATATATCGAGCGTATTCTTGTGAGTATTTTGAGTATAATTTGAGTATTGCTATTCTAAGTGCAAGTTCAAGTCATAGCCTATATCCTGTTTCAAATTTAGAAGTCTTGATCTTTTCGAGGTAAGGGATATTATTTTTTTTTCGTAATGATATTATTTCTTCAATATCATTATGTTGAATTATTGATCTGAAGTTTTTATCAAATTTAGAACTTTTGGTGTCGGAGTTACTATTCATGTATACGGCACTATTCACGTATACGACACTATTCACGAATACGGCACTATTCATCGAAAAATGAAAATTTTTCTTTTCGTCCAAAATATCTATTCTGGATACTAGTTTTGATTGTATCCATGTTTTGATCATTCTTGAATTTTACACCACTGAGATTATTTTTGAGGTATTTTTGGACGTGAATAAAACAAAGTACGAATCTTTAATCCTTAATCCTTGTCATTTTGTTTCAATTTGGATTCGCTTCTTTAAAAATATTTTCATCATCTTCATCTTAAATGATGATATTATGGAATATCTTTGGCTTGTAGTGCAAAGATGAATGATTTCTGAAGAATATCTTTGGCCCAGTAGTGCAAAGATGAACAGTGTTTAGATGAACATGACTAATCGATGAATATCTTTGGCACATAGTAGTGCAAAGATGAATATGTGATTCCGGATATATATTGATTGATGTTACAGGGGATAAAAGATAGACGATGAACTTTTAAATTCATACATGGAAGATAGTAGTTTGCATTCTCTACTTAACTCTTCTAATGAATTATTATTTCATTGCAAATATTGATTTAAAATTTGTTGTCTATTGTATTCTATTAGATTTTTCCCTGTTGAAGACTAACGGTAATTTGTTGTATATTATCTTAGTCATAATATTCTTTACTGAGCTAGTTGAGCTCACCCTTTTCCTTTTTTGTTCCATTTTTCTCGTGGAGGCGAGAATATAAGCGAGTACGTAGTCTGGGTATGGAATGAAGGTTCTAGAGAGAGTTGTTTAGTAGTCCTCACCATTTTTGTAAAATAATGTATCAATAAATGTGATGAGGATTTATTTGAGTATAGATATTGTCTAGAAGATAATATTTGTATTTAAACTCACGCTTTCTCGTTGTAATAATAAAGTTGTAGTTGTTTCATACACCATGTATTGACAACTCGTAATGGGTGATGTATACCTATTTTGGGGGCGCCACGGTTGGTATCGAGCCATAAGTAAAGAGCCCCAATCGGTGACTTCTGTTGATGGGGATGCACCTATTTTCCGTAGGGGACGCCTTGCTTCTGCACAACCGATAGGTATCATTTGGTGAGGTCTCACACATGTTGGTGTCCAGAGTCACGGTTGGTATCGAGCTTAGGATATGATCTCTGGCGGAGATCGGGGAATAGAACTAGGAGGGAGAGATGAGTAAATCCTTCGCTAGTGTGTCCTACCTAAGCTTATTTGTTAGTTGGTCAAGATATAGGGATATTATGTGATATATTGATTTCCTTAATTAACCCTTGTTTTATGACAAGATTTGAGAATGTCGATTTGAGAATATTAACAATGGAAATGAGACCGTGGAGACGCTCAGTACTCACCAACGAGGAGAACGTGCAACAGTCGGGCAATGTTCCTCCCGTGAACAACACCATTGAAAGCGATGATGAATGAGGGATGTTTAGAAGTTTTTGCGATTCATGCAAAATCGCATTTGAGGAGACTCGTGTTCAAAATACTGAGGAGGAAATGATAGAAATTCACGGGTTGTCACAAATGGGCGCTTCAAAGAGTTGGGACCACGAATTTAAGGGAAAGCCGATCCGATCATGGCGGAAACATGGGTCAAGCAAATTACCAAGATATTCGATGTCTTGGGATGCACGGAGAACAGAAGGTTCCATTCGCCACCTTTATGTTACGTGGCGAAGGCGGACTCACTGGTGGGAGTCTCAGGAAGCGTACCATCCACCCACTCAAAGATGTCTTGGGAGACGTTTGAAAGCTATTTAATGACAAATACTTTCCGAAAGTGTTCGTCATATGAAGGAAGTGGAGTTCATCGATTGGAACAAAACAACATGACGGTGTCTCAAAGACGAGGCAAAGTTTGCGAGAGTTATCCGTTTGCACCTCATTTGGTGGAGAATGAGGAACGTATGACGCGGATTTTTACGAGAGGTTTGAAACCCAAACATACGACAATATCTCATTTCTCATAAATTTTCTCTCTATTCAGATGTTGTTAATGTGGCTCAATTGTTAGAGCGAGATAACGAGTATATTCAACCAAGGACCATAACCGTGGATCGTACTGAGAGATAGCGATCAATGTAATAATGATAACCAAATGAGAAAGAAGCAGACGACAAAAAATGGTAACCACTCTGGTGGTAATCATGGCCATGAAAATAGAAGAAGCGAGTCGAGGAGATTTTAAAAAGAGGAGATTTAACAACGACCATGTGAAGACGACAAAGGTCTTGGCAAAGAATCGGTTCTAAGGGAGGAGAACGACCACCCATCATATACTACAAATGCGGAAAAGAGGGACATATCACCAAACCGCCCACAACAGTTCAAGGTATGCTATAATTGTGGAAAGGAAGGACATATCGCTTGAGATTGTGCAGATAGCGAAACCTAGTTCAATGAGGGACGGTGACTCAAAAGACTGTCCCCGAAAAAGTCAAAGTCAACGATTACGGGAAGAGCGTTTGTTGTGATCGGGTCAAAATGCGAGAAACCCAAACGAGGTGATCACGGGTAAGCTATTTATAAATTCTTGCGAAGTTTATACCTTACTTGATATCTACCGGCTACCCATTCATTTATCTCTCTTGCATGTGCTCAACGTTTAAACTTGACTCGGAGAAATTAGACTTTGACCTATCTGTGGAAACTCAGCTAGAGAGAAACTTTCATCACATCCACCGCTTATAAATCTTGTTTGATTCAAGTTGGCACCATCACCTTACCATTGACCTTATCTCTTTAAAGATACTTGCTTTTGATGTGATTTTAGGGATTGATTGGTTAACTACTCATCATGCCAAAATTGATTGTTTTCGTAAGGTTGTTAGTTTTCATATTCCTAACCAACCTGTTGTACGAATTCAAGCAACTAAACCATTAAAATCAATCACTATCATATCTAATCATAAAGCTATTCATTTATTGAAAAATGGATGTCAAGCTTTCTTAGCCCATGTTATGGATTTGAATAAAGACACGTCAAATTTGAATAATATTCCTGTTGTTATTGACTTTCCGACGTATTTCTGAAGAACTTCCGGTCACCCCGTAACGTGAAGTTGAATTCTTTATTGATCTTGAACTCGCACAAAGCCCATTTCTAAAACCCCATATCGAATGGCTCCTATTGAACTTCAGGAGTTAAAGGTCCAACTACGAGAATTGTTGGACATCGGTTTCATTAAATCCTAGTACATCTCCTTGGGGTGCTCCTGCTTTATTCGTAAAGAAAGAAAGACGAGTATGCGACTTTGTATTGACTATCGGAATTGAACCATGTCACCATCAAGAATAGGTATCCTCTACCTCGTATTGATGACTTGTTTGACCAATTACAAGGGGCACAATTCTTTTTAAAATCGATCTTCGCTCGGATATCATCAATTTGAAGATTAGAACTGAGGATATTCCAAAGACTGCCTTTAGAACTCGGTATGGGCATTATGAATTCTTAGTCATGTCTTTTGAACTAACTAATGCTCCTGCGGCTTTCATGGATATGATGAACCGAGTATTCAAGGAATATTTGGATCAATTCGTTGTTGTCTTTATTGATGACATCCTCATATATTCCAAAAGCCGTGAAGATCATGAGCACCATTTGAAGCTGGTACTCCAAAGGCTTCGTGAAAACCAACTATATGCCAAATTGAAGAAATGCGAGTTCTGGCTTGAGGAAGTAGCATTTCTTGGGCACGTGGTGTCAAAACATGGAGTATCTGTTGATCCGACGAAGATTGAAGCAATACAAAGTTGGGAGCAACCGAAGTCGGTGACTGAAGTACGTAGTTTTTTGGGCTTAGCTGGTTATTATCGGAGATTCGTGGAAGGGTTTTCTCGAATCGCTACTCCATTAACCCAGCTAACTCGGAAGGATACAAAATTCGTTTGGAGTGAAGAATGCGAGAAGAGTTTCCAAGAGCTTAAGAGGAGACTTATTTCGGCACCTGTTCTAACAATACCATCTGGTTCGGATGGATTTGTTATCTACAGCGATGCTTCAGGCAAAGGGTTAGGATGTGTTCTCATGCAACGTGGGAAAGTCATAGCCTATGCCTCGCGACAACTTAAAGAGTATGAGAGGAATTATCCTACTCATGATCTAGAGTTAGCGGCGAATCGTTTTCGCTAAAGATATGGAGGCACTATCTATATGGGGAGAAAGTGGAGATATATTTAGACCATAAAAGCCTTAAATATTTCTTCACTCAAAAAGAACTCAACATGCTAAGCGACAACGTTGTCTCGAGCTATTGAAAGACTACGACCACACACTATTCAATACCATCCCGGAAAAGCGAGCGTGGTAGGTGACGCGTTGAGTAGAAGATCATATCTTGAGGAACGAAAAGTGCGATGATGTCAAGTATACGCATAGAGCCAACTTTAATAGAAAAAGTTAAGGTTGCTCAAGCCACCGACTCGGAGCTGATGCGTATGAAGAAGAAAGTACAAGAAGGAGCTATTCCGGAAGCGAGAATTGATGAAGAAGGAATACTTCGAGTCCACTCTAGACTTTGTGTTCCTAACGACTCTGATTTGAAGTATAAGATTATGATGGAGGCACACAATACACCATTTGCAATCCATCCTGGAAGTACTAAAATGTATCGTGATCTTCGACATACATTTTGGTGGAACAATATGAAGAGAGAGATTGCAAAGTTTATCTCGATGTGTTTAACTTGCCAACGTGTAAAGGCGGAGCATCTAGTACCTAAGGGTCCGTTGCAACCACTTGAGATTCCAAAATGGAAGTGGGAACACATTACTATGGATTTTGTTACGGGTCTTCCTACGGTTTTTCAAGGCATCAATGCTATTTGGGTTATTGTTGATAGATTAACCAAGTCTGCTCATTTCTTGCCGATACGGGAGACTTATTCCTTGAACGTCTTGCTAGTATATGCGTGAATGAAATTGTGAGGTTGCATGGCATGCTGTATCCATAGTTTTGGATCGTGACCCAAGATTCACTTCAAGATTTTGGGTTAGCTTGCAAAAAAGCTATGGGCACGGATTTGCGATTTAGTTCGATATATACCATCCCTAAACAGACGGACAATCGAGAGAGGACTATTCAAACTCTTGAAGATTTATTAAGACTCGTGTCCTAGACTTCAAGGCGCTTGGGATAAGTATTTACCATTGGTGGAATTCTCCTACAACAACATTTATCGTGCAAGTATAGGTGTGGCTCCATTCAAGCATTATATGGACGAAAATGTCGTTTCTCCATATATGTTGGGATGAGGTGGGTGAAGCAACATTGTTGGGACCCGAAAGTTAAATGCGTATGACTCACCGAAAAGATTCAAATGATTCGACAACGATATACAAAAGACAAGATCGACAAAAAGAGTTATGCGGATCTTCATCGAAAGGACGGGAATTTAGTGTAGGGGATCATGTATTGTTGCGAGTTGCTCCATGGAAGGGAGTTACAAGATTTGGGAAGAGAGGAAAGCTCAATCCACGATTTATTGGTCCATTTCAAATTCTTGACCGAGTAGGAAATGTAGCCTATAGACTTGCGTTACCTCCAAGTATGTCTCGTGTTCATAATGTGTTTCACATATCGTATTTCGTAAATATGTGAAAGACCCGAACCACGTTATAGAATTAGAACCCCATTTAAATAGCCAAAGACTTAACGTGAGGGAGGTACCACCAAGATCTTGGATAGGAAGGAACATGTCCCTACGCAAGAAAGGTCATACCACAAGTTAAAGTTTTGTGGAGGAATCATGCTTATAGAGGAAATGACCAGGAATTGGAAACGAAATGAAAGCGAGGTATCCTCACCTTTTGAAACACTGTGTACGTCGTCGTCATTTCGAGGACGAAATTTCATAAGGAGGGAGGTTGTAAGACCCCAACTTATTATTAATGAAATTTAATTTTCTATATTTATTATTTTGAAATAGTAAGGGTTGATGTGATTAATGTGGATAGTTAGGGGTAAAATACGCAAATATTTCAAAATAAGCAAGTGGTTATAAAATATTCATTGTTGTCGGGAATATTCGTTTGGTCGTGGAATATTCGTATCTTTGTCGGGAATATTCGTATTTATGACGAGCTGCCATGTGTGGGCCCCATAACCCATAACGAAAGCGATTGGATGAAGAAAACGACAAATATAAGTTGGTTAAAAATAACTATGCGTAGTTGTTACCATTAATACTATTAAAATATACTAATTGGTTAAAACACACGATAGACACTTGCAGGTATTGCACCAATTATTGATTCTTACGTAAGAAGGCACTACTCAATAATGGTTACGTGAATTATTGTTGAGTATTTTATTGATTCAATAATTGTCATTGTTGATATTTTATATTGTTTGTTGTTTCAATAATTGTCATTACACAATATTTTTCATTATCGAAGCAATAATTCATATTATCTCAATAATATTATTAGATAACATTATTGGCAATGTCTAGAAAATTACATCTAAGGAGAGGTTTGGTCACCTAATTGCGCTTGAAGAAGGAGAAATTCTTATTGAAAGCCCCCTCTTCTCTGGGAGCCTCACGGTTGTCAATATTGTGATTCTCGTAATATTATTTGTGAATAATTAATTATTGATTCATATGATGAGGAAAATATTGATTTTATGTGGATATAGATGGAGAAAAATTTTAATGTGACAATTGTTGAAAATTGAAATTTTATCTTTTTCTGATAAGATAATGTATTATTATATTTTAATAATATAATAATGGTGATATTTTACAACGAATGTGGGATATATGAGTATACGAGGAGGAAGAGTATTTTTGTTGCAATAAATGTTTAAAACATGTTAAACATGTCGGTGGACCCCATTTATTGACTGAAATTTGATTATAGCCTGTAAAATCGCTCGTTTGTGGATTTCGGTCAATTTCTGTTTGGAAATTGGAAAAACTTTCTTCTGCAAAGTTGTAGAGAATTGAATTTCCTATAAAAACTCATGAGATTCGAATTTTCTGATAAAAGGGCTATTTATTATGAATTATTGATGTTCTGAAATTCCTGAATAATTGATTTTTGGAAGTTTTAATTATTTTAAATAATAAAAACGTTTTTGATTTGTTTGGTAGACTTATTTTTTGTCAAGCATGGCTGAATTCAGATCATAGATTGTGTGCGTAGGAATTTATATATAATATATTAATATTATATTAAATTTTCTGCTTTGGTGTTCTAAGCAATTTCCTATAAATAGGGTGCTTAGGTTAGAATTGAAAATCACACCGAAACTGAAGTTTTCTCTCTCTATATTATCGAGTATTCTTCTTGTGAGTATTTTGAGTATAATTTGAGTATTGCTATTCTATGCAAGTTCAAGTCATAGCCTATATCCGGTGTTTCATTTAAAGTCTTGATCTTTCGAGGTAAGGGATATTATTTTTTTTCAGAATGATATTATTTCTTCAATATCATTATGTTAAAAATATTGATCTGAAGTTTTTATCAAATTTGGAACTTTTGGTGTTTGAGAGTTACTATTCACGATACTGACTATTCACGTATACGACACTATTCACGAATCACACTATTCATCGAAAAATGAAAATTTTTCTTTTAATCCAAAATATCTATTCTGATACTAGTTTTGATTATATCCATGTTTTGATCATTCTTGAATTTTACACCACCGCGATTATTTTTGAGGTATTTTTGGACGTGAATAAAACAAAGTACTGAATCCTTAATCCTTAATCCTTGTCATTTTGTTTCACCGGATTCGTTTCTTAAAAAATATTTTCATCATCTTCGGTCTTAAATGATGATATTATGGAATATCTTTGGCTGTAGTCCAAAGATGAATGATTTCTGAAGAATATCTTTGGCACAGTAGTGCAAAGATGAACATGTGTTTAGATGAACATGACCAATCGATGAATATCTTTGGCTCAGTAGTGCAAAGATGAATATGTGATTCCGTATATATATTGATTGATGTTACGAGGATAAAAGATAGATGATGAACTTTTAAATTCATACATGGAAGATAGTAGTTTGCATTCTCTACTTAACTCTTCTAATGAATTATTATTTCATTGCGAATATTGATTTAAAATTTGTTGTCTATTGTATTCTATTAGATTTTTCCTGTTGAAGACTAACGGTAATTTGTTGTATATTATCTTAGTCATAATATTCTTTTCTTTGAGCTAGTTGAGCTCACCCTTTTCCTTTTTGTTCCATTTTTCTCAGGAGGCGAGAATATAGCGAGTACGAGTCGGGATATGGAATGAAGGTTCTAAAGAGAGGTGTTTAGTAGTCCTCACCATTTTTGTAAAATAATGTATCAATAAATGTGATGAGGATTTATTTGAGTATAGATATTGTCTAGAAGATAATATTTGTATTTAAACTCACAGTTTTACTGTTGTAATAATAAAGTTGTAGTTGTTTCTGTACCATGTATTGACAACTCAGAATGGGTGATGTATACCTATTTTGGGGGCGTCACAATCGACCTTGAACCCAAGACAAAACCCATTTCCAAAGCCCCCATATCGAATGGCTCTATTGAACTTCGAGGAGTTAAAGACCCAATTGCGAGGAATTGTTAGGCATTGGTTTCATTAAATCTTAAGACGTCTCCTTGGGGTGCTCTGCTCTATTCGTGAAGAAGAAAGATGGGAGTATCGCGACTTTGTATTGATTATCGGGAGTTGAATCATGTCACCATCAAAATAGGTACCCATTGCCATGTATTGATGACTGTTTGATCAATTACAAGGAGCACAATTTTTTTCAAAGATCGATCTTAGATTACGGATATCATCAATTTGAAGGTTAAACTTAGGATATTCCAAAGACTACCTTGAAACTCCCCAGACGGGCATTATGAATTCTTAGTCATGTCTTTTGAATTGACTAATGCTCCTACTGCCTTCATGGATATGATGAACCGAGTATTCAAGGAATATTTGGATCACTTTGTGGTCGTCTTTATTGATGACATCCTTATTTATTCCAAAAGCCGTGAAGATCATGAGCAACACTTGAGGCTGATACTCCAAAAGCTTCGTGAATATAAGCTTTATGCCAAGTTAGTTAAAATGCGAGTTACGGCTTGAGGAAGTAGTATTCCTTGAGCATGTAGTATCAAGTCATGGAATATCCGTTGACCCGGCAAAGATTGAAGCTATTCAAAGCATGGAGCAACCCAAATCAGTGACCGAAGTACGTAGCTTTCTCAGTTTAGTTGGTTATTATCGGGGATTCGTGGAAGGATTTTCTCGAATCGCTACTTCATTAACTCAGCTGACTCGGAAAGATACAAAGTTTGGTTGGAGCGAGGAATGTGAGAAGAGTTTTCAAGAACTCAAAAAGAGCTCATTTCAGCACCTGTTCTGACAATACCATCTAGTTCAGAGGGATTTGTCATCTACAGTGATGCTTCGGGCAAAGGGTTAGGATGTGTTCTCATGCAACATGGGAAAGTCACAGCCTATGCCTTAAGACAACTCAAAGAATATGAGAGGAATTATCCTACTCATGATCTATAGTTGGAAGCTGTTGTTTTTGCACTTAAAATTTGGAGGCATTACTTGTATAGAGAGAAAGTGGAGATCTTTACGGATCATAAAAGCCTCAAATATTTCTTCACTCAAAAGGAACTCAACATGCGACAACGACGTTGGCTTGAACTGTTGAAAGATTATGATCATACCATCCAATACCATCCTCGAAAAGCGAAACGTGGTAGGTAGACGACCGAGTAGAAGATCATATGCGGAATGAAAGTGCAATATTGTCAACGCATGAGGCCCATTTTATATGACTTGCAAAGGATGGAGTTAGAGATAAAGACTTCAGGGACCCACATGATGATGGCAAATATACGAGTAGAACCGACTTTAATCGATAAAGTTAAAGCTGCTCAAGCTACAGACCTGGAGCTAATGCGTATGAAGAAGAAAATGCAAGAAGGTGCTATGCTGGAAGCAAGAATCGATGAGGAAGGAATACTTCGAGGAAACTCCAGACTTTGTGTTCCTAACAACCTTGATTTAAAGTATAAAATCATGATGGAGGCACACAACACACCGTTTGCAATCCATCCTGGGAGTACCAAAATGTATCGTGATCTTCGACATACATTTTGGTGGAGCAATATTAAAGAGAGAGATAGCAGAGTTTATCTCAAGGTGTTTAACTTGTCAACGAGTCAAGGTGGAGCATCAAGTACCAAAAGGTCCATTGCAACCACTTGAAATTCCAGAATGGAAGTGGGAACACATTACTATGGATTTCAAGATTCTTGGTCTTCCCAAGGTTTCTCAAGGCATAGATGCAATTTGGGTCATTGTTGATAGATTGACCAAGTCTGCTCATTTCTTACCTATACGAGAAACTTATACACTTGAACGTCTTGCTCGTATGTACATAAATGAGATTGTAAGACTGCATGGTATGCTAGTATCCATAGTTTCTGATCGAGACCCAAGATTCACTTCAAGATTTTGGGTTAGTTTGCAAAAAGCTATGGGCACGGATTTACGATTTAGCTCGGTATATCATCCTCAGACGGATGGGCAGTTAGAGAGGACCATTCAAACTCTTGAAGATCTATTAAGACTCTGTGTCCTTAACTTCAAAGGAAGTTGGGATAAGTTCCTACCATTGGTGGAGTTTTCCTACAACAACAGTTATCAAGCAAGTATTGGCATGACTCCATTTGAGGTGTTGTATGGAAGAAAGTGTCGTTCTCCAGTATGCTGGGATGAGGTGGGTGAAACAACGTTGTTGGGACCGGAGTTGGTACGTATGACTACGAAAAAGATTCAAACGATCCGACAACGTATAAAAACCTCACAAGATCGACAAAAGAGTTATGTTGATCTTCATCGAAAGGACATGGAATTCGATATTGGAGATCATGTGTTATTACGTGTTGCTCCATGGAAGGGAGTTACGAGATTTGGAAAGAGAGGAAAGCTCAACCCTCGATTCATTGGCCCATTTTTAATCCTCGATCGAGTAGGAACTGTGGCGTATAGACTCGCTTTACCGCCATGTATGTCTCGTGTTCATAACGTTTTTCACATATCTATGTTACATAAATATGTGAAAGACCCAAACCACATTATTGAATTAGAACCAGACGAGATAGAGGAAGATTTAACGTATGAAGAGTTACCTGTTAAAATCTTGGATAAAAAGGATCATATTCTAAGCTCCAAGGTTATACCTCAAGTCAAAGTTTTGTGGAGAAACCACGATGTGGAAGAAATGACCTGGGAGTTAGAATCTGAGATGAAATCAAGATATCCTTACCTCTTCGACATACCAGGTACGCACCCTAATTTCGAGGACAAAATTTCATAAGAATGGGAGGTTGTAAGACCCTAACTTTTTGAATAAAGATTAAATTTTCTCAAAATATATTTTTGAATATTATGGTGTGGATTTGATATAATGTTATAGTTGTTGGTAATATTTACAAATTTTGCAAAGTACGTAAGTTGTTATATAATATTCGATTGGTCAGGGAATATTCGTTTTAACATGGAATATTCGTACAACGGCACAATCATTGGTGGACCCCCACAACGGAATTATTGTCAGATTGAGAAAACGACAAAAATACTTTATGAAATTAACGGCGGAAGTTTTACCGTTAACTGTTGAAACACACGGTGTTAAAAAATACGATGTATGTGTGGTTGCATAGTAGCACACAGTATTGATTATTGATGCTTACGTGAGAAGTCACTCAGTTATACTCAATTATTGCTACAGTAATTGCAGCATCATATCTATCATATTATTGATTCAATTATTGTCACAGTATCATCTGCATAAAATGTTTTTTTTATTAAATCAATACTTGAGATGAAAAAGTTATACATATTATAAATTGTAATATTTACAATGTCTAGAATTCTTGTCAAGGAGAGGTTTGGTCACCTAATTGCGCGCCAATAGGGAGAAATCCTTACTGGAATGCCCCCTCTTTCCTGGGAACGACATGGTTGATAAATATTGTGAGTTATTGAATTTGGAGACGCAGACGTGATATTTGAGTCCGGAACGACGAAATTAGTAAAAATAGTCTATAAACACAAAATTTTCCAGGATTCACTATTAGGTCAAAAAGTCAATAGTTGACTTTTTCGGGAAAAGTCAAACTTCAAAATTTCAAAATTTATATTTTTGATAAAAATAGTTTCATTATGTTGGAATTTTTTGTGTTAGTGAAAATCGACATTTATTCCGATGATAATTGATGTCTAGGGGTTATATTGATAAATCGGGTAATTTATCGGATAAATGAGCAATTAATTGCTACTAATTCACATGCTTATATAACTATTTGTTCACATATGTGTACTATTAAATCACATTATTTACTATTAGGGGAGTTGGTGCAAAATTGATAATACTTGCATGACTAAATTAAAAATAGAGGTATAAATTGAGGTACTATATTGAAATTCATATTTTTCACATGATTATACTATTGATTCACATGATTGAACTATTGATTCACATTATTTACTATTAGGGGAGTTGGTGCAAGATTGATAATACTTGCAGGACTAAATTATAAATGAAAGAAAAGTTGGAGGTATTGTACTGTAATTTTCGAGCCCCAAAACGTGCAATTATCGAAACTATATTTTCCTATAAATAGAAGCTCATTCTTCCTTCATTTCTCACCAATTCACAAAAAGCTTTAGAGCGATTATTATAGAGAGAAAATTTATAGAGAGAAAGAAGAAGAGAAATCTACCTCACTATTCCGATTATCCGGTTTTTCCAAGGTAGAGTATTATTTCTTTCTTATCTATGAAGAGAACTTCGATTATTCCATTCTTTTTTATTCATTGGAATAACTTTTGTATCACGCAAGCTACCCTATACTTGGTAAAATTCTTTTTTGTTCCATTCTTTATCATTCATTGGAACATCTTGTCCCTGCGTTCTCTGGGCCGGACACGGTTCCGCTTCTTTATTATTACGTTGGAATATCACTGTCACATGCATTCTACTTGGGACTGATTCCGTCTTTATTATTACATTGGAATATCTTATCTCGCATGCGTTTTACGCCGACTGATTCCGTCTTTATTATTACATTGGAATATCACATGCATGCATGCGTTTCACGTGGGACTGAATTCCGTTATTTATTATTCTATTGGAATAACTTTTGCACTGCGGCGGTCTATCTCATGCCCGGTGATTTCTTTTGTTATTCCATTCCTTATTATACTCGGTTGGTTAAAGTATTGACTTCATACTCCATGAAATTAGTGGAATATCCTTAATATTTGCGCTTCATCCAAAGATCTTTTCATAGAAATATTCTTCCGAGCATTCTTGAATTTTACTCTACAAAGCGATATCATGTTGACAATTTGGGCGTTATTAGTTCTGGATAAAATAATTCTTGAGCTTGTTTTATTGAATTCTTATATCATTGTCATCATCCTCATGTTTATATTTTGTTAAAAGTCATCTCATAGCCTATAGTGCATAGATGGACTTGGTATGATTATGACTGAGGATTATTCTTGTAATCATGACCGTAATGTTACAAATGATGTGGTAAAAGTCCTCATTGGCTAGTAGTGCATTGATAGACAGTTGTTGGCATGATCATGACCATTATTGAATACATAAATATTCTTGGCCCGTAGTGCATGGATAATTGTGGTCGTGATACTAAAGAATATTCTTGGCCGTAGTGTAGGGGTGATTCGATGATGTGGATTATTTATTAAGCTGAGTCCCAGCGATAAAAGTGATGAAAACCTTTCTAAATCATAAAAGATAGTAGATTTTATTCTCTACTTGACTCTTTTAATGGATTGTTTGTTCCGCTGCAGTTAAACTTGATGGTTGTTATATTGTATCAGTTTAACACTGTTGAAGGCTAACGATAATATATTTTGCATTATCTTAGTCATAATATTTCCTACTAAGCTAGTTGAGCTCACCCTTTTACTTTTATTGTTCTCTTCAGGAAATGAGAATGTAGCAGGGACTAGTCGGGGAACGGAGTGACGGACCAGATGATAGCATTAGTAGTCCTCACTATTATGTGAAATAGTGTAATAATAATTGTAATAAGGACTCCTTTTGAGTTTGTATAATCTCTAGTAGACAATATTTGTATTCAAACTCACAGTTTATGTTTTGTCATATTGTACACGACAGTTGTATAATTAAGTTGTATTTGAATTTATGTACCATGTAAGTGGCGACCCAAGATGGGTGACGTATACCTAATTTTTGGTGCGTCATAATAATATTATTCAAATAATATGAATTATTGATTTGATAATTTGAAATACTGTGCAATGACAATTATTGAATCAATAATATAAAATATCAACGTAGCAATTAGTGAATCAATAAAATAAAATATTGAACAGTAATTACTATAACAATTATTGAGTAGTGACTTCTTATGTAAGCATCAATAATCCAAGATACTGTACAATATCGTGTGCTACTATGCAATCACTCGTATTACTGTACTTTTACCACCGGGTATTTTAACAGTTAACAGTAAAAGGTTCGCCGTTATTTTTATAAAAGATAATTTTGTCGTTTTCTAACTCTGACAATAATTTTGTTGTGGGGGTCCACCAATTATTGTGTCGTCGTACGAATATTCCCAGACAAAAAGAATATTCCCTGACCAAACGAATATTTTATAACAACTTGCTTACTTTGCAAAATTTATAAATATTACCCACAACTATAACATTATAACAAATTCACACCTTAATATTCAAAAATATAATTCAAGAAAAATTAATTTTTATTTATGAAAGTTGGGGTCTTACAGATAGGGTGACCAGGACACCGAGAATAGACCGAAGTCCAACCAGACCGAACTAGTTAGACTTAAGAAGTGTTTGTATAGGTTATAAACACTGATGTGACTATGTGGTTATGTGCTTAGGAGAAAGATTGACTGTAAATTACAGTGATATGTGTTGCAAAACTCCATTAAGTATTCCTTAGTGAGTCACGTTCAATGAACTTATTCTCTAATAAGCACCTACATACTTGCTTTAGTGTCTCCACACAAATGATCATGAGATCAATCATCCTCATCCAATGAGTAAGCAACGTATGTACCAATCTATCTGAATTCAGTAATCCCCTTTTTAGTAATCCATTGATTGGGAACATTTTAGTTTTAAGCTATCTAAGAATTTAGATCTCATTAGCATGATCTCATCATAATTCTAAAAGCATTGCTTAAAACTATGGGTTTATCACATATTATAAAAACAACACCATGTAGATAATTAAATGTCTTTAATAAATAATTCTTTTATTAATAAATAAATATGATTGATTACAAAGTATATGCTTTATCATCATACATGATTGACTTGTATGCATACTCCTTTCAATCTTTCACTTGCACTAAAGCCAATCGTCGTGGTATCTCATACCCATCTTCTCTAAATGACGATCGAACTGTTGTTGTGTTAACGCTTTAGTAAATGGATATGCAATATTGTCTTGAGATTCAACACGCTCAAGGGTGACGTCTCCTCTGTAAGACCTCAAATTTTATGAAATGAAAGTATTTAATTTTCTTATAATTATTATTTTATTTAGTAAATGGTTAAATTGATAAAGGTTAAAGTTAAGGGTGACATTTGAAAATTTTGCAATGTAAGCCAGTTGATATAAAATATTCGTTGTGTCGGGAAATATTCAATTGGTTGGGGAATATTCGTTTTAACAGGGAATATTCGTACGACGGCACAATCATTGGTGGACCCCACAACGGAGGTACTGTCGTAATTGGAAAACGACTGAAATATTTTAAAAATAACGGCGAAAGTTTTACCGTTAAACTGTTGAACTAGCCGGTGGTAAAAGTACAGTAATACGAGTGGTTGCATAGTAGCACACGGTATTGATTATTGATGCTTACGTGATAAGTCACTCAGTTATACTCAATTATTGCTACAGTAATTGTTGCATCATATCTCTCATATTATTGATTCAATTATTGTCACAATATCATTTGCATAATATTTTATTTTATTAAATCAATAATTGAGACGACAAAGCTATTCATATTATTATTTGCAATATTGACAATGTATAGAAGTTCTGTCAAAGAGAGGTTTGGTCACCTAATTGCATGCCAATAAGGAGAAATCCTTATCGGAAACCCCCTCTTTCCTGTGAACGACCTAGTTGTTAAATATTGTGAGTTATAATATTAATGATGAATAAGTTCGTGTTGATTAAAGATGAATTTAATATTTCTATTATGTTGGGATTATTGGTGTTAGTGGAAATCGACATCTATTTCGATAACAATTGATGTTTGGAGGTTATATTGACCAATCGAGTAATTAATCAGATAAATGAGCAATTAATTGCTACTAATTTACATGCTTATAAGTATTTGTTCATATGTGTGTACAATTGATTCACATGCATGTATTAGGGGAGGTGGTGCAAATTAATAATACTTGAATGACTAAATTAAAAATGGAGTTATAGATGAAGGTACTATACTGTAATTATTGTTTTCACATGTATAAAACTATTGAGTCACATAATTGTACTATTGATTCACATGATATACTATTAGGAGAGGTGGTGCAAGTTTGATAATACTTGAATGACTAAATTAAAAATGAAGAAAAAGATGAAGGTATTATACTGTAATATTTCGAGCCCCAAAACGTGCAATTATCGAAACTATATTTTCCTATAAATAGAAGCTCATTCTTCCTTCATTCTCACCAATTCACTAAGACTCACAAGAGCAATTATAGAGAGAGAAGCTATAGAGAGAAAGAAGAGGAGAAGTCTGCTACTTCACTATTCCAGTATCCAGTCTTCTTCTGAGGTAAGGGATATTTTTTTTTTTAGTATTCATAAGGAATAATATTTTTTTTCATACTCTATAATATGTGAGTAATATTATTTCGTCTCGTATTCCTGATTATACCCTTATTTTGTTAAAGTAATGCTTCTATACTCCGTGATATTAGTGGAATATCCTTGAAATTTGTGTTTCATCTAGTATCGTTTCACAAGGATATTTTCTGCACATTCTTGTTTAATTTTAAGCTTTTCATGCCGGAGTACTGTCCATGAGTACTATTCATTTATACGGTACTATTCACAAAAGTACTATTCATGGGTACTATTCATAAAGTACTATTCACGAGTACTATTCACGGGGTACTATTCTTGAAGTACTATTCACGGGTACTATTCACCCGAAGTACTATTCATGACAAAAATTAATTTCTTTTTGGTCCAAATCATTTTTGATACAATATCATTCTTGAATTTTACTCCACAAAGTAGTATCATGTTGGAAATTTGAAGGTTATTGAATTCTGGATAAATTAAATTATAAATCTTTAAAAATTTATCCTTTGTTTCTTTTAATTGAATTCTTATATCATTGTCATCATCCTCATGCTTATATTGTGATGAAAGTCATATTTGGCTTACGTGCATAGATGGACTGTTAATTTATATGATTATGACCAGGGATCATTCGGTATAATCATGACCCGTAATGTTACAAATGATGTGGTAAAAGTCCTCATTGGCCTGTAGTATATTGATGGATAGTTTTTGGTATGATTATGACCAGGGATTATTCGGTATAATCATGACCATTGATGATTACATGAATATCATTGGCCGTGGTGCATGGATGATTCGGTGATGTGGATTATTTATTAAGCTGAGTCTCAGCGATAAAATTCATGATAAACTTTTAAATCATAGAAGATAGTAGATATCATGCTCTACTTGACTCTTCTAATGGATTGCTTATTCCGCTGTAGTTGTTGATCTAAAACGTGTTGTCTATTATATTCTATCAGTTGTTATATTTTTGAAGGCTAACGATAATTTATTCTGCATTATCTTAGTCATAATATTTCTTACTAGGCTAGTTGAGCTCACCCTTTCTTTCACTGTTCTCTTCAGGAAATGAGAATATAGCTGGGACTAGTCGGGGAATAGATTGACGGTCCAGATGTTTGCATTAGTAGTCCTCACTATTCTGTGAAATAGTGTGATAATAAATGAGAACTTATTTTGAGTTTGAATCCTGTCTAGAAGACAATATTTATATTAAAACTCATAGCTCATGTTGTATAATTAAGCTTATATTTGTATTCAGTACCATGTATTTGGCGACCAAGATGGGTGATGTATACCTATTTTGGGGGTGTCACAGTTGGTATCAAAGCAATAGAAAATAGCCCCGAGCCTTTATCTGGTGACTTCCAAGTCTTGGGATGCACCGAAGCCAGACTTTCCGTAGGGGACGCCAGGTGATGCAATGGCAAGTTGATAGGTATCATTGTGAGGTGCTATCCAAGTCCTGGATGCGGGTCACAGTTGGTATCAAAGCTTAGGGATATGATCCCTGGCTGAGATATGAGACTAGAACTATGAGGGGAGAGACGGGTAATTTCTTCGCTAGTATGACCTACCTAAGTTTATTTGTTATTTAATTGGTCGGTCAGAGTATAGGTATAATATGTTGCATGTCAATTAACCCTTTTTTTGTGACAGTGTTTGAAAATGACATCTAAAAATGTTCAGATCAACAAGGAAGCGCATGAGACCGTTGAGTCATCAACGATCTATACCCAGATAATGTGCAACAGAAGACAATAATCCTCAGGTAAACAACAACACCGATCAAATGATGAACGATGGGATGTTCAGAGGCTTTATGCAATTCATGCAATATCAGGCAATAGAAACTCATGTTCAAAATGTAGGTGGAAACCCTGGCAACTAACGACTGGTCACCACTAAGCAGTTCAAGGAGCTGGGACCACCAGAGTTTTTGGGAGAGCCAAAACCACTTAAGGCGGAGACGTGGATAAAGCAGATCACCAAGATATTTGATGTCTTGGGATGCTCCGACAAGAAAAAGGTTCCCTTTGCCACCTTCATGTTGCGAGGAGAGGCAGATTACTGGTGGAAATCAGTAAAACGTACTCAGCATGCCGCACTCAAAATGTCTTGGGAGAAGTTCCAAGAGCTGTT
This sequence comes from Panax quinquefolius, assembly GCA_020205615.1. Lineage (NCBI taxonomy): Eukaryota > Viridiplantae > Streptophyta > Magnoliopsida > Apiales > Araliaceae > Panax > Panax quinquefolius. Next base: position 90,293,605 of record CM035172.1, on the reverse strand, counting down.
CAACGACAAGTACTTTCCCGAAAGTATTCGTCACATGAAGGAGGTAGAGTTCATCAAGCTAGAGCAAAACAATATGACTGTGTCGCAGTACGAAGCAAAGTTTGCCGAGTTATCCCGGTTTACGTCCCATTTGGTTGATAATGAGGAGAGAATGACGCGAATGTTTATGCGAGGTTTGAGACCCGAAATACGTCAATACCTCATTTTTCACAAATTGTGTTTGTATTCAGATGTAGTGAATATGGCTCAGTTATTGGAGCGCGATAATGAGCCAGCCCAACCAAAAGATAACGAGCAACAACATGATAATAATCGTACTGGTGGCAACGGTCATCGGAATAATGATAACCATCGTGGAGGAAATTATAAGGCCAGAAATGGTAACCACTTCGGTGGTAATCATGGCCAAGATAATAGAAGAAATGATTCAAGTAGAAAATTCAAGAAGAGAATATTTATCAATGATGGGAAGACGTCGTGACGGCCAGACCAACAACAAATTCTAGGGGAGGAGAATGACCGCCAGTTAGATGCTGCAGATGCGGAAAGGAGGGACACATAAGTCTAAACTGTTCACAGCCTTCCAATGTATGTTTTAGTTGTGGAAAAGACAGTCACATAGCTCGATTTTGTCATGTAGCGAAATCAAGTCCAGCGGGGACGGTGGCACCAAAGGCGGATACGGACAAAAAAAAAAGTCGGCGGTTTTAGGAAGAGCGTTTTTCGTAACTTCTCAAAAAATGAGTAACCGGAATGAAGTTAGCATGGGTTAGTTAATTATAAATTCTTGCGAAGTCTATACCTTATTAAATACCGGTTCTACCCACTCTTTTATTTCTCCTACTTGCGCTCAACGTTTAAATTTGACTCCGGAGAAATTAGACTTTGACTTATCTGTTGAAACTCCGTTAGGAGAAACCTTCATTACATGTGATATCCAAGTCTTGGATGAGAGTCACAGTTTTGAATGATATTTCTATTGTTAAAAAAAAATCCTGATGTATTCCTGAAGAACTTCCTGGCCTACCCCAGAGCGTGAAATCGAATTTTGTATTGACCCTAGTAAAAAACCCATTTCTAAAACCCTCAAATATTTCTTCACCCAAAATGAACGTATTATGTGCCGAAGACATTGGCTCGAACTGTTGAAGATTACAATAATACCATTCAATACCATCGTGGAAAAAGCGAACATGGTAACTGACGTGTTGAGTAGAAGATCGTATGCGTTTACGAGTGCGACGTTGTTAACACAAATACCCATTTCATATAACTTACAAATGATGAAGATAGAGATAAAGACTCTAGGGACCCACGTGATGATGTCAAATAATACGAGTAGAATCGACGTTAATCGATAAAATTAAACCCGCTCAAGCTACAGACCCGGAGCTGATAAATACGAAGAAGAAGGTTCAAGAGGGTGTTATTCTAGATGCAAGAGTCGATGAAGAGAGGAAATCTGTGACGCCCCCAAAATAGGTATACATCACCTATTCTGAGTCGCCAAATACATGGTACAGAATACAAATACAATCTTTAATATACAACAAGAGAGCTGTGAGTTTTAATACAAATATTGTCTTCTAGACAATATCCACTCTCAGAATAAGTCCTCATTATATTTATTGTCACACTATTTAATGTAATAGTGAGGACTACTAATACTATCATCCGGTCCATCACTCCGCTCCCCAGGCTAAGTCCCCAAATTATATTCTCATTTCTTGAAGAGAACAGTGAAAGAAAGGGTGAGCTCAACTAGCCCAGTAAGAAATATTATGACTAAGATAAAGCAGAATAAATTATCCTTAGTCTTCTATAGTGTTAAACTGATAAAATATAACAAACATCAAGTTTAACTGCAACGGAACAAGCAATCCATTAGAAGAGTCAAGTAGAGAATAAAATCTACTATCTTCTATGATTTAAAAGTTTTTCATCATTTTATCATTTGAGACTCGACAATAAATAATCCACATCATTAAATCATCCCTGCACTACAGGCCAAGGATATTCTTTAGTATCACGACCACGAATTATCCATGCTCTACGGGCCAAAGATAATCGTGTTTTCATCAACGGTCCTAATCATGCCATAAAATAATTCATCTTTGCACCCTTGGCCGGAGAGAATCCATAGCCATAATCATACCAAAAATTGTCCATCAATGCACTGCGAGCCAATGAGGACTTTTTTCTACATCATTTGTAACATTACGATCATGATTATACCGAATAATCCCTGGGCATAATCATACCAAGTCCATCTATGCACTACAGGCCGCAGATGACTTTTAACATAATATAAACATGAGGATGATGACAATGATATAAGAATTCAATAAAACAAGTTCAAGAAATAATTTATCTAGGAACCAATAACGTCCAAATTTTCAACATGATACTGCTTTGTAAAGTAAGATTCAAGAATGCTCAGAAGAATATTTCCATGAAAAGATACTGGATGAAGTACAAATATAAAGGATATTCCACTAATTTCATGGAGTATAGAAGTTAAAACTTTAACCAACTGAGTATAATAAAGAATGGAATAACAAAAGAAATCACCATGAATGCGATTGCTTATGTATGCGAGTTATTCCAATAGAATAATAAATAACGGAACGAGTTAGACGAAATTCACACCCGCACGGGATGTTCCAATGAGAATAATAAAGAAGCGGAACCAGTCCCACGTAAAAGCGTCTGATGTGATGGATATTCCAATGAGAATAATAATAAAGATGGAACCAGGTCCCATAAAAACGCCTTGTGATGAGGATATTCCAATGTAATAATAAAGATGCAATCGTGTTACTGCGTAAAATGCATGCATGGATATTCCAACGAATAATAACAAATGGAATAATAGAAGAATTTAACCAAGTATAAGGTAGCTCACAGATATCAAAGTTATTCCAATGAAATAATAAATAATGGAATAATAGAAGTTCTCTTCATGAATACAAAAGAAATAATACCCCTTACGAGTACAACAAATAATATCCCTTACCGTAAAAGAAACTGGATATAAGAGTAGGGAAGTAACAGAATACTTTTCTTCTTTTTCTCTAAAATTTTCTCTCTATAGAGTTTTAGTGAATTCGTAAGAAATAATGAAGGAATGAACTTCTATTTATAGGAGAATTGAAGGGTATGCTCGATCCGTAAAACTGAGTGATGATTTCACGGATGTATTAAGAAGAAACACAATTTGATTTTTCAATGCAACCCACTCAAACCCATCACTTTCATACACTCACACATTACTATTATCATACCAACATCTCCATATAATTCCACTCACTCAATATTATATATATATATATATATATACATCCAACACACACATGTTATATATATATTTTCTCCTTAATACGTCTCCTTCCCCCACCCCATCTTTCAACTTCCACCAATATGTGGTCCCCACCTGTCATCATCATCATATATATATATAACACATTCTCTTATACACACACACACACATTATATATATATATAATACACTCCACCTTTTCCACCATCCTCCACTAACATTATATTATATATACATATATATAAATATATTTTACCTCTCCTTGACAGAACTTCTAGACATCGTTAATATTTCAAATAATAATATTAATAACTTTGTCATCTCAATTATTGATTTAATAATATATAAAATATCGACAATAATTGAATCAAATAACGTGAGATACTATGCAATAATTACTATAGCAATAATTGAACAAAACTGAGTGACTTCTCACGTAAGCATCAATAATCAATACCGTGTGCTACTATGCAACCACGCGTATTACTGTACTTTTACTACCGAGTAGTTCAACAGTTTTAATGGTAAAACTTTTGCCGTTATTTTCATAAAATATTTTTGTCGTTTTCTTAATCCGACAATAATTCTGTTACGGGGTCCACCAATGATTGTACCGTCGTACGGATATTCCCTGACAAAAAGAATATTCCCCGACCAATCGAATATTATACAACAACTTGCATAATTTTCAAAATTTATAAATACTTCCCACAACTATAACATTATCTCAAATCCACACCATAATATTAAAAAAATATTTTGAGAAAATTAAATCTTTATTCATAAAATCTGGGGTCTCACAATCTCCCGTCCTTATGAAATTTCGCCCTCGAAATTTACGTACGTATCTGGTATGTCAAAGATGTGAGGATACCTTGACTTCATTTCAGATTCCAACTCTTGAGGTATAACCTTTGAGTGTTGAATATGATCCTTCTTTTCCAAGATTTTAACACGCATCTCCTCATACGTTAAATCTTCTGCTATATCGTTTAGTTCTAATTTAATAATGTGGTTCGGGTCATCCATATATTTACGTAACCTCGATACGAAAAAAAATGTTCTGAACACGCAACATACTTGGCGGTAAAACGAGTCTATAGGCCACAGTTCCTACTTCATCGAGGATTTCAAATGGGCCAATTAAATCGAGGGTTGAGATTCACTACACCAAAAATGGCCTCTAGTGAAGGACAAATCCTTCACTATAGGCCCTATATCACTCACAAGTGATTTATAGCGAAGAAATATTTCCTTCACACGAGTGCTCGCATTAGACCTCCTCGCAATTGGATATCCTTCGCTAAGTAGTAACTAAATGTCTTTTGTGAAGGATATATTGTGAATAACTTATTCCTTCACAAATTGTATTTAGTAATGGAATATTGTTATTTAGTGAAAGATTGGTTTCCTTCACAAATAATATTTTAAGAAGGACTATTTGAAATTAGTGAATAACTTTATTCCCTCACAAATAATATATTGTGAAGAACAAATTTATTTAACGAGAGAAAATTTTCCTTCACTAATTATAAAATTGAGAATGTATCTTCAAATTAGTGAGGAAAATAATCCTTTATTGATGACTAACTAATTAACTAAAAAAAATTTAATTATAAATTTATAAATAAAAAATTAATTGATAAATAATCAAAATTCATTGCAAATTATAATTAATTTTCAAATCAATAATTTCATATTTATTATTATTAATTTTATAATAAATATTAAATTTAATATTTGAAGTTAATATAAATTTCATAGTTGTTTCAAACTAATTGATAAACTAATGCATAAAGAGCCAATAATTAAAACCAATACTCCTCATATAAATAGATAATGCTCAAATTACGATAACTACATAAGTTGTTATTATATCTTGGTCTTCCAAGGACCATAGTACCTACAATATTTATTAACTTACATAAAAAACTGAAATAATAACAACGAACTAGAAAGAATAAAGTGTATATCATGTTAGGTCCACTTCATTATCATTTTCTTCAAGTAAATCAAGGTTGGACTTGTAAACTCCATGCTACAAGAGAAACACCAAAAATCAATTTCAATAAGATGAGGAATAAGAAAATATAAAACTGGTGAACTTAAATTAAGAGAGATTAATTAATGACAGACAAAAATATAGCTATTAGTAAATACCTCAATTAATCGTCAATGGGCAATTATTTGATAATTAATCGCGGTCATATATGTGTTAGTGATTTACATGTGTTAGTGAATATATGTGTTAGTGATTTCACTACAAGAATGTGTTTATGATTTACATGTGTCAGAGATGTCAAACTGAGTTTATGAAGCATTTTAGTTTAGTAGATTACCTGCTGATGCTTTAGACTTTTCTCTTTTCCAGTAACAACGATCTCACACCCTCCCTCTCACCAAATTTCCAATTGCTCACTAGCAAATTTTTAAACGTATCACCAGTTGCCATCAATATCTGGTAGAATTTCACACCATAAACAATTAGATAAGAATAGTCTGCTGCTACCAAAAGCTACCTCTAGTAGAAACAAAATTATGAAAATTATAAAATTTTTAACTACTACTACTATCCTGTTAAGTCTATTTTCATTCATATTATAAATGCACTACTACTATATGCAGTTTTTGTTCAAGTCACTGTGAAAAAAAATCAAAATCTAATGTCAGTACTCCAGAAAAGAGTAACAAGAATTGTAAACATTATTTAAGAATTTAGTAAGAGCTTGGACAAACCTATACTAATTTTATTATGACTTCCTGAATATTCTAAAAGACGCTGTGGTCTCGGAGGAAGTTTTTGAGATCCTGATTGCGCACTACTTAATGTAATACAGTATCTCAGAGGTGTTTGCCATGATGGTTTCGAATCATCCACAGAGTTGCATATGCTTACACCTATGATATGGTTTCAAGGAAATCAACAAGCTCTAGTTTGATTTGGATTCTATCAACTGCAAATTTATTTTTTCCTGGATTAAGGTATAATCAGCATCTCATGTCACATAAGCCACAGCTTCCCTGCCATTGATAGTAAATGATTTGTGTTTGTGTGAAATTTTTCCACAAAAAGATGCTTGTAAAAGTATGCTCCTTAGTATCGTCTAAATTCCAATATAGATGATAAATTCTAGATAGAAACTCAACAATCCCCTACCTCAGAGAGCTGATAGGACAATTTCATTACCTGATATAACAAACATACCCTTAGAGCTGAATGATGCCTCCAAAGTGGAAGTATAAGAAAATGGCTTGACATTGAATGTAGATAACTATGCAAAAAATTACAGAGAAAATATAAATCAGAGAGAAATTTCTACCATAAGTATTCTGAAACTTAGAAATGGAGAAAACTCACAAGTGTGCCACGGAATGAATCAAGTACATGAATATGCCCATCCGTAGTTGTCAAAAGCATAAGTCTACCATCGTTGTTGTATTTGACGACGTTCGCGTCAGACATATCTCCTCCAACAGAAAATATGTCAAAAGGGCCCTTAAAGGAATCAAATTTCAATAAATTAGCTTTTTTCCAATCTGAAACCATAGATGAAACAACCATAGCGACCACTGACCTCTTATTTTTGTTAACTATTAACCTTGACCTCTAGCTTTTGTTAACTACAAACCTTGAACTCTAGTTTTGATCTACTACTAACCTTCTCATACTGGTGGACATCAAACATTCTGATGTATCCTCCAAAAGCAATTGCAAATACAAGCCCTTGATCATCATAAGTTGTAGTCGGTCTTGTACGCGTAAAAGGCCCTAAATTACAGAGAAGAAAATGATGAATAACTTAAAACAATAACATGTCTTTCAAGATGAGAATCCAGCTGTTAATGCCTCCACCTGAAATTTATCAGCTCTTTCATCCCAAAGCAGAACAGATCTATCAAGAGAGCCAGAGATAATATAATCTTTTCGAGAGCACAAGCTAAGTGAGACAACCGTAGAAGATCAAACATAAATATGTCATTTCTAATTCATAAATTATTTGTTATAACATGTAAATGGAAGTGAAAAAAATCTAATAGAGAAAACAAACTGTGCCTGTTATGGTGACCTTTAAAGTATCGCAAATACTTGTTGACATGATAAGTACTGATGACCAAGCTACTGGAGCTAAAGCATAGGCCAACTTTCATCAATGAGGTACCTACCATCACATATTTGGAAAATGAGAACAATGACACAGAAGACATGCTAATAAAAGCAAAAAAAAAAGACAATAAGATATTAGGTCCTAACTCCCAGTGCAAATCCTTATCAAAATATGTCAAGCATTCACGAGAAGACTAGTATTAGAATAATAACCTAACGAGGAAGCAAAAGAGCTGCAATAGATTTACTGTTCAAACATTTTTTGGAATTGAAAAGACAATTAAAAAAAATAATAATAAATTTATGAAGGGTATAGGGTCATAAAATCAAGATTAACCACACCAATAATAATAACAAGAACATTTGTAGAATATCCATTTCAATTCAATAGTAGAATAGTAATGATGAAAAACTCCCCCAAAGAAAGAAAGAACTTGCTATCAAACTCTCTAAATTAGATATGCAAATAAGGGAGAAACTTGGCAAAAGGAAGTCCACCATATCTAATCATCATCAATCATGATTCTAATAATTTAGTATGAGCTCAACTACTCAATGAATCCAAACACTAAGAGTACATGATTTGATTTGCCATAGAACACTATCAAAACAACTCATTAATTTACGTGCTTAAATTCAAGTAAGTTTGGAATGAAGCATAACCAAATAGTCCAAGGGGCAAGGGCCTTCTACAAAAATGTAAATCAGAGCCATTTACGGTGAGTATCAAATGAATCTATATCTAGGGAGCCCTTTCTATCTAGTGATGTTTGGTTTACCAAGTTGGCTCCTAACCTTTAATTGCATCAAAGTTGAAGCCCCAGGACAAAAGTGTGTCCACATGAGAGCATTCATCATATAGCACTATATATAAGATCTAGTTAACGAAATTTCCAGCAAAACCACCATGTGCAATGATAAATTACCTGCTTATCATGATGAATAACATTTAAAGGAATCACATAAATTTTAATTCTAACATATGTTAAATTGACTTAAGTCAAAATTGCACTTACATTTTGAAGTGGAACAGTATTTAACAAGGCAATTTGTAGAGAACAATGAAGTCAAGGATGCTAAACTATTAAAGTTTGACAAATGAAATTGCAGGTATAACTATGTTCATTAGAGTTGAGCATAAATTTTTTTTGCCTCTATCTAGAAGGGCTAGAGTGCCCCGTGTAAGGAAACATTAACTAGCAAAACTCTTGGAGAAGTAGATCAGGAAATGTGAACAAAAATCACATAGCTTTAAATACAACATTAAAATATATGACATTAAAAACTAGGTCACTTTACAAATAATAACACATTAAAAGATTGATAGCAGTAATCATTTAAAGGAAATAAATTGAAACAATTCACAAGAATAAGGTGTAACAACTCAAATTTAATGAGCAATCTTTCATAACCATTTCCTATATAATATTATAATAAAACAACATACCAATACCAAGGAAACAGTTTTTTACTGGCGAGGCTCGACAAGGACATATAGTGGTTTTCCATTCAGCTTACATAGACCTACATAATTAGCAGATGTTGGGTTCATAATGTCAAGAAAATGATTAATACACAAAAGCCAGTCATCACGTAAGATTTAGCGGGGAAAAGGATAAAGAAGCGATGCAAAAATTGGAACCAACATGATTTAACTAAAACCCGATGCCATCTGCTTCAACATGTACCAGCATCATCGTGAGCTTACATTTTGATTAAAATCTTAACATTGTATTTAAAACTTTATACATGTATATATTTACTTTTACTTAAGAACCTTCAGTTTTTGAAAATCAAAGCTAAAGAAACTCAATTAACACAACCCAAAACAAAAATCAACTAAAGAAACTCCCAATTAAAAAATTAACTTTGTTTTAGATAAAGAACGAACTCTACAGAATCAAGATTCATCCCCATATAAACCCGACCAAAATCACCGAACCAATCAATTCCCTTTCCTTTTCCAGCCACCTAATCGTCATTGCAAGCGTCGTCTCTTTAGGCCATGCTGCCTAACCTAATCGGAGGAGGCGCTTACGGGCAACCGTAAGCTTAGCAAGCGGCCGATTCTCGATTTTCAGGATGTTGGAGCCGATCTTATCAACGAATCCTCTAAAACTACTATCATCATCTTTATAAGGTTGAAGACCGAGGACCGTGGAATGAGCTAGAGATAAGGTTTTGGAAGGACTAATACTGATGGGCGTAAAGCCAAAGACAATTTCTTTATCGCAGAGGGCTTTGCTAGTAGAAACCCTTATAATTTCTTTGCGAATTAGGAAATGTCAACAATATGTTTTTCACTTATAAATAATACTTCTAATTTACTCTTAAATGTAATTTTATATATATAAAAAAAGTAATAATATATATTTATATTATATTGTAAGTTACTTAAAAGTGTTATTAAAAATAAATTTAATACTATAAAAAATTTAATATATTTATATTATAATTTATATTCACCACAATTAATTCAAAAAAAAAATAGAACAAGATAGCGACCAATTTTATCCCTCACAAAAAACTTATGAATAATGATATATAGTGAGTAATAATTCCTTCACTAAATAGATATTTTCTTCGCAAATTTTCATCATAAATTGGCTCCAAAAATCTTTCTATCGCCCCAATTTTGCGAGGAAAAAAATATAAATTGTGAAGGATGTTTCTTTTGCTAATAACTATATTGTCACTATACTTTTTCCCTTCACTGTTCCTTCGCTAAACAACTCCTTTTGTGAAGGAATAAATTCCTTCACAAAATTTCCTTCGCTAGAGGCCATTTTTGGTGTAGTGATTTCCTCTTTTCGTCGATTCTTGCTTCTAGAATAACGCCCTCTTGAACCTTCTTCTTCACATTCATCAACTCTGAGTATGTAGCTTGAGCGGCTTTAACTTTATCGATTAAAGTTTATTCTAATAGTATATTCGTTATCTTCATGTGGGTTCCTAGAGTCTTTAACTCTATCTTCATCAGTTGTAAGTCGTACGAAATGGGTCTTTGTGTTAACATCGCACTCATAAACGCATACGATCTTCTACCCAACGTGTCAGCTACCACGTTCGCTTTCCCACGATGGTATTGAATGGTACGATCGTAATCTTCAACAGCTTGAGCCAACGTCTTTGGCGCATGTTACGTTCATTTTAAGTAAAGAAATATTTGAGGGTTTTAGAAATGGGTTTTGTACTGGGGTCAATACAAAATTCGATTTCATGCTCTAGGGGTAGGCTAAGAAGTCTTCAAGAATACGTCAGGAAATTTATTAACAATAGAAATATCATTCAAAACTGTGACTCTTATCCAAGACTTGGATAACACGTCACAATGATACCTATCAACTTGCCATCGTCATTCACAACGTCTCCTATGAAAAGTCTGTCTTCGGTGCATTCCACACAAGGAAGTTAACAACGAAAGGATCGGGGCTCTTTACTTATGGCTTGATATGACAATGATTGACTTTAGTGGTTTGATTGCTTGAATTCACATAACAGGTTGGTTAGGAGTATAAAATCTAACAACCTTACAAAAAGCATGATGAGTAGTTAACCAATCGATTTCTAAAATCACATCAAAGGCAAGTATTTTCAAAGAGATATGATCGACAGGTAACGTGAAAGTGTTGATTTAAACAAGATTTATAAATAGTGGAGGTAACAAAGGTTTCTCCCAACAGATATATCAAAGTCTAACTTCTCCGGAGTTAACTTCAAACATTGAACACAACTAGGTGAAATAAAAGAGTGAGTAGAACCCAGATTCAACACGGTATAGACTTCATGAAGAGTTTATGACTAACATACCCGTGATAATTTTATTCAGGTTCCTCATCACGAAAAAAAAACGCTCTCTCTTAAACTACCGGTTTTGGCTTGTCTGGGACATCCTTTGGCATCACTATCCCAGCTGGAATTGACTTCACCATACGATAAAATCGAGATAGGTGACCTTCTCTTCCGCAATTAAAACACGCTTTGGATTGCTACGTATAGTTTGGACAGATGTGTCCCTCTTGTATGCATTTGAAATATACGACCGATGGTCGTTCTTCTTCCTTTGAAATGGGTGCTGGTGTCGACGTCTTCATGTCATTGTTGAACCTTCTCTTCTTGAAATGTCCATTCTTATTATTTTAACCATGATTACCACTGAAGTGGTTACCATTTTTGGCATGTTGATTCCCTCCATGCTTATTGTCACCGCTTTGATGACTGTTATCACCGGTATTATCATTTTTTCGACTACTCTTTTGGTTGCGTTGACTCGTTATCGCACTCCACTAACTGAGCCCTATTTACAACATCTGAATACAAACACAGTTTATGAGAAATAAGATATTGACGTATCTCCGGCTTCAAACCTCTTAGAAACATTCGCGTCATTCTCTCCTCATTATCAACCAAATGGGATGCAAATCGGGACAATTCGGCAAACTTGGCTTCGTACTGCGACACGGTCATGTTGTTTTGCTCCAACTTGATAAACTCCACCTCCTTCATGTGACGAATACTTCCGGGAAAGTACTTGTCATTGAACAGATCTTGGAACTTCTCCCAAGATATCTTGAGTGCGTTAGGCTGGGTACGTTTTACAGATTCCCACCAGTGATCTGCCTCTTCACGCAACATAAAGGTGGCAAAGGGAACCTTTTGCTCCTCAGAGTATCCCAGGACATCAAATATCTTGGTGATCTGCTTTAACCACGTCTCCACCTTAAGTGGTTCTGGCTTTCCCAAAAACTCCGGTGGTCCCAGCTCCTTGAATTGCTTAGCGGTGACCAACCGTGGGTTGCCATTGTTTCCTTCTGCATTATGAATAGGAGCCGCCTTCGCTTGATGTTGCATGAATTCTAAAAAGCTCCTAAATGTACCGTCGTTCATCAATTGATCAGTGTTGTTGTTTATAGGAGGATTATCGTCATCCTGTTGCACATTGTCCTGATTATTGATCTGTGGAGAATCAACATTCTCTTATGCTCCATTTCTATTCTCAACATTCTCGGATGTCATTTTCAGATACTGCCATAAAACAAAGGTTAATCGACATGTAACATATTATCCCTATATTCTGACCGAACAATCAAATACCAAATAAACTTAGCTAGGTCATACTAGCGAAGGAATTCCCCGTCTCTCCCCTACTAGTTCTATTCTCACATCTTAGCCAGGGATCATATCCCTAAGCTTTGATACCAACTGTGACGCCCCCAAAATAGGTATACATCACCTATTCTAAGTCGCCAAATACATGGTACAGAATACAAATAAAATCTTTAATATACAACAAGAGAGATGTGAGTTTTAATACAAATATTATCTTCTAGACAATATCCACTCTCAGAATAAGTCCTCATTATATTTATTGTCACATTATTTAATAGAATAATGAGGACTACTAATACTATCATCTGGTCCATCACTCCGTTCCCCGACTCGTCCCAGCTATATTCTCATTTCCTGAAGAGAATAGTGAAAGAAAGGGTGAGCTCAACTAGTCCAGTAAGAAATATTATGACTAAGATAAAGCAGAATAAATTATCCTTAGTCTTCAATAGTGTTAAACTGATAAAATATAACAAACATCAAGTTTAACTGCAGTGGAACAAGAAATCCATTAGAAGAGTCAAGTAGAGAATAAAATCTACTATCTTCTATGATTTAAAAGGTTTTTCATCATTTTTATCGCTAAGACTCAGCTTAATAAATAATCCACATCATTAAATCATCCCTGCACTACAAGCCAAGGATATTCTTTTGTATCACGACTGTGACGACCCCAAAATAGGTCCATTCCATCTAACCCATTCTGAGTTGCCAAATACATGGTACAAAAACAAATACAACTTCAGTGATACAATTGTTGTGCAAAATACGACAACACATATCTTGTGAGTTTGAATATAACTATTGTCTAATAGGCGATATAAAAACTAAAAAGGGTCCTCATTACAATTATTGATACGCTATTTCACGCGAATAGTGAGGACTACTAATGCAACCATCTGACCATCAATCCATTCCCGACTAGTCCCAAATTTATATTCTCATTTCACAAGAAGAAACGGTGAAAGAAAGGGTGAGCTCAACTAGCCCAAAGAAAAAATATTATGACTAAGATAATATACAACAAATTATCATTAGTCTTCAACAAGGAAAAAATCGATAAAATATAATAGACAACAAGTTTTAGATCAACAAGCTGCGGTGGAATAAGCAATCCATTAGAAGAGTCAGTAGAAAAGAATTCTACTATCTTCTAAGATTTAAAAGTTCATCATCAATATTTTATCCTGTAACATCAATCAATATACACTTTGAATCAAATATTCATCTCTCGCACTACGAGCCAAAGATATTCATTTGTATCACCAGTTGGTTATGTTCATCACAACACTGTTCATCTTTTTGCACTACGGGCCAAAGATATTCATTAGGTAATCATTCATCTTTTTGCACTACGGGCCAAAGATATTCATCGATTAATCATTCATCTTTGCTACGGGCCAAAGATATTCGATAATATCATCATTTAGGGTGAGGATGATGAAAAATATTTTAAAGGCAATTAATTCAAAGGTGAACAAAATAACAAATATTAGATATTCATATTACAGTTTATCTAAGATCAATAATACTCCATAATAACCAATTTTAAAGCAAAATTCAAGAATAAAGATCAAAACATGGATACAATCAAAGATAGTAACCATAATAGACATCTTGGACAAAAAGGAGAAAATTTTATTTTTCGGTGAATAGTGTCGTATACGTGAATAGTGCCGTATACGTGAATAATAACTCCGACACCAAAAGATAGAAATTTTACAAGAAAATAATCATGCTTCGTGAATAGTACTCATGAATAGTAACTCATGAATAGTAAACCCGACATGAAAAGTTCCAAATTTGATAAAAAGTTCCAACCAATATTTCGGCATAATGATATCGAAGAAATAATATCACTTATGAAGAAAATAACATCCCTTACCTCAAAATGACAGTACTTCTGACTGGAATATTGGATATAGTGCTGAAGGAACTTGCTCCATATAGCAACACTCAAAGTATCAAAATACTCACAAGAATACGCTCGATAATATAGAGAGAGAAACAAAGAAACAGAGAAAGCTTATGTTTCTGGTGTGATTTTCAATTCTAACTTAGCCCTCTATTTATAGGAAAATGTTAGCACGCCGAAGCAGACTTGACCTGCAACCTGATGGCTTTACCTGCTACTATTGCCACCCACCACATTTGAAATAAAATTTAGCACATTTCTTCACCAACCACAAGTGGGATCCACTCAATTCTAGAATTTTTCACCAAAATCATTTATAAACCTAATTTGGGAATCAGTCACCTCTTAAAATTCATAACAAATCATATGCTCATTTTTAACGGTTCAAAATTTGTGGACATATACTCAACTTATATATGTATAACATATCCAAAAATCACAACGATCCAACGGTCGAATTAAAAATTATAACTCTCGCAATATATCTCAAAAACACTTGTTTAATTTTTAAAACCTCCATTCCGACAAAAATACTGATAAAACACCTCAACATTAACTCCTTCATTTTTAACCACAATAAATATATCCAACATTTATATCCACATAAAATAAATATTTCTTTATCATATGAATCAATAATTAATTATTCACAAATAATATTACGAGAATCACATTTATGACAACTGGTAGTTCCCGGGAAAAAGGGGCTTTCGATAAGGATTTCTCCTTCTTCTGGTAGCCTTGATTAGGTGACCAAATCTCTCCTTGACAAAACTTTCTAGACATTGCCAATAATGCTATCTAATAATATTATTCAAATACTATGAATTATTGATCTGATAATGGAGATATTGTGCAGTGATAATTATTGAAACAACAATAATATAAAATATCAACGCAACAATTATTGAATCAATAAAATAAAATATTGAGCAATAATTCTTTGTAATAATTATTGAGTAGTGCCTTCTTACGTAAGGATCGAATAATTCAACAATATTGTGCAATACTGGTATTACTCTTTGCACAACCACGCGTATTACTATATTTTAACCACCGAGTATTCCAATAGTCTTAACGGTAACAATTACGTCGTTATTTATAACAACCAAAACTTGTCATTTTCTTCATCCGACAGTTATCCGCTATGGGGCCCATAAATGGTTGCGCCATCGTACGAATATTCCCCGACAGAAAGAATATTCCACGACCAAACGAATATTCCCCGACAATTGAATATTTTATAACCTCTTGCTTATTTTGCAAAATTTTCACATTTCACCCATAACCAAATTATTATA
Organism: Panax quinquefolius; assembly: GCA_020205615.1. Classification (NCBI taxonomy): domain Eukaryota; kingdom Viridiplantae; phylum Streptophyta; class Magnoliopsida; order Apiales; family Araliaceae; genus Panax; species Panax quinquefolius. The sequence continues at coordinate 90,277,856 of CM035172.1, read as the reverse complement.
TCAAATTAATACCTTATTATTCACAATAATAAATAGAGGAAATTCGATTTTATTTATTAAAAAGTTGGGGTCTTACAACCTCCCCTCCTTATGAAATTTCATCCTCGAAATTGACGTACATACCTGGTGTTTCGAAAAGGTGAGGATACCTTGCTTTCATTTTTTATTACAACTCCCAGGTCATTTCTTCAATAGCATGGTTTCTCCACAAAACCTTAACTTGTGGTATAACCTTCGTGCGTAGGACATGTTCTTTCCTATCCAAGATCTTGACAGGTACCTCCTCATACGTTAAATCTTCGGCTATCTCGTCTGGTTCTAACACAATAATGTGGTTTGGGTCATCCACATATTTACGTAACATCGAAACATGAAAAATATTATGAACACGTAGCATACTTAGCGTTAAGGCGAGTCTATAGGCCACAGTTCCTACTTGATCGAGGATTTCAAATAAATCGAAGGCTTGAGCTTTCTTCTCTTCATCAACTCTTACTTCTAGAATAATGCATTCTTGCACCTTCTTCTTTATATTCATCGACTCGATTAGTGTAGCTTGGCGATTTTAACTTTATCGATTAAAGTCGATTCTACTCATATATTCGTTATCTTCACATGGGTCCTTAGAGTCTTTAACTCTATCTTCATCATTTGTAAGTCATATAAAATGGATTTTTTTTTGTGTGTTAACAACATCACACTCGTAAACGCATACGATCTTCTACTCAACGCGTCAGCTACCACTTTCATTTTTCCACAATGGTATTGAATGGTACGATCGTAATCTTCAACAGCTCGAGCCAACGTCTTTGGCGCATTATACGTTCGTTTTGGTTAAAGAAATATTTAAGGGTTTTAGAAATGGGTTTTGTACTGGGGTCAATACAAAATTCGATTTCACGCTCTAGGGGTAGGCTAAGAAGTCCTTCGAGAATACGTCAGGAGATTTATTAACAATAGAAATATCATTTAAAAACTGTGACTCTCATCCAAGACTTGGATAACACATGAAATGAAGGTTTCTACTAACGAAGTTTCAATCGATAAGTCAAAGTCTAACTTCTTTAGAGTTAAATTTAAACATTGAGCACAAGCAAGAGAGATAGAATAATGGGTAGAATCGGTATCTAATAAGTTATAGACTTCACAAGAATTTATAATTAACTAACCCGTGCTAACTTCGTTTGGGTTACTCTCTCTTTGAGAAGTCACAAAAAACACTCTTCCTGAAACCACCGACTTTGTTTTGTCTGTATCCACCTTTGGTGCCACCGTCCCAACTGGACTTGATTTCGCTACAGGACAAAATCGAGCTATGTGACCGTCTTTTCCACAACTAAAATATATCTTGGAAAGCTATGAACAATTTGGACTTATATGTCCCTCCTCTCTGCATCTGTAGCATCTAACTGACGGTCGTTCTCCTCCCCTAGAATTTGTTGCTGGTGCTGGTGCTGTTACTGACGTCTTCCCGTCATCGTTAAATCTTCTCTTCTTGAAATTTCCACTTGAATCATTTCTTTTATTATCTTGGCCATGATTACCACCGAAGTGGTTACCATTTCTGGCATGATAATTTCTTCCACGATGGTTATCATTGTTAGATGGCCGTTGTCCATAAATACGATTATTATCGTGTTGTTGCTCGTTATCCTTCGGCTGGGCTGGCTCATTATCGCGTTCCACTAACTGAGCCCTATTCACAACATCTGAATATAAACAAAGTTTGTGAGAAATGAGGTATTGACGTATTTTGGGTTTCAAACCTCGCAGAAACATTCGTGTCATTCGTTCCTCATTATCAACCAAATGAGATGCAAATCGGGATAACTCCAAAAACTTAGCTTCGTATTGCGACACATTCATATTGTTTTGCTCCAGCTTGATGAACTCAACCTCCTTCATGTGATGAATACTTTCGGGAAAGTACTTGTCGTTGAACAATTCTTGGAACTTCTCCCAAGACATCTTCAGTGCGGCATGTTGAGTACGTTTTACCGATTCCCACCAGTAATCTGCCTCTCCTCGCAACATAAAAGTGGCAAAGGGAACCTTTTGCTCCTCGAAACATCCCAAGACATCAAATATCTTGGTGATCTGCTTTATCCACGTCTCTGCCGTAAGTGGTTCTGGCTTTCCCAAAAACTCCGGTGGTCCCAGCTCCTTGAACTGCTTAGCGGTGACCAACCGTGGGTTGCCATTGTTTCCACCTACATTATGAACAGGACTCTCTCTCATTTGGTGTCGCATGAATTCTAAAAAGCTCCTAAACATACCGTCGTTCATCATTTGGTCGGTGTCGTTGTCCACCTGAGGATTATTGCCATCCTGATGCACATTATCCTGAGTATTGATCGTTTGTGACTCAACGGTCTCATATGCTTCATTGCTTATCACAAAATTTTTAGATGCCATTTTCAAACACTGCAACAAAAAAAAGGGTTAATCGACATATCACATATTATCCCTATACTCTGACTGACCAATTAAATACCATATAAACTTAGTCAGGTCATACTAGCGAAGGAATTCCCCATCTCTCCCCTCCTAGTTCTTGTCTCACATCTTAGCCAGGGATCATATCCCTAAGCTTTGATACCAACTGTGACGACCCCAAAATAGGTCCATTCCATCCAACCCATTCTGAGTCGCCAAATACATGGTACAAAAACAAATACAACTTCAGTAATACAATTGTTGTGCGAAATACGACAACACATATACTGTCAATTTTAATATAACTATTGTCTAATAGACAGTATAAAAACTCAAAAGGGGTCCTCATTACAATTATTGATTCGCTATTTCATAGAATAGTGAGGACTACTAATGCAACCATCTGGACCATCAATCCATTCCCCGACTAGTCCCAGCTATATTCTCATTTCCTGAAGAGAACAGTGAAAGAAAGGGTGAGCTCAACTAGCCCAGTAAGAAAATATTATGACTAAGATAATATACAACAAATTATCATTAGTCTTCACGAGGGAAAAATCGATAAAATATAATAGACAACAAGTTTTAGATCAACAAGCTGCGGTGGAATAAGCAATCCATTAGAAGAGTCAAGTAGAAAAGAATTCTACTATCTTCTAAGATTTAAAAGTTCATCATCAATATTTTATCCTGTAACATCAATCAATATACATCTTGAATCAAATATTCATCTTTGCACTATAGGCCAAAGATATTCATTTGTATCACCAGGTTGGTCATATTCATCTCAACACTGTTCATCTTTTGCACTACTGGGCGAAGATATTCATTAGGTAATCATTCATCTTTTCACTACAGAGGCCAAAGATATTCATCGATTAATCATTCATTTTTTTGCTACTGAGCCAAAGATATTCGATAATATCATCATTTAGGATGAAGATGATGAAAAATATTTTAAAGGAACGAATTCAGTGAAACAAAATAACAAATATTAGAGATTCATATTACAGTTTATCCAAGATCAATAATACTCCATAATAACCAATTTTGAACCAAAATTCAAGAATAAAGATCAAAACATGGATACAATCAAAGATAGTAACCATAATAGACATCTTGAACAAAAAGGAGAAAATTTCATTTTTTGATGAATAGTGCCGTATTCGTGAATAGTGCCATATACGTGAATAGTGTCGTATACGTGAATAGTAACTCCGACACCAAAAGATAGAAATTTCACAAGAAAAATCATCATGCTTCGTGAATAGTAACTCGTGAATAGTAACTCATGAATAGTAACTCATGAATAGTAACCCCGACATGAAAAGTTCCAAATTTGATAAAAAGTTCCAACCAATATTTCGGCATAATGATATTGAAGAAATAATATCACTTACTGAAAATAACATCCCTTACCTCAAAAAGATAATACTTACATTTGGAATACTAGATATAGTGTTGAAGGAACATGCACCGTATAGCAACACTCAAAGTATCAAAATACTCACAAGAATATGCTCGATAATATAGAGAGAGAAAGAGAGAAAGAGAGAAAGCTTATATTTCTGGTGTGATTTTCAATTCTAACTTAGCCCTCTATTTATAGGAAAATGTTAGCACGCCGAAGCAGACTTGACCTGCAACCTGATGGCTTTACCTACTACTATTGCCACCCACCATATTTGAAATAAAATTTAGCACATTTCTTCACCAGCCACAAGTGGGGTCCACTCAATTCTAGAATTTTTCACCAAAATCATTTATAAACCTAATTTCCGAATCAGTCACCTCTTAAAATTCATGACAAATCATACGCTCATTTTTAACGGTTCAAAATTTGTGGACATATACTCAACTTATATATGTATAACATATCCAAAAATCACAACGATCCAACGGTCGAATTAAAAATTATAACTCACGCAATATATCTCAAAAACACTTGTTTAATTTTTAATACCTCCATTCCGACAAAAATACTGATAAAACACCTCAACATTAACTCCTTCATTTTTAACCACAATAAATATATCCAATATTTATGTCCACATAAAATAAATATTTCCTTATCATATGAATCAATAATTAATTATTCACAAATAATATTACAGAATCACATTTATGAATGACCAAGTGGTTCCTAGGAAAGAGGGGGCTTTCCGATAAGGATTTCTTCTCTTGGCGGCATGATTAGGTGACCAAACCTCTCCTTGATAGAACTTTCTAGACATTGCCAATAATGATATCTAATAATATTATTCAAATAATATGAATTATTGATCGATAATGGAATCTTGTGTGCAGTGACAATTATTAAAACAACAATAATATAAAATATCAACGCAGCAATTATTGAACCAATAAAATAAAATATTAAACAGTAATTACTGTAACAATTATTGAGTAGTGCCTTCTTACGTAAGGATCAATAATTCAACAATACTGTGCAATACCGTGTGCTACTGTGCAACCATGCGTATTACTGTATTTTAACCACCAGGTATTCCAACAGTCTTAATGGTAACAATTACGCCGTTATTTATAACAACCTAAACTTGTCGTTTTCTTCATCCGACAGTTATCCGCTATGGGGCCCACAAATGGTTTTAACCATATACGAATATTCTCAAGCGAAAAAATAATATTCCACGACCAAACGAATATTCCCCGACAATTGAATATTTTATAACCTCTTGCTTATTTTGTAAAATTTTCACATTTCACCCATAACCAAAGTATTATATCAAATTAATACCTTATTATTCACAATAATAAATAGAGGAAATTCGATTTTATTCATTAAAAAGTTGTGGTCTTACAACGACCACGAATTATCCATGCTCTACGGGCCAAGATAATCGTGTTTTCGTCAACGGTCCTGATCATGCCATAAAACAATTCATCTTTGCACCATTGGCCGAAGAGAATCCATAGCCATAATCATACCAAAAATTATCCATCAATGCACTACGGGCCAATGAGGACTTTTTTCCACATCATTTGTAACATTACGGTTATGATTATACCGAATAATCCCTAGTCATAATCATACCAAGTCCATCTATGCACTACAGGCCGCAGATTACTTTCAACATAATATAAACATGAGGATGATGACAATGATATAAGAATTCAATAAAACAAGTTCAAGAATTAATTTATCCAGAACCAATAACGTCCAAATTGTCAACATGATCTCGCTTTGTAAAAGTAAAATTCAAGAATGCTCGAAGAATATTTCCATGAAAAGATACTAGATGGAAGCGCAAATATAAAGGATATTCCACTAATTTCATGGAGTATAGAAGTCAAAACTTTAACCAACCGAGTATAATAAAGAATGGAATAACAAAAGAAATCACCATGCATGCGGTGCTTAGCATAAAAGCAGAGTTATTCCAATAGAATAATAAATAACGGAACCGGTCGGTGTAAATTACACAAGCGGGATGTTCCAACAAAATAATAAAGACGGAACTAGGTCCCACGTAAAAGCGTCTGAACAGGATATTCCAATGAATAATAATAAAAAGGCGGAATCGGTCCAATAGAAAACGCATGCATGTGATATTCCAACGAGAATAATAAAGACGAAATCGGTCCGGCGTAAAATGCATGCATGCGGGATATTCCAATGAATAATAACGAATGGAATAACGAAGAATTTCACCAAGTATAGGGTAGCACAGCGTACAAAGAGTTATTCAATGAAATAATAAATAATGGAATAATAGAAGTTCTCTTCATGAATACAAAAGAAATAATACCCCTTACGAGTACAATAAATAATATCCCTTACCGTAAAAGAAACTGAATATAAGAGTAGGGAAGTAGCAAAATACTTTTCTTCTTTCTCTCTAAAATTTTCTCTCTCTAAAGTTTCAGTGAATTCGTAAGAAATAATGAAGGAATGAACTTCTATTTATAGGAGAATTGAAGGGGTACTGTTTGATCTGTGTGCACTAAGTGATGATTTCACGGATGTATTAAGAAGAAACACGGACTAATTTTTCAATGCAACCCACTCAAACCCATCACTTTCATACACTCACACATTATTATTATCATACAAACATCTCCATATAATTCCACTCACTCAATATTATATATATATATATACATCCAACACACACATGTTATATATATATATTTCCTCCTTAATACGTCTCCTTCCCCCACCCCATCTTTCAACTTCCACCAATATGTGGTCCCCACCTGTCATCATCATATATATAACACATTCTCTTACACACACACACACACACACATTATATATATATATAATACACTCCACCTTTTCCACCATCCTCCACTAACATTATATTATATATATATATATATACACACATCACATACATATATATATAAATATATTTTTACCTCTCCTTGATGTAACTTCTGACATCGTTAATATTGTAAATAATAATATTAATAACTTTGTCGTCTTAATTATTGATTTAATAATATATAAAATATCGAATAATAATTGAATCAAATAACGTGAGATACTTGCAATAATTACTATAGCAATAATTGAACAAAAGCGGAGTGACTTCTCACGTAAGCATCAATAATTAATACCGGTATTACTACTATGCAACCACGCCATTATTCTCGTATTTTTACTATCGAGTAGTTCAACGGTTTTAACGATAAAACTTTCGCCGTTATTTTCATAAAATATTTTTGTCGTTTTCTCAATCAAACAATAATTCCGTTCTTGGGGTCCACCAATGATTGTCTTCGTCGTGCGGATATTCCCCGATAAAAGAATATTCCCTCGACCAATCGAATATTATACAACAACTTGCATACTTTTCAAAATTTATAAATACTACCCACAACTATAACATTATCTCAAATCCACACCATAATATTAAAAAAATATTTCGAGAAAATTAAATCTTTATTCATAAAATCTGGGGTCTCTCAAAATCTCAACCCTCTATTTAATTGGCCCATTTGAAATTCTCGATCGAGTGGGAACTGTGGCCTATAGACTCGATTTACCGCCAAGTATGTCGCGTGTTCATAATGTTTTTCACGTATCGATGTTACGTAAATATGTGGACGACCCGAACCACAGTATTGAATTAGAACCGAACGAGATAGAGGAAGATTTAACATATGAAGAGGTACCTGTTAAAATTTTGGATAAGAAGAATATATTCTACACTCAAAGGTTATACTTCAGGAGTTAGAATCTGACGAGGTTTCCTTACCTCTTCGATATACTAGGTACGTACGTAAATTTCGAGGGCGAAATTTCATAAGGAGGGGAGATTGTAAGACCCCGAATTTTATGAAATGAAAGTATTCAATTTTCTTATAATTATTATTTTATTTAGTAAATGGTTAAATTGATAAAGGTTAAAGTTAAGGGTGACATTTAAAAATTTTGCAAAGTAAGCCTGTTGATATAAAATATTCGTTGTGTCGGGGAATATTCGATTGGTCGAGAAATATTCATTTTAACAGGGAATATTTGTACGATGGCACAATAATTGGTGGACCCCACAACGGAGGTACTGTCGTAGTTAGAAAATGAACGAAATATTTTTAAAAATAACGGCGATAGTTTTACCGTTAAACTGTTGAACTACCCAGTGGTAAAAGTACAATAATACGCGTAGTTGCATAGTAGCACACGGTATTGATTATTGATGTTTACGTGAGAAGTCACTCAGTTATACTCAATTATTGATATAGTAATTACTGCATCATATCTCTCATATTATTGATTCAATTATTGTCACAGTATCATCTGCATAATATTTTATATTATTAAATCAATAATTGAGACGAAAAAGTTATTCATATTATTATTTGCAATATTGACAATGTCTATAAGTTCTATCAAGAAGAGGTTTGGTCACCTGATTGCGCGCCAATAAGGAGAAATCCTTATCGAAAAGCCCCCTCTTTCCTGTGAACGACCTGGTTGTTAAATATTGTGAGTTATAATATTAATGATGAATACGTTTGTGTTGATTAAGGATGAAATTGATATTTCCATTGTGTTGGGATTATTAGTGTTAGTGGAAATCGACATCTATTTCAATAATAATTGATGTCTTGAGGTTATATTGACCAATCGGGTAATTAATCGGATAAATGAGCAATTAATTGCTACTAATTCACATGCTTATAACTATTTGTTCACATGTGTGTACTATTGATTCACATGCATGTACTATTAGAGGAGATGGTGGAAGATTGATAATAATTGCATTACTAAATTAAAAATGGAGTTATAGATGAAGGTATTATACTGTAATTATTTTTTTCACATGTATAGAACTATTGAGTCACATGATTGTACTATTGATTCACATGATATACTATTAGGGGAGGTGGTGCAAGTTTGATAATACTTGCAGGACTAAATTAAAAATGAAGGAAAAGATGAAGGTATTACACTGTAATATTTCGAGCCCCAAAATGTGCAATTATCGAAACTATATTTTCCTATAAATAGAAGCTCATTCTTCCTTCATTCTCACCAATTCACTAAGACTCACAAGAGCAATTATAGAGAGAAAAGCTATAGAGAGAAAGAAGAAGAGAAGTCTGCTACTTCACTATTCCAGTATCTAGTCTTCTTCTGAGGTAAGGGATATTTTTTTTTAGTATTCATAAGGAATAATATTTTCTTCCATACTCTGTAGTATGTGAGTAATATTATTTCGTCTCATATTCCTGATTATACCCTCATTTTGTTAGAGTATTGCTTCTATACTCCGTGAAATTAATGAAATATCCTTGAAATTTATGATTCATCTAGTATCGTTTCACAAGGATATTTTATGCACATTCTTGTTAAATTTTAAGCTTTTCATGCCAGAGTATTGTCCATGAGTACTATTCATTTATACGGTACTATTTATAAAAATACTATTCATAAAGTACTATTTATAAAGTACTATTCACGAGTACTATTCACAAAGTACTATACATTGGGTACTATTCCTGAAGTACTATTCACCCGGGTACTATTCACCTGAAGTACTATTCATGACAAAATTTGATTTCATTTTGGTCCAAATCATTTTTGATACAATATCATTCTTGAATTTTACTCCACAAAGCAGTATCATGTTGGCAATTTCAACGTTATTGAATTCTGGAAAAATTAAATTATAAATCTTTAAAAAAATATCATTTGTTTCTTTTAATTGAATTCTTATATCATTGTCATCATCTGCATGCTTATATTGTGATGAAAGTCATATTTGGCTTACGTGTATAGATGGACTGTTGATTTATATAATTATAACCAGGGATCATTTGGTATAATCATGACCCATAATGTTACAAATGATGTGGTAAAAGTCCTCATTGGCCTGTAGTGCATTGATGGACAGTTTTTGGTATGATTATGACCAGGGATTATTCGGTATAATCATGACCATTGATGATTACATGAATATCCTTGGTCGTGGTGCATGGATGATTTGGTGATGTGGATTATTTATTAAGCTGAGTCTCAACGATAAAATTCATGATAAACTTTTAAATCATAGAAGATAGTAGATATCATGCTCTACTTGACTCTTCTAATGGATTGCTTATTCCGCTAGCAGTTGTCGATCTAAAACTTGTTGTCTATTATATTCTATCAGCTATTATATTATTGAAGGCTAACGATAATTTATTCTACATTATCTTAGTCATAATATTTCTTACTAGGCTGGTTAAGCTCACCCTTTCTTTCACTGTTCTCTTTAGGAAATGAGAATATAGCTGGGACAAGTGGGGAAATGGATTGACGGTCCAGATATTTGCATTAGTAGTCCTCACTATTCTGTGAAATAGTGTAATAATAAATGAGGACTTATTTTGAGTTTGAATACTGTCTAGAAAATAATATTTATATTAAAACTCATAGCTCATGTTGTATAATTAAGCTTGTATTTGTATTCAGTACCATGTATTTGGCGACCCAAGATGGGTGATATATACCTATTTTTGGCGCGTCACATCCTCTTTCAATGATCTCTCTGATCAAATGAAACCGCCGCAACACGTGTTTGGATTTCTGATGAGACCTGGGTTCCTTAGCCTATGCAACAGCTCCGGTGTTGTCATAGAATAAAGGTACTGGTCTTGTAATGCTAGGAACCACACCAAGTTCGGTAATAAACTTCTTCATCCAAACAGATTCCTTTGCAGCTTCACTTGCAGCTATGTACTCTGCCTCTGTCACAGAATCGGTAACTGTTTGCTGTTTGGAACACTTCTAACTCATTGCGCCACCGTTTAAGGTAAACACATACCCCGAAATGGATTTACTATCATCTTGGCCCGAAACTAGAGAGTCTGTGAAACCCTCTAGTTTCAATTCAAACCCACCGTAGACAAGAAATACATCCTTAGTTCTTCATAAGTACTTTAGGATATTTTTCACTGCCTTCTAGTGTTCTTCTCCTCGATTCGACTGATATCTGCTTGTTACACTAAGTACATGAACGACATCTGGTCTATTACATATCATACCATACATGATAGATCCTATTGCTGAAGCATAAGGAATCTTACTCATACGGTCTTTCTCCTCATGTGTCTTTGGGACCTGTTTCTTGGAGAGATTTATTCCATAGCTCATCGGCATGAGACCTCTTTTGGAATCTTCCATGCTAAACCTCTTTAGTATTGAGTCAATGTACGTTCCTTGGGATAAGCCAAGCATCCTTTTAGATCTATCTCTATAGATCTTTATCCCTAAAATATAGGATGCTTCTCCCAAGTCCTTCATGAAGAAGTGTTTAGATAACCAAATTTTAATTGATTGTAGTATAGGAATATCATTCCCTATCAATAATATATCATCAACATATAATACGAGGAATGAAACAGCGCTCCCACTAACCTTCTTGTACACACAATGTTCATCCTCATTTTTGATAAAATCAAACTCTTTGATTGTCTCGTCAAAATGGATGTTCCACCTATGAGAAGCTTGCTTCAATCCATAAATGGATCGTTGTAGCTTACAGACTTGATTTGTTCCAACCTTTGAAATAAATCCCTCTGGCTATGTTATAGACACATCCTCCTCAAGTTTCCCATTGAGGAACGTCGTTTTCACGTCCATTTGCCAAATTTCGTAGTCATGGTAAGCTGTAATCGCAAGAAAAATCCGAATGGACTTGAGCATCGCTACTAGGTGAGAAGGTTTCGTCATAGTCAACTCCTTGTCTTTGTTTGAAACCTTTTACGACCAGTCGGGCCTTATAGGTCTCTACCTTGCCGTCTGCTCCAGCCTTTCTTTTATAGACCCATTTACACCCAATAGGCTTAATGCCTTCAGATGGTGAAACCAAAGTCCATACTTGGTTTTCATACACGGAGTCCATCTCGGATTTCATGGCTTCTTGTCACTTCTCTAAGTCTTTATTACTCATAGCCTGTTCGTAATTCATTGGATCATCATCATCTATGTTGCGTACCTCAGTGTCAACCTCTATGACAAGTCCATACCTATCAGGTATCTTCGGTACTCTTCCAGATTTACGAATAGGGTGTGGTACAGAAGGAATCTCTACTTGGACAGGTTCATCCATTTGATCTGTAGTGGTTTGTGGTTCTTGAATTTCTTCAAGATCTATTTTCCTCCCACTGGCCCCTTCAAGGATAAATTCATTTTCCAAGAAGGCAGCATGTTTCGCAACAAACACCTTTTGTTCAGTAGGATTGTAGAAATAGTATCCTAAACATTCTTTAGGATATCCCACAAAAGTTCACTTATTAGATCTTGTCCCAAGCTTATCATTCTGAAACCTTTTCACATAAGCTGGACATCCCCAAATCTTTATATGCTTAAGACTAGGTTTCCTCCCTGTCCACATCTCATATGGAGTCTTAGGGATAGATTTCGAGGGAACCTTATTTAGTAGATATGTAGCCGCTTCTAGTGCATATCCCCAGAATGACATCGGAAGATCGGTAAAACTCATCATGGAATGAACCATGTCCAATGGTGTTTGATTTCTTTTTTTAGATACACCATTCAACTGTGGCGTCCCTGGTGGAGTCCATTGTGAGATTATACCATTTTCTTTGAGACAATTAAGAAACTCACTACTTAAGTATTCACCTCCTCGATCTGATCGAAGAATCTTAATACTTTTGCCAGTTTGTTTCTCTACTTCACTTCTGAACTCTTTGAACTTTTCAAATGATTCAGATTTATATTTCATTAAATACACATATTCAAATCTTGAGTGATCGTCAGTGAATGTAATAAAATAAGAATACCCTCCTCGTGCATTCGTTGTCATAGGTTCACATACATCTGTGTGTACCAACGCTAATAACTCTGTAACTCTTTCTCATTTTCCACTAAAAGGAGATTTAGTCATTTTTCCCATGAGACAAGATTCGCAAGTTGGATATGATTCATAATCTTATAGCTCTAGGAGCCCATCTTTATGCAACTTGGATAATCTTGTTTCATTAATATGACCGAGTCTACAATGCCACATGAAGGTATAATTTACATCATCTCTTTTCCTTTTCTTAGTTTGTTCAATTTTAAGTATATTTTCATGCAAGTCAAGAATGTAAAGTCCATTTCGTAAATTACCAACACCATATAAAACATTATTATTATTATAAATAGAACAACTATTGTTCTTTATTATAATGTCAAAACCATCCATATCCAATACAGATATTGAAATAATGTTTCTAATAAGTGACGGAACAAAATAATAATTATTTAAACTAATGGACTTGCCCGTAGGCAGTGCTAAACAATAAGTCTCTACAGCTAATGCAACAACCTTTGCTCCATTTTCCACTCGTAGGACGACCTCATCCTTGCTCAACTTTCTACTTCTGACCAGTCCCTACATATTATTACATATGTGAGAACCACAGTCGGTATCCAATACCCAAGTAGAAGATTGAGTTTCAGAAAAATTAATTTCAATCATAAACAAACCTTGATTAGGATTTGAAGCTTCTCCAAGCTTCTTCTGCTTTTGTTCATAAGATAATCCTGCAGTTCCTCTTCCAGTGACCCGACTTGTTGCAATGAAACAAATTCCTTTGCTAGCTGGATCAGGTTTCTTTTGATCCTTCACTTTCGCCTTTCCCTTAGCTTTCTTGGATTTATTCTTTTCAGAAGATACCTTGGGCCTCTTCCTTTTCTTGGAAGAATCATCCACCAGTAAGACATGGTTCTTCTTGGATGGGAAGTGACCTTCAGCAGTTTTCAACATGTTAAGTAACTCAGGCAAGCTGACGTCCAACTTATTCATGTGAAAATTCACAACAAATTTTGAGAAGGTGTCTGTGAGTGACTGCAAGATCAAATCTTGACTCAACTCCCCATCCATGACGAACCCAAGTTGTCCAAGACGTTCAATCAAATTAATCATCTTTAGGACATGAGTCTCAACAATAGTACCCTCGGTTATCCGAGATCAGAAGAGCTCTTTAGATATTTCATATCTAGCAGTCCTACTTTGCTCACCATACAACTCTTGAAGGTGCAGTAACATAGTAGGAGCATCCATGGTTTCATGCTGACGCTGAAGCTCGTTACTCATGGATGAGAGCATAATGCATTGAGCCACAGATGCATCATCTTGCCACTGTTTAAAAGTAGCAATCTCTTCCTCAGAGGCTGTCTCTGTAACTTTTGTAGGTACGAGCGAATTTAGGACATAAGAAATCTTTTTAGCAGTGAGAACAATTCTTAGATTCCTTAACCAGTCCGTGTAATTTGGTCCGATCAATTTGTTAGCATCAAGTATGCTATGCAGTGAAATTAGTGAATGTGACATTTTCAAAATTATGCATGTAAAAAGATAATATTTTAGCAAACATTCATTTAATTAATTACCAAAATAAATTAGGTCTTATTTTATATTGGTATCTCCCGCTATTTTCTTCAAATTATATTACCCTCATGAATATAGTTCGGCAATATCTAATTAAAGATTTGCTAGTGAAAATAAGGATCCTATTTCAAATGTATATAGCCTTGTGTGTGCACAACAAACTATATATAAATAAATAGGTAGACAACTCTTGTCAATTACATCATCATGTAACTCCTTATATTTTGCCACTTAAATCATAATGGTCAAGTGTGTTCACATCCGAACTAAAATGATTTAAGTTAAGTCATACCCAGCATTTCCATATAAGTGAAGAGAAAACTATAGCCCCTGTGTGTGCACAACAAAGCGGTAATGTTCAATTCCTTATAAACATCAAATGTAATAAAAACAACATCTCAAATATTTAATACTTGTCTTGTGTGTGCACAACAAACTCATATTAAAATTTAATACTCTATTGTTTTTATCATGCTAGAAGGCGACGTTCGATAGTCCAAATATCTTTGAACGTTACAACTTAATATAATTTAAGTGAGGGGTTTGTTATTATTAGTCTCATCTTGTTTAGCGTGCATGCAAATATATATATAAAATATGCGTCATATTATTAAACATGCGAAACATGTTTGCATAATATATATTATATATATAATACAAGTATGTACATATAGAATATTATATTCTACCCATATTGATTATGGATTTTTATTCCAGTTTGGTTCACTAGAGCCACCAAGTGAACCAAAAGGTCAAACCCTAGGGTACAAGAATAAATACTTAAATATAACTATTACATTTAAACCTGGGCCCCATTACAAACGGGTCTTCGAGCTCTCCTTTCTCCCTGATCTTCGGTTCTTCAAAAAATTCTAACTAATTTTATTACATTAAACTATTTAATTTAAATAGAAACCTTGATCAGCAGCCAAATGAAAGTACATAGGAGAGAGATAGAATTTATATTAAGAAGAAAACCAGAAAAAATGAGGTACGCATACCCCATTTAATAAAACTCATTCATTCAAATATCCAACTAAAATAAATCCTATCACATTGGTCAATAGTCCATAATCAATCTCATTTATTATCATACATACTATCATATGTATCAATAAATAAAATCATTCCATATATATATAAGTATCATTTAATGGGTAATTTTAAGTTGCATGAAATCCAATTTAAATATTAAAATAAACTCTTTATATTAATTATAAAATTACTAATATTAATATATATATATATATATATATATATAACTATTATATATATATATATATAGGATTTAGTGACATCCGGGATACTTGTTTAACCATAATATATATAAATAACTTGGAGATATATATATATATATATATATATATATATATATATATATATATATATATATAATAAAACTAAAATAAATCCAATCACATTTAATCAATAGTCCATAATCAATCTCATTTATTATCATACATATTATCATATGTATCAATAAATAAAATCATTCCATATATATATAAGTATCATTTAATGTGTAATTTCAAGTTGCATGAAATCTAATTTAAATATTAAAATAAAATCTTTATATTAATTATAAAATTACTAATATTAATATATATATATATATATATATATATATATATATATATATAGATTAAATGACATCCGGGATACTTGTTTAACCATAATATATATAAATAACTTGGAGATGCTTATCATGAAAATCATACTTCTTATGTACCCAAGTGATTCACAAGAAGATATATATATATATATATATATATATATATATATATATATATATATATATATATATTAAAAAACAAGTTGCATTACGGTAAAACACGAACTCAACTTTGAGGGAAAAAAATAGCCACGGACTCAAAAAAACGTTTTCTGAAAACAGTTTTCGGCAAAGATATTTTTTTTTCATAAAATAATAATTTTATACAACAAATTATGCTTAATAAATTATTTTAAATACATACCCATACATATATGGAATCAAAATAATTAATAATTTGCATAAAGTTTGGCTCTTATACCACTGTAAGGTTTTGTGAAAATTAAAGTAGCAATCAAATTGAAAAAATAGCGGAAGCAAAATAAAATCAGATTTAAAAAATTTTTACAAACCAATTACCTGGATCATCATTTATGCATATTATTAATTAAAACGAAGAAGAAGAAGATATAGAATCATACCCTTGTAGATACGAGCTTCCTCAGGTACTGATGAGTAAGATTTATACATGCGAATCAGATCCTTTGTAGCTTAAGTTGTTGCTTGTTTTCAATTATTTAGTTATTTTTTTCAATATTTTGTTGTTATTATGTCTAAACTCTATGATGCAAGGCTTTACAGATCTTTTCCAGGTTTCAGGGTATTTTTAGTGTATTGGCCGCCATGCCTGAAGTTACACTTCGAGCCCATGACGACGCAAAGTCGCCAAAGCAAGGAAAGTCCTGATGGTTGGCGCTTAGCGCCATACTCGGCGCCCCCGCGCCACTCCCGGTGCCCTAGCGCCATACTCGGCGCCCCAGTGCCTTCCTCTGAGGTTAGCTTCGCACCGCAGCGCAGAGGTCCCTTTAAGTAGTCGCGTCGCAGCGCGACCTCCGGTCTTTTTAAGCTCACGTGGCGCCGCAGCGCCATTTGCTAGTTCATTGCTCGCGTCGCAGCGCGAGCTCTGGTGTCCAGGAAGTAAAGAGGCTTTAAATGACCTAAGGAGAGGAATATAAAGATACTTAATATCAGCCGCCTGCGATAGAAATCTCAGACATAAAGAATTGTTACTACAGTCTTCCTAGAATAGTATTAGAGTCTTAAATTCTTAAAAGATAAAGAAGATGTGCTTAAAGGAGGAACAGTTATTTCATCCGACAGAGCTCAGGAGCTACATAGTGAAGAGAGGATTTGGAGGAAGAACACTTCAAAATAGGGGTTTTCTTATTCCAAATCTCCAATTTATTTATGTATTTTTGATAATGTGGAATGTATTGAAAATGTGTGTTAGTACCATAGTTATGAACTATCTCCATTTTTAGGATTTCAATGTAACCTTTTGTTTAGCTTAATTAACTTTCTCTCCTATTTTATATAATGAATCATTTTAGAATGGGTTGGTGTATTTCTTACTTAATGATTAATTGCTTGATAGAGTAATTGGTATTGATAATAATGGAAATTGACAAATGGATGTTATTATCTATCTTTAAATACAACAACACCTGTTATGATCATGTCAATGGAATGTGTGCATAAACTGCTAATAAGATAGACATATCTCTATTTGCCTTGTGCGGCCTTGAGACTTAGCTTCATGACCTTGGCCTAGTTATTATCACCAATAGACATATTATGATTTATCTGGCTAGGGATGTACATTTGGCCTTCGACGGAAGCTTATGCATTTTAATGTTCTCGGTTGACTATTCCTTGATTCATTGGTAATTTGGAGAGTTAGGAGATTAGGCGGTGCATCAGGGGAATTTTAATCCTTTCTTAAATTCCTAGCATAACTACTTCTCTTATTCTTATAGTTTTATTCACATAGCTTAACCAATCATCGTGTTTACTTGTTTAGATAAGATAAGTAACGACTTTACCTTAGTATTTATATTCTCTAGAGACTTTGTCCTCGTGGGTTTGACACTCTACTTTCATATATTACTTGTGGACCGCGTATGCTTACGCGTGATTTAGCAATAGCGAAATCGACCAACAAGTTTTTGGCACCGTTGTCAGGGACTTAGTATTAATTGTTTTTCAATATTAAAACTAAGTCATTACAATCTTAATTTAAATTGATTCTTCTGTTTAACTCTCTTATCAGGTAGTCTTCACTGTTTATGCCACCTCGAAAGGGTTAGAACACAATACCTCTCGATCCTGAGGTTGATAAAACATATAGACGACTGCGGAGAGAAAAATCTAAGGACAAACCTGCTCCTATCAAAATGGCTGAAGAACTTCAGAAATCTTTGAGGGAGTACGTTATGCCTCATATCGACGATCTCCAGGCGAGCATTCTCAGGCCCGCCATCCAAGCTAATAATTTTGAGATCAAACATGGCACCATTCAAATGTGCACCAATATTCAGTTTAGGGGACTACCGAATGATGATCCCAATGATCACTTAATCAATTTTGTGGAGATCTGTGACACATTTAAATGCAATAGAGTGTCTGACGATGCCATCAGACTCCGGTTGTTTCCATTCACCATGAGGGTCAAAGCCAAGAGTTGGCTACATTCATTACCGTCAGGCTCCATCACCACATGGGCTGACTTGGAACAGAAGTTTGTCACAAAGTTCTTTCTGCCCACCAAAATAGCCAGGCTTAGGCATGATATCACTTCTTTTATCCAGTTCGAATCAGAATCCTTGTACGACTCGTGGGAGCGATTCAAGGATCTGCTGAGAAAATGCCCTCACCATGGATTACCAGAATAGCTTCCTATCCAGACCTTTTATAATGGGCTATCCGGATCAACTCATTCGAGTATTGATGTCGCGTATGGAGGGGCCTTCATGGCTAAACATCACACAGCAGGGTACGAACTAGTGGAAACAATGGCGGCCAATAATTATCAATGGCTGAGTGATAGGCAAGCCCCCAGAAGAGCAGCGAGGGTATATGAAGTTGACTCATTCACATCATTATCGGCTCAGGTTGCAGCGCTAACGAAATGGCTAGACACCATGGGACCATCAGCAGTGCAGAGTGTCGTAGTCCAGTGTGAGTTATGTCAAGGGAGCCACCCTACTGATCAGTGTGCAATAAGCCATGAGTCAGTTCAATTTTTTTCCAACTACGGGTGGCAACAAAATGCTAATCTTCCCACTCATTACCACCCGAGCTTGAGAAAGCATCCCAACTTCTCTTGGGGCGGCAACAACAACAACAACCCCAATAAAGCACAACCTTCATCCACCAGGCTGAATTTTTCTAACCCTCCACGTTTTCAATCTCAGAATCAGTACAATCCATAACCGCAGAGCTCTCAAAATCAGTTCCACCATCCACCACCTCCACAGGAGAGGAAGCCTAGTTTGGAGGATCTCTTGTTGCGGTACATTGCCCAGAATGAAACAAAGAGTAATAATCAAGAAGCCTCCATTCGGAATCTTGAAGTATAGATGGGACAATTGGCCACTGCTTTAAACAGTCGTTCACAAGGCACATTTCTTAGTGACACTGATGTCAACCCAAAATGGGAAGGCAAAGAACAATGCAAAGTAGTGACACTCAGAAGTGGGAAAACCACTAATGGACAAGGTGGAGAGAGTTCTCCAGTGGAAGAAGAAGTTAGTGAAAAGGAACCTGAAGTGGAGAAGAATAATGAGAAATCTGGGTGAGCCAAGTACTCAAGTTTGCCCTATAACACCAACCCCTCCAATGAGTACAGTCAATCCTCCTCTCCGTCAGTTGCCTTTCCCCCAGCGTCTGCAGAAACAAAAGCTAGACAAGCAGTTTTCCAAATTCCTGGAGGTATTCAAGAGGCTTCACATAAACATCTCATTTGCGGAGGCATTGGAGGGAATGCCAAGTTACGTCAAGTTTATGAAGGACATATTATCTAAGAAGCAAAAAATGGGGGATTATGAAACAGTGGCTCTGACAGAAGAGTGCATTGCCATTCTACAAAACAAGCTTTCGCCAAAGCTAAAAGATCCAGGAAGCTTCACAATTCCTTGCACTATTGGGGATTAATTCATTGGCAAGGCTTTATATGATCTAGGGGCAAGCATTAACTGGATGCCTCTTTCCATTTATAAGAAGCTGGGGCTAAATGAAGCCAAACCTACAAGTGTCACCTTACAATTGGCTGATAGATCTCTCACGTACTAGCTGATTTGCTTGTCAAGGTTGACATGTTCATCTTCCCAGCTGATTTTATTGTCCTAGATTTTGAGGAGGACAGGGAGGTCCCTATAATATTGGGCAGGCCATTCTTGGAGACAGGGAGGACCCTAATTGATATACAGAAAAAGGAGTTGACAATGAGGGTTCAAGATCAAGAAGTGACATTCAATGTCTTCAGATCGATGAAATATCCTAACACTCCTGAGGACTGCTTCTAGATTAATGCAATTAATAATTCAGCTAGGGAAGTGTTCTCAGAAACCTGCATTATAGACCCTTTGGAAGCCACATTGACAGGGGCCAGAACTACTGAAGAGCCCACTAATGTTGAATTTGCCAAGTGGCTAGATGCTCCCCAAAGATCCAAATAGTTCCAACGACAATTTGAGTCTCTAAATGATGATAAGGCATCAACTTCCAAGGCTCAGTCGTCGATCATGGAACCTCCTATCTTAGAATTAAATCATTTGCCTAATCACCTAAGGTATGCTTACTTAGGGAACTCATCTACTTTACTTGTGATAATTTTTGCTTCTCTAACTAAGTGTCAGGAAGAAACGTTGCTGCTTGTGTTCAAGCAATACAAAACAGCCCTGGGGTGGTCAATTGCTAACATCAAAGGGATCAATCTGACTCTATGCATGCACAAAATATTACTGGAGGAAGGGTCTAAGCCATCCATTGAGCATCAGAGGCGGTTGAATCCCATTATGAAAGAGGTGGTCCGGAAGAAGATCATAAAATTATTGGATGTATGTATCATCTACCCCATATCTGATAGTCCTTGGGTCAGTCCTATCCAATGCGTGCCTAAGAAAGGCGGAATGACTGTAGTGCCCAACGAAAACAACGAGTTGATTCCCATCAGAATGGTGACTGGGTGGAGGGGTGTGCATGGATTATAGGAAATTGAACAAATCTACCTGTAAGGATCACTTCCCTCTTCTATTTATTGATCAGATGCTTGATAGGTTAGCTGGGCATAAATATTATTGTCTGCTAGATGGTTACTCGGGGTATAATTAGATTTCAATTGCTCCTGAAGATCAGGAGAAGACGACGTTCAAATGCTCGTATGGGACCTTTGTTTTCCAGAAAATGTCATTCGGGCTATGTAATGCTCCCGCAATATTTCAGCGGTGTATGATGTCAATTTTCTTTGATATGGTTGAAAAGACCTTAGAAGTCTTCATGGATGACTTTTCGGTATTCAGGAGCTCATTTGATAATTGCCTGAGGAATTTGACTGCCGTTCTCCATAGATGTGTTGAGACTAACCTTGTCTTGAATTGGGAGAAGTGCCACTTCATGGTTGAAGAGGGCATTATTCTAGGCCACCGGGTTTCTGCTGGCGGCATTGAGGTTGATAAGGCAAAAATTAATGTAATTAATAACCTCCCACCGTCGACATGAGTAAAGGGAGTAAGGAGTTTCCTCGGGCATGCAGGGTTTTACAGAAGGTTTATCTAGGACTTCTCACGGATAACCAAACCATTGTGTACATTATTGGAAAAGGACATGCCTTTCAAATTTGATGAAGCCTGACCTGAGTACTTTTGAGTTATTAAAGAAAAGCCTTGTCTCGGCTCCTATTGTTGTTGCCCCAGACTGGACCTTCTCTTTTGAGCTAATGTGTGACGCCAGCGATTTTGCGATCGGGGCAGTGTTAGGCCAGAGAAGGGAGAAGGTCTTCCACATAATATACTATGCCAATAAAACGCTAACTGATGCTCAGCTGAATTATACTACCACTGAGAAGGAGCTGTTGGCAGTAGTCTATGCGTTTGATAAGTTTTGTTCCTACCTCAGCAGAACGAAGGTGATTGTATACACTGATCACTCAGAAATCAAATATTTGATTGAGAAGAAAGATGCTAAGCCGAGATTAATAAGGTGGGTTCTACTTCTCCAGGAGTTCGATCTAGAAATCCGAGACAAAAGGGGGATAAAAAATCAGGTAGCGGATCACTTATCAAGGTTGGAAAACACCCCACATTCGGGAAATGCTAAAAAAGCCATCAATGATTTCTTCCCGGACGAACAACTTTTTGTCATCCAAAGCAAAGCCATGTGGTATGCGGACTTTGCTAATTATGTCACTTGTCAAGTGCTTCCTCCAAACCTAAGCTATCAACAAAGGAAGAAATTTCTAAAAGATGCCAAACAATACTTGTGGGATGAGCCCTTCCTGTTCAAGCAGTGTTCTGATCAAATTCTGCGGAGATGCTTGTCGGATGAGGAAATTTAAAGTGTGCTTAATCATTGCCATTCCTCAAATTATGGAGGTCATTTTGGAGGTCAAAGAACTGCAGCTAAAGTGCTTCAGTCTGGATTTTATTGGCCCACCCTATTCAAAGATGCACACACATATGTGTTCCACTATGATAGATGCCAAAGGGTGGACACCATCTCAAGATGGCATGAATTGCCATTGCATAATATTCTTGAGGTGTAAATATTTGACGTATGGGGTATCGACTTCATGGGTCCATTCCCATCCTCCTACAACAATCTCTATAACCTTGTGGCGGTGGATTATGTCTCCAAGTGGGTTGAAGCAGTTGCCTTGCCGACTAATGATGCGAAGGTAGTGCTCAATTTCCTAAAGAAAAACATTTTCACTCGTTTTGGCATGCCTCGGGCTATTATCAGTGACGAAGGGTCGTATTTTTATAACAAGTACTTCGAAGCCCTTCTAGCTAAGTATGGGGTGACCCATAAGATAGCCACAACTTATCATCCACAGACTAGTGGCCAAGCTAAAATTTCTAATCGAGAGGTAAAATGAATCTTAGGGAAGATCGTTAATCCCAATCGCAATGACTGGTCAAAGAACCTTGACGATGCCTTGTGGGCTTACCGCACAGCTTACAAAACGCCTATCGTAATGTCTATGTATAGGCTTGTCTATGGTAAGGCTTGTCATCTTCCATTGGAGTTGGAGCACAACGCCTATTGGGCTATTAAGAAGCTAAACTTTGATCTAGAAGTAGCCGGTGAACAGAGACTTCTACAACTCAACGAATCAGACGAGTTTCGTCTGCCAGCGTATGAAAACGCTAAGTTGTAAAAGGAGAAGACCAAGAGGTGGCACGATAAGAAAATCCTCGAGAGACACTTCGAACCGGGCTAGAAGGTTCTTCTCTTCAACTCCCGTCTAAAGTTATTCCCAGGGAAATTAAAGTCCAAATGGTCGGGGCCATTCACAGTTTCCAAGGTGTATTCGTATGGGGCAATAGAGGTTGAGGACCCCAATTCTGATAAAACCTTCAAGGCTAATGGTCAGCGCTTGAAGCATTACTGGGGCGGTGAGGTAGACCGGCAAAACACCTCCATCACATTGGGAGACCCGGTGTAAGACAGGATAATAGTCAAGCTGACGACTCTAAATCAAGCGCTAGATGGGAGGCATCCCCATCTCAGTATCAAATAAATTGCTTCTGTTTTTATTAACTTCAGTCTTATTTTGGTTGTCATTAGTTACTGTCTGTAGTATAACCTATAGTCTGTATAGTTCATGTATATGAGTATGTGTTTCAGGGCTTCCAGTACTTAGAACTTGTGAATACTGTGTTTGTTGTGTTTCTGTTGTGTTGATTTCTGATATGAGATTTTGGCCTGTACAGGATTGTTTGTCTCAGTATCAGAAGTTTGTACTCCGCGCCGCAGCGCTAAGGTGACTATAGGCATTCACGCCGCAGCGCCATACTCACGCTACATCCCTAATTTTTGCGCTGTAGCGCCGGACAAAGGGAGGACCTACTGTTAACTCGTGTCGCGGCGTAATCTAGAACACTCTTTCCCGCTCTGCAGCACCTCAGTCTTCCCAATAGCTCGGGCCCCACCGCTAGAGTGGGTCCCCGCGCCGCAGCGCCATCCATCGCACCGCAGCGCCATCAGCGTGATTTAGATGTTTAAATGAGGCGTTTCACTTAAATTGCAGAGTTAATTCTTTTATCTCCTCTCATGTCAGTTGCACCTTGCCCATTTTCCTCTCCAAGAGACGCCGCCTTCTCTCCCCAGAGCCGTTATTTAACCCAACCATCGGTCGTTTCTTACCGTTTGGGCGCCCAACCGTCCTTTAATTGCACTGCTGACCGTTACCTCCGTTCACGCCTTCATCTTTATAAGCCAAGCAAGCAAGAGGTAAATTCTCAATTGCGTTTTGGGTTGAAAAATTACTTAACAGAGCGTGCCTTTAGTGTATTCTTGCAAATCAAATATGGCTTCTAAGCGTCCTAGAACTAGTATTGGCCCTCCTCCTCCATCCTCTTCCCGATCTCATGCTCAGACTTGGGATGCAGTAAAATTTCCAACGGAAGAAGCCTATAAGCGGTATACTGAGAATTTCTTATCTCATATTTTGGTGCCTGAGCAAGGGCTTAAGCCTGATGATAAATTGGATGGTCAAATGAATGCTATGATTATCAAAATGAAATGGGTGCATTTCACAAAGCCGCCAGAACCCGCTGTGGTCACGGTGGTGAAAGAGTTCTACGCCAATGCCTTTCCTAATGGCCCTCTGGCTATTCCAGTGAGGGGAAAGCTAATCCCATTCGATAGCAAGGCTATCAATGTCGTTTATGGGACTCCCGACTATGCTGGTCACGATTATCGGGAGGTTGGGCTACAGAGTTACAGCATAGATGACATCATCAGTAAACTGTGCAAGCCTGGGATGGTGTGGAAAACTAATGAGTTTCATGGTGAAAAGACGTCGTTCCCCCAGCAGGCTCTTAGCCATTATGGTAAGGCTTGGTACTCTTTTATCTGTTTTAACATTATGCATACGCGTCACTTGAGTGATGTAACTCGGGAGAGGGCAATTTTGCTCTATGCCATTGTTATTGGTTTGAAAATTGATGTAGGGGTACTGATTAACAAGTCCATTAAGAAATCAATTAAGAGCAATGTTATGGCAGGCCTCCCACACCCATCTCTAATTACCCGTCTTTGCAAAAGGGGGGGGGGTGTTCAGTGGGATAAGGAAGATGTCACTACCACCCATGTCTGTAATTGATCATCATCTAATTGGTCGCTATAGAGTCTGGGATAGAGCACCATCCCACTCCCGAGGAGAGGGATTTTTGTCTGCGCCTCAGCCACCGCCATCCACTGAAGCGGGTGCCTCCACGCACGTGCCCGAGCACCCTTCTTTTGAAACCATTCATTCTGGGACCCTCGCAGAAATTCTAAACAACCTGACCTTCCTACACTGCAAGATAGACCATGTCGCCCAATGGCAGAATCAATTCCACCATTTCTATGTAGATTTTTCCAACACACTCTCCAACATTCATGCTGCTCAAGGAGGTGACAATGTTGATTTCACGTCCTTTCCATTTTCAGTACCTCCAATTTATGCTCCTTATCTGCCACAATTTCCGCCTGATGAGGGAGCCCGTGCTGATGAGCCTGTGAACGTGGAGGATGATGGTGATGAAGATGATCTTGAGGTGGTCGGTGTTGATGATGATCTTGATTTGGAGGATGATGAAGGTGGTGATGCCCCGGATGCTTGAAGATGATGAAAAGAGGCCATTGAGGAAACTTGCCAAATTGCAAGTTTAGGGGGAGAATTCCTTTTATTTATATTATATATGAATTGTGTTAGTCTATTAATATTTGAACTGTTAGGTTTATTTATGTTTATGGTGTGAGGATTTGAGTGTGAATCAGTTGGGCTGAATAGCCCCAGACTTCTATTTAACTATGTTTTATTTACTTTTGAATATTATTGTGATTATTGTTTATGTTGTGATTGGTTTAGTTTGGATGCATGCTTTGCATAGTAATATTTAAATTTATATATGAATGCATGTTTTTGGTTGTATAAATTATGTTTATATTTATTATCATTTTGGGATTGCATATTTGGGGATATTTTGGCTATGTCAGTATCATTTGGTGGATAGCAATATTTTTTGGGTTTTACAATGATTATTGGTATATGTATTTCCATGTGTTATGGCTTTGCCCTATTTTGACCCTATTTTGACAAGGGTACTTTATAGTTATAGTTTTTGCCTCTTGCATTTAGATTAACTCTAACCCCCAGTCTCAAACTGTTTATATGCTGGGTTAGGGTAGTTTAGTGCCTAAGTTTTGATTGTGGCATATGATAAGCACAAGATAATTATTTTGTTTTCTTAGAATAGTGTCAAATTCATGCGAACTAGGGGCGTGTTATTTAGATAAATCAAGACAATTTTGGATCCATCCTTTTAGGAAGCACTGGCCATTTGTCTTTTCTAGTTATGTGTCCAGATTTAGGTTATCTTTTTATTGTGTTGAAAATTTGTACGCTCTTAAAAACTCTGTTGATTTCAAGGTAATAAAAGACTTAGAGGCTTTTACACTTTCGGGTCTAAAGTTCTATCAAAAAAAGAGAAAAAAAAAAGCTATTATAATAACAGTCCTACGGTGGGTTGAGATGGAGCGTGGAAACGCACTCGCCCATAAATGCAGGCTCGTAAAATCTCTTCTGAGCTTATGTTGTTTACGTGGCCTTTGTGCTTGAGTTATTATATTCTTAGGGGTGTTCTACACCTAGTGCCCTAAAGTCATCTGGCTTAGGAGTCATTGATCAAAAGCTTCCTAATGGGTGTTATGTTTTGCCTAAAAGTAATCAAGTACTATCTGAGTCGGATTTTACTTCATTATACTAGAACCTTTTGATCCTTTCTTGTTTTTGTATCTTGTTTTTAATGCTTGTTATTTATGTGGGTTGCATAGTATGCTTATTGGTTATCACAATCGACTGTGTGATCTTAATTTGGGTTATGGCTAGTTTAGATGTTTGGTATGCACACACACACAGAATGGATCAATTACAGTCTCATGTTTATTAATAGACATTAATCCCTTGTTTGTATGCGTTTTGTCCTACTCTCTAAGGATGTTTATGTTTGTGCTTAGAGGCCATATTATTAGTCTATAGGATTAGTTTCATTCGTATCTTGCAATAATGGGTTTAGATGTCTATTAGTTTTCTTGAGGATAAGCAAATACTTAAGTTTGGGGGTATTTGATGAGTAGGACTTATACCTGCAAATCAGATCCTTTGTAGCTTAAGTTGTTGCATGTTTTCAGTTATTTAGTTAGTTTTTATCTATATTTTGTTGTTATTATGTCTAAACTCTATGATGCAAGGCTTTACAGATCTTTTCTAGGTTTCAGGGCATTTTTAGTGTATTGGCGCCGCAGCGCCAAGGTTACTGTGACGCCCCCAAAACAGGTATACATCACCCATCTTAAGTCGCCAAATACATGGTACAAAATTTAAATGCAACTTAATTATACAACAATCGTGTAAAATACGACAAAACATAATCTAAGAGTTTTAATAAGAATTTTATCATCTAGACAATATCCACACTCAATGGAGTCCTCATTACATTTATTGTCACACTATTTAACAGAATAGTGAGGACTACTAATGCTATCATCTGGGCAGTCACTCCGTTTCCCCGACTAGTCCCGGCTACGTTCTCATTTCTGAAGAGAACAGTGAAAGAAAGGGTGAGCTCAACTAGCCCAGTAAGAAATATTATGACTTATATAATGCAGAATAAATTATCATTAGCCTTCAACAATGTTAAACTGATAGAACATAATAGACAACAAGTTTAACTGCAGTGGAACAAGCAATCCATCAGAAGAGTCAAGTAGAGCATAAAATCTACTATCTTCTATGGTTTAAAAAGTTTTTCATCAACTTTATCGCTGAGACTCAGCTTAATAAATAAAATCGAATCATCCATGCGTCACGACCAAGGATATTCATGTAATCATCAATGGTCATGATTATACCGAATTATCCATGGTCATAATCATACCAACAACTGTCCATCAATGAACTACAGGCCCATGAGGACTTTTACCACATCATTCGTCACATTACGGTCATGATTACACCAAATAATCCCTAGTCATAATCATACCAAGTCCATCTATGCACGTAAGCCAAAGATGACTTTAATCACAATATAAGCATGAAGAAGATGACAATGACATAATAATTCAATAAAACAAGTTCAAGGATAAATTTTAAAGATTTATAATTTTAATTTATCCAGAAATCAATAACGTCCAAATTGTCAACATAATACTTCTTTGTGGAGTAAAATTAAAGAATGCTCAGAAGAATATTTCCATGAAAAGATACTGGATGAAGCGCAAATATCAAAGATATTCCACTAATTTCATGGAGTATAGAAGCCAAAACTTTAACCAACTGAGTATAATAGAATATATGAAACTTAAATGGATTTTTGCTCGTCATGCGATAATCCACGTGAGCGGATCATTTCCATAATTTAATAAAGAATGAATACGAAGGATCATTTGCATGCATGCGATAATCCACATAGATAGGTTATTCAATGTAATAATAAAGAATGGAATAATAGAAGAATTTACGGTAAAGGCGTAATGTCTGCGTAGACAGGTTATTCCAACGAATAATAAAGAAAGGAACTGTGTCATGCGTAACCCGGCATGCATGTGATATTCAACGAGAATAATAAAGAATGGAACCAGTCATGCGTAATCCGCACGCATGTGATATTCCAACAAAATAATAAGGAATGGAATAACAACAGAATTCACCGGGCATGCGATAGATCGCATGCACGGAGTTATTCCAACGAATAATAATAAAGAATGGAATAATGAAAGAATTTCACCATGTATGCGGTACTTCACATAAACAAAAGTTATTCCAACATAATAATAAAGAATGGAATAACAACCCTTACGAGTATTGAAAGAAAATAACTCTCTTCATGAATACGAAAGAATAATACCCCTTACTTAGAAGAAGACTGGATACTGGAATAGTGAGGTAGCAGACTTCTCTTCTTCTTTCTCTCTATAATTTCTCTCTATAATAATTGCTCTATAGCTTTAATGAATTGGTGAGAAATGAAGGAAGAATGGGCTTCTATTTATAAGAAAATATAGTTTTGATAATTGCACGTTTTGGGGCTCAAAATATTACAGTATAATACCTTCCTCTTTTTCTTCATTTTTAATTTAGTCCTGCAAGTATTATCAAACTTGCACCACATCCCCTAATAGTAAATAATGTGAATTAATAGTTCTTTCATGTGACTTAATAGTATAATCATGTGAAAAAACTAATTATAGTATAGTACCTTCAACTATACCTCCATTTTTAACTTAGTCATGCAAGTATTATCAATCTTGCACCACCTCCCATAATAGTACAATAATGTGAATCAATAGTACACACATGTGAACAAATAGTTATAATCATGTGAATTAATAGCAATTAATTGCTCATTTATCCGGTTAATTACCCGATTGGTCAATGTTAACGCCAAGATCTTTCTCCACGTCCCAATCACCAAGACTCGTCCGATATCCTGCACAGTTCAACAAGTCAACACCAAAAGCTTGACGGCCTGACCATCGGGGGATAGCTCCGGCGTGAGAGTCAGTATCGGCGATCACAAGGTTAACAATGGAGGGAAAATAATATCTAATGCCTGAGATAGAATAGTAGTAATAATAATATCTTATGAATGTGTGTGTTACTTACCCTCTTATGTGATCTTAGCCTCATACATGCTCCAATCCGGTTCTGCATCGTGCCATTCATCATCTCCCCTCACCTTTTCCCCACTCCTATCATTTCAAATAGAGTAAGTAAGCAACTGCTTCACACCTCTTGCCCTTTGTTTTGCTCTGCCGGGTCATCCCGAGTCCCATCCTCATTAATGCCATGCGAGAAGGTGGCGGAACACGATGAGTCAACTATCACTTGACATAATGATTACTGGTCAAAGTTGGATTAAGTGACAATTTCCATAATGGGCCAATTCAGTGACTAAGCTCAAATAATGGAAATGACCCAAATGACCGGATCCAACCGAAAAGATCCAATGAAATAATCAAGTAACTGGGCCCAAACCATTCGGACCAACTAGGACAAGAGTAACATGATCTAAGGGAGGAGCCCATTAAGGTTGGCCCAATAAGGAAAATGATTATGGCCCAGCATTGCCCCCTAGTCTTTTATTAAACATGATGTTTAATGAAAGACTATAAACAGTATAGCCCCCTGACATAACGAATGATGATAAGTCACAAGAGATCCAAAGTGAGACTCACCAAAGCCCATCAGAATCGGTCCAGATTGATATCAGGGATAAAAGTGGGAAGTCCAATAGACGTGAGCCCACTTAGGTGAAGATATTTAGACCCAAAAATGGATGAAACCTCTTCCCATTCATCATCATTGCAGTGAATTAAATGTGCCGCCCTCGATTCTGAGTAATCACAAGATAAAAGGAAAATTGTACACCAATTAAGGCGGTTTTACCTGCTAATTTGAAATTTGAACCTTTGAGCTTTCTCCTCCTCTGCAAACTTCTTTCTCTACTTCACGAAATCTTAACAATGGTGACCGTAACCTCTAGTCAAAACTCCCCCCTTCGTGCGACTCCTGTCAGTATCATTTCTCCCAACCCGAACCCTAACCAAGAGGGTTCAAGTTCCAACCCCCAATCAACAACCATGGGGGGAAATCTTTCTCTGATCCCCTCTGTCTCAGCCTCTGACTTCTTCAAGGACGGGGAGCAGTTCCCTCATGCCAACATCCCTTCTTCCATCACGAAATCTGAAATATGCATGCTCAAGACTCGTTATCAGATTCCTGACATGTACGCCATAAGAGCCCCTGCTCCTGAAGAGCGTATGTACCAGCGACCGAACGGTTGGGTCGCCATGCCAGTCACCTTCATGGAAAAGGGGGTTCGCCTACCTCTCCATGTCTTTATCGTTACCCTCCTAGGGTTCATAGGAGTGGGCTTCTTTCAGTTAGTGCCCAATTCCTACATTCACATCCTGGCATTCATTGCCTTCTGTCATGAATTAGGGATTGCTCCCTCTGTTGACATCTTCTTCACCCTCTTCTCTGCCGGTAGGTCTTGAGAACGAGGCTTCAAAATGTTGAGCAAGCAATCTCCCCGACCGAACACCAGATTCGAGAGGAGACCCCTGATGGATACCCCTTCAAGCAACAAAGGTTGGAACGAGAAGTGGTTTTTCGTCACGGGACCTGAGATCTCTTCTCTTCCAGACTGGACTATCTCTGATTGGGTCTCTGCTGACTTTGGAGATATATCCGAAGGGCGTGTGAGGGAGATGGCAGACTTTTTGAAGAAGATTCCTCCAAAAGAATGGAGTTTCACACTTCTGACCAAATAAGCCTGGCTGTATGACCACAAATGTAAGTTTTGAATAACTTTGTAACATAATTTCTGAGATATATAAGTGATACTGAGGTTCGAGATACATGGTTTTTACGTTGTCTCGACGATCAAACCGACTCCCGGAGGTGAGAGACACAGAACAAATTTAACCGATGAACCTCAAATCGACGAACCCAACATACCCAAGAAAACCTCGGACCTCATTTGAAGAAAAGATCCGCCAAACGATCCAAATCCACCCAACCAGAAACAAACCCCGAAAGTGATCCTGAAACACTTCCCGAAGCAACCCCCCAAACAACCTTCTCAACCAACCCCAATCCTCCAACTTCTGAACCTACCCCGGTGAGGAGGAGCTTTACTTGATATTCCTTTGCACGATCGGGCTAAGGTCCTTCGTAAAGAAAAAATAAGAACTAAGATAACCCCACGACCAGAAGAGCTCCGAGTTCCCACCTCTTCGGCTGTCATTCCTCCGACTACGTCCACAGAAATTCAGGTACCTGACGATGAACCGACCGGGTCTGTCCCCACTCCATCCCAAAAAAGAAAACATCCATCAGACAGCCACCCCGATTCATCTTCTGCACCTTCGCCAACCCCCGAACGCACTCCTGCTCGATCCCCCTCTCCCGAAATCATACAGGTGGACTCCTCGCCAATCCGCAATGAAACCCCGCCTTCTCCTCCAAGACAACCAACTACCGAATTCCATCAGGACGCCCTGGCCTCTCCAACGATGTGGCCCCGATTCAATACCCACTTTCCCTTTCAACTGTTCAACGCCTTTGTTCGTGAAACCAGATTGACTGACGATCATCGGTTCGGGAACAGTTCGAATGGGGATTTACTCAGCGAAGGCATGAGCTACTTGGCGAAAGGTAAATGATTCTCTTCCTCATTTCCGAATTTATCTTCATACTTATACATCTAAAAACTGATCAAATGATATTGGAAACGCATAGGCCAATGCTGTGTTCGGGCGTCTTCGTCCGAGGTCCCTCGAAGCCGAATCTGAGGAAGAGGCCCTGAGGAAAGAGAATGCCCTTCTGAAGTCTGCCTTGGCTAAGGAGAAGACTCAACGTGAATGCATTCTTCATACAAATGAAGGGCTTCAAAAAGAGTTAGCTTTAGCTAAGGGAGATGTGAAGGCCTTCAATGAAGAGCTAAAGTCAATCAAAGTACAGCACGAGGAGATCGTCAAAATGAATATTGACTTGGTTCAGAGGAGCGAGATAAGGATGGAAAAGATCGAGGAGTTAAAGGTTGATGCTAAAATCCTGACCAAGACCATCCATAACCTGGAGGCGGCAGAGACTCGTCATATGAATAGGCGCTCAAGCTCGAAGAAGAAATCCGAGAACTCAAGGCTCTTCGGGACCTTGGGCCTCCTTTAACCGACGACCTTCGCAAACAAATATGTGAAGAGTACTGGAACTCGGACGAAATAAATGGGGAGATAATGAAGATATATTCTGAGAGTTACGAGCTCTGCCGAAGTCGTGGCAAGGAGAAGCTGTCTGCAGCCAACTTGGATCCATCCTTACTCGATTCTTCGGATGACAAAGATGGCGCCTGAAGCTGATGTTCCTGTTTTTTAATTTATAGTATTTGTAAAAATTATCTAATATTGTAATTAGATTAAATATCAATGAAACACGGTTTCATTCCTTATGACTTCGGTGTATTTATTTTCTGCCAATACTCCAATATTTATTTAAGTGGAAAGATGCACAAAATCTTTCATGGACTGAACCCGAACTGTTAAGTAACAACTAAACATGTCATATAACAGATAAGATGAAATTAAAGAATGAGGCTTCCCGAACTCAACACTTAGAAAAAGTTCAGGCAATAAAGTAAAGGGATACTTATTAGTTACCGAAGTGTGAGAAAGGTCTGCTTCCTTAGGAATTTGTTTACCCCGAAAGGCCTAACAAAACCAAGAGATGACATTTTCCTACCACGAAGGGCCTGACAAAGTCTAAAGGACAACGCTTGCCTACCACGAAGGGCCTGACAAGGTCTAAAAGATGACACTTGCCTACCCCGAAGGGCCTGACAAGGTCTGAAAGATGACACTTGCCTACCCCGAAGGGCCTGACAAGGTCTAAGTGTCGACAATTGCCTACCACGCAGGGCCTGACAACGTCTTAAAGATGACACTTGCCTACCACGAAGGGCCTGACAAGGTCTAAGTTTCGACAATTGCCTACCACGCAGGGCTTGACAATGTCTTAAAGATGACACTTGCCTACCACGAAGGGCCTGACAAGGTCTAAGTGTCGACAATTGCCTACCACGCAGGGCTTGACAACGTCTTAAAGATGACACTTGCCTACCACGAAGGGCCTAACAAGGTCTTAAAGACCACCTGCCGAAAAGGCTTCCATCGAATGGCCAGCGAGTCCACCCGAACCTCCTAACACCAATGACGTTTGCCTACCACGAAGGGCCTGACAAACTCATAAGGACCACCTGCCGAAAAGGCTGCCATCGAATGGCCAGCGAGTCCACCCGAACCTCCTAACACTAATGACGTTTGCCTACCACGAAGGGCTTGACAAACTCATAAGGACCACCTGCCAAAAAGGCTACCATCGAATGGTCAGCGAGTCCACCCGAACCTCCTAACACCGCTGAATTGATCAGCCGCGAAGATAAGATTTGTTTGAGAAAAAAGGGAACTTTTATTGATGATTTACATAAATATTTACGCACTTCCAGCCAGATCTTCGACATCATTTTCTTGAAAGTACTTCCTAAGCCTGCCAGCGTGCCAAGTATTCTTAATTGCTAACCCATCTAATGCCTTCAACCGATAAGTCCCCGGCTTCGGCACTTCAGTGATTTCATACGGTCCTTCCCAGTTTGGCATCAGCTTTCCCATATTCTGAGGTGTAGATGCTTCGGCTTCTCTGAGGACAAAATCTCCTACTTCGAACCTTCGAAACTTTACCCCCTTGTTATAATGCTTGGCCACTCTTCGCTGATAGGCTGCCAATCTGATTAAGGCTGTTTCTCTTACTTCCTCAAGCAAATCAAGATTGGCCTTAAGCCCTTCCTCATTAAAGATCTCTCTGAATTGGCTGACCCGAAGACTTGGAGATCCAATTTCAACCGGGACTAAGGCATCGATTACCATAGGCCGCCTAAAAGGTGAATCCCCGTTGTAGTCCTCGGAGTAGTTCGATAAGCCCATAACACGCTAAGTAGCTCCTCCGCCATCTCCGCCTCGGGCTTCGTCCCAATCTGCGCTTGATCCCATTCAAACGATTCATTGGTCACTTCAACTTGTCCATTTGATCGTGGATGAGCCATCAAGTCTTTCGTGTTGAATCCCCAGCTTCTTTCAAAAATGCCTCAAATTTCGATCCCACAAACCGACGTCCATTGTCTCGATATTACCACCTTAGGAATCCTCAAACGAAATACTACCGATTCTTTCAAAAATTTCAAGCATTCTGTTCTCGTTATTAACCTAAGTGGTTTTGATTCTACCCACTTGGTCATATAATTCGATGGCAACTATAACAAAACCGACTTGACCTTTTGCCTTCTAGTAGTGGACCCATATATCAACCCTCCGAGACAAATAAGGGTATAGGAGATAAGATCGAGTATAGCTCTTCCGGTGGTGATGTGGATCTCGATCGCTGAGTTGACACTTCGCACTTCTTGGCGTATTCGATCGCTTCTTTGAAGATGGTAGGCCAAGAGTACACTTGTCGAAGTACTTTATAAGCTAATGACTTAGCTGCCATATGGTCGCCACAGATGCCTTCATGTACTTCCTTCGGGAGAGCATATTCAAATTTCGATGGAGTCGCATTTCAATAATGGAGATGAGAAAGCTCTTCTAATGATCCCCATCAATCGAAACAAAATTAGCACTCTTATACTTGATTTTCTTGGCTAGCATCCGATCCAAAGGTAGAACGCCATCTGCCAGATACTCTATATATGGAGTCAACCAGCAGTTGGTTCGGTCAATGCACATCACCGATTCATAATGGACACTAGGATGTTGCAAAATTTCTAAGTAACCCGATCCATCAAAGACGTTAACATCCGTAGTGGCTAATTTGGAGAGTGCATCAGCAATTAAATTGTTATTACGCTCGACCCCCTAAAACTCGTAGGATTGGAAATGTTGAAGTTGTTCCTTCAATTTTGCTAGATATTTGATCATTTTTGGGCCTCGAGCTTCGTATTCCCCAGAAAGTTGCTTAACGACTAACTGAGAATCACTGAAGATGATTATTCTTTGCACTTCAAGACTCTTTGCTAGTCGTAACCCTACAAGTACCGCTTCATACTCAGCTTCGTTGTTTGTCGCTTTGAACTGAAATCGATGGCTCATTGTACCTTGAATCCTCCCACTCGTTAGAATAATCCTCGCTCCACCGACGTCCGTGGTAGAAGACCCATCAGATACGACTTCCCACGAACTCGCCTGGAAGAAGAACTCGCAATCGCTCTGTCTCACCCTTCACCGCCACAACTTCATCGACTTGAAAAAGCGAGCATTCAACTACAAAATCAGCCAAGGCTTGCCCTTTGATGGCGGTTCGGGGATGATATTCAATGAAAAATTGGGACAACTCCATCGTCCATGCATCTAATCTCCCCGATACCTCAGGTTTGCCCATAATCTTCTTCAAAGGTATTGATCTGTATATACTATTACCAATCTACCCTGGAAGTATTGCCTAAGCTTTTTTGGCTAGAAGTTATTAAAGCAAAAGCAAACTTTTCAATGTTCGGCACCTTGTTTCAAACATCCCGAAGGACACGGGCTTACGTAATAAACGGGTCTTTGCTTACCCTACTCCCTACTTCACGCACCAAAACTACTCCCACTGCCAACGAACTAGCTGCTAAGTACAAATATAGGGGTTCAGCAGGAGCGGGCTTCACCAACAAAGGTGCCGAAGATAGGTAGGACTTGATGCTCTGGAAGGCGTCCTCACACTCAAGAAGTCCATTGAAACGCTCTTTGCATTCTTCGCCCTTTTCAATGTATCAAAGAACGGTAGACATCTTTTCACGCCGACTTGGACATGAACCTCCTTAAAGTCGCAATCCTTTTAGTCGACGTTGAACATCTTTAAATGACCGAGGAGTCTTCATGTTCAGGATCGCTTGAATCTTCTCTGGATTGGCTTCAATTCCTCTCTGACTGACAAGATAACCTAGAAATTTTCCAAATTTCTAAACCAAGGTGCACTTAGTGGGGTTCAATCTCAAATTGTGATGACGAATTATCTCGAAAGCATTCTTCTAAATCATCCAGATGTTTATGCACCAACATGCTTTTGACAATCATGTCGTCCCCACGACACACCTCCACATTCCCGCCAAATTGATATCTAAAGACATGGTTCATCATCCTCGGTATGTGGATCCGGCATTGATGAGGCCGAAAGTCATTTTCTTATAGGCATATACCGAACGATGCGTAATGAACGCCATCTTCGGTATATCCTCTTTGCACATGGAAATTTGATGATATCCAGAGAATGCGTCCATGATACTTAACAAAGCATACCCCGAAGTGGCATCGATGAGTTGGTCGATGTGGGGTAGCGGGTAGAAATCCTTCGAACAAGCTTTATTTAGGTCAGTCTAGTCGATGCAGACTCGACATTTACCATTTTGCTTCTGGACAAGCACCACATTCGCCATCCATTGTGGGTAATCGATCTCAAAGATGAAGTCAGCTGCCAACAGCTTTGCAATCTCTTCATCAATGATTCGCTGACGTTCAGGTGCGAAAATCCTCCTCTTCTGTCGGACTAGCTTCTTCGACGGGTCCACCTCCAACCGATGCTCAGCGATATCCCTGCTTACTCCTGGCATATCCTGAGGTTCCCATACGAAAATGTCAACATAGCACTGCAGGAGCTCCACAAGGTTCGTCCGGGAGAGGTTCGGCGGAGACCAAACCTATTTGGACGCCTTGTTCTCTTTGCCGGGATGAGCTCTATCTCTTCCGCTTTCTTCAAATTGGCGCTGACCAACGGTTGGAACTACTCTCTGTGAAGGGTTCGATCTCTATCGTCATGGTCTGCCTTCGCTTCGATACTCCCACTCCCGAAGTGATCACAGCTGCGTTCTATAACACCTTCTACGGCGGATCCAAATCTCCTTTCACCTGCCAACCCCATGAGTAGTAGGAAATTTGATTTTGAAATGAGGAATAGAGGTCACAAACTTGCAAAGCAATTAAAGTAGGCCTTCCCAAAATAGCATTATAAGCGTAATCTACATGCACAACATAAAATTTGCAAATAATTTCTACCGTTGGGGCCGTTCAAGAAGATATTTGGTAGTTCAATGGTTCCAACCACCTTGAATAAGAATTAGTTACTAAAACCATATAAAGGAGCCTCCCCGTCTCCATCTCCATCTTTCGCCTGCTCAGTGCATCCTTTGATAAGCGTGGGCATCTGAATATCTATCTACGTAAGACCCATTATCTACCATCATCCGCTTCATATCCACCGAACCCACTTTCTTGTCTTTAGTAAGACCCCAACTTTTATAAATAAAGATGAATTTTTTCTATAAATATTATTTTTGAATATTATGGAATAAATTTGATATAATGTTATAGTTGTGGGTAATATTTATAAATTTTGCAAAGTATGCAAAGTTGTTATAAAATATTCGTTTGGTCGGGAATATTCTTCTTTTTAGGAATATTCATAAACTACTCAATCATTGGTGGACCCTATACAATGTAATTATTGTCGGATTGAGAAAACGACAAAAATATTTTATAAAAATAACTACGGAGGTGTTACCGTTAAAAGCGCTTGAACTACCCGGTGGTAAAAGTATAGTAATACGCCGTAGTCAGCATAAGAAGACACTAAGATTGATTATCGATGCTTACGTGAGAAGTCACTCACCTATGCTCAATTATTGCTACAATAAATCTGTCGATCATATCTCTTATATTATTGATTCAATTATCATCACAAGATCATCCGTATAATATGTTATAGTATTAAATCAATAATTGAGACGACAAGTTATAAATGATTAATAATTGTTGAAAGATTAAATATGTGTTAATGAAAAAAAAATGATTTGTGGTAAGTTTGATTATTTTATGGGGGCTCATATGTCATCATCTAAGAGTCTCTTCACAATAGTAATTACCTTTGTGAATAGTAATTACCTTCACAAATAGTAATTACCCTTGTGAATAGTATTTACCTTCGTCAATAGTAATTACCTTCGTCAATAGTAATTACCCTTGTGAATAGTATTTACCTTCGTCAATAGTATTTACCTTCGTTAATAGTAATTACCTTTACCAGACGTCCGAACCACTTGTCATTTCACATTACAAAGCGCCAAACCACTTGTCGTTTCATATTACAAAGGCCAAACCACCAAATTCACCGCTGCCACTTGCTTTTCACACACTAAGTGCTAAGCTAGAAATCTTCTATAAATAGAGGCCTGAGGCTTCATTATTTTCACGAATTCATTCAAGCTATAGAGAGAAAGTATAGAGAGAATAAGAGAGAAAGAAGAAGAGTATTTTGTTACTACACCGCTTTGCGCAAAGATTCAATCTCCTACCAAATGTAAGGGTGTTATTCTTTCTTATTCATGAAGAGAACTCGCTTGTTATTCCATTGCTTATTATTCTCATTGAATAACTCAGATACGCGGTTTACCCTATACTTGGTGACATTCTTCTATTATTCTCGTTGGAACATCCTGTCTCGTGTTTTACACCGCACCGGGTTCCGCTTTTTATTATTATTCTGTTGGAACATCCATGCATGTGTTTTACACCTAGGACTCGGTTCCGCTCTTTTATTATTCGCACATCCTCATCGTGTTTTTTACACCTACTGGTTCCGCCTTTTTTATTATTCTCGCTGGAATATCCTATCTCGTGTGTTTTACACCGGATCTCGGTTCCATCTTTATTATTCTCGCTGGAACATCCCGCTTGCAGTGAATTTCACCCCACCGGTTCCGTTATTTATTATTCTATTGAATAACTCGCATCTGCATCTTTGTCTATCGCATTTATGGTGATTTCATTTGTTATTCCATTCTTTATTATACCCAGTTGGTTAAAACTTTGACTTCTATACTCCATGAAATTAGTGGAATATCCTTGATATTTATGCGTTTCATCTAAAGATCTTTTCATGAAAATATTCTTCCGATCATTCTTGAATTTTACTCTACAAAACAATGATCATATTGATAATTTGGACGTTAATAATTCCCCGATAAAATAATTCTTGAACTTGTTTTATTGAATTCTTATATCATTGTCATCATCCTCATGTTTATATTTTTTTAAAAGTCATCTCGTATGGCTCAGAGTATATAGATGGACTTGGTATGATTATGACCAGAGACTATTCGGTAAATCATGACCGTAATGTTACAAATGATGTGGTAAAAATCCTCAAAGGCCGTCAGTAGTGCATTGATGGATGCTTGTTGGCATGATCATGACCATTAATGAATACACAAATATTCTTGGCCCGTAGTGCATGAATAATTGTGGTCGTGATACTAAAGAATATCCTCGCCGAAGTGTGTAAGTGATTCGATGATGTGGAATATTTATTAAAGTCGAGTCTCAAATTTATAACAATGATGAAAAACCTTTTAAAACCTAAAAGATAGTAGACTTTATTTTCTACTTGACTCTTTTAATGGATCAGATATTCCGTCACGCAGCTTAAACCGGTCATTGTCAATTGTATTTTATCGCTTTAACATTGTTGAAGACTATTGATAATTTATTCGCATTATCTTAGTCATAATATTTCTTCTCGGGCTAGTTGAGCTCACCCTTTCTTTCACCGTTTCTCTTCGTGAAATGAGAATATAGCCGGGACGAGCCTGGGAATCGAGTGATGGTCCTCAAGATAGATTAGTAGTCCTCACTATTCGTGAAATAGTGTGATAATAATTGTAATGAGGACTCCTTTTGAGTTTGTATAATATCTAGTAGATTTATATTTGTATTTAAACTCACGCTTTATGTCGATTGTATACACTACGCTTATGTTAGTAAGTTGTATTTAAATTTCAGCACCATGTAAGTGGCGACCCAAGATGGGTGATGTATACCTAATTTTGGGGGTCGCATGGTTGGTATCGAGCTTAGGATATGATCTCTCGCTAAGATGTGAGAATAGTACTAGAGGGGAGAGACGGGGAATACCTTCGCTAGTATGACCTACCTAAGTTTATGTGCTATTTTATTGGTTGGTCGTAGATATGGATAATTTGTTACATGTCAATTAACCTTTTGTTTTGTGGCAAGATCTCAAAAATGACATCCGAGAATGTTGAGAATAGCAATGGAGCGCAGCGATCGCTGATTCACCACATATCCATAATCGTGATAATGTGCATCGTGAAGGCGATAATCCTCATGCAAACAACAACACCGACCAAATGATGAATGATCAAATGTTCAGAGGCTTTATATGAATTTATGCAACAAAGAAAGTAGAGCGACTCCTCGCCCAAAACGTAGGAGGAAACACGGAAAACTCTCCTGTGGCCACCGCTAAACAATTCAAGGAGCCGGGACCACCGGAGTTTAAGGAGAGCCAAAACCACTTCAAGGAAGCATGGATAAAGCAGATTACCAAGATATTTGATGTCTTGGATGCTCCGAGGAGCAAAAGGTTCCTTTCACGCTTTTACGTTGCGCGAGAGGCAGACATCGGTGGGAATCGGTAAACGACTCAACTCATTGTCTTCAAGATATCTTGGGAGAAGTTCCAGAGTCGTTCAACGACAAATACTTTCCTCGAAAGTATTCGCCACACGAAGGAGGTGGAGTTTATCAAGTTGGAATAAAACAATATGACCGTGTCGTCGCATACGAGGCAAAATTTGCGGAGTTATCACGGTTTACGTCCCACTTGGTGGATAATGAAGAGAGAATGGCGCTAATGTTTTTAAGAGGTTTGAAGTCGGGAGATACGCCAACATCTTATTTCTCATAAACCGTGTTTGTATTCGGATGTTGTAAATAGGGCTCGCTTAGTGGAGCGCGCGATAATGAGTCAACACAACTAAAAGAGAGCAAATTAAGAAAATTATAATACCAAATGAGAGTAGTCATCGGGCGGTGACAACAAGCGTGGAGGGAATCAATGCCGGGAGGATATGGTAACCACTTCTGGTGGTAATCGGAGGCCAAAACAATAAGAATGGACATTTCAAGAAAAGGAGATTCAACAATGGTGGAAAGACGCCAAAGATCAAAGACCCATTGTTAAGGAAGGAGAAAGACCACCCATCATATGCTTCAAATGCGAGGAGAGGGACACATCACCAAACTGCGTCATGCCATCAAAGCATGTTATAATTGTGGAAGAGAAGGTCACTTAGCTCGATTTTGTCATTTCAAGACAAATTCAACTAGGATGGAGGCACCAAAGGCCATCCCGTAAAATTCAAAACCAGAGAGTGCAAGGGAGAGCGTTTGTTGTGACCTCCCAAAGAGTAAGGAACCCGAATGAGGTCATCACGGGTAAGCTTATCATAAACTCTAATGAAGTCTATACTTTATTTGATACCGTTCTACCCATTCTTTTATTTCTCCTACTTGCGCTCATCATCGATTAAATTTGACTCGAGAAATTAGACTTTGACTTATCTCGTGGAAACTCCGCTGAGAAACCTTCATTACATCCACTGCTTATAAGTCTTGTTTGGTTCAAATCGGTACCCTCACATTACCGTCGATCTTATTTCATTAAAAATACTTGCATTTGACGTGATTCTAGGGATTGATTGGTTAACTACTTATCATGCAAAAAATTGATTATTTTCGTAAGGTTGTTAGCTTTCATATTCCTAATCAACCTATTATGCTAATTCAAACGACCAAACCATTAAAATCAATCACGGTCATCTCAAGCCATAAAGCTATTCGCTTATTGAAAAACGGATGTCAAGCTTTCTTAGCTCATGTCACGATTTAAACAAAAATACGCCGCTTTTGAACGATATTTCTATTGTTAATAAATTTCCGACGTATTCCCAAAGAACTTCCTCGCCTACCCCTCAGAAAGTGAAATTGAATTTTGTATCGACCTTGAACCCTAACAAAAAACTATTTCCAAAGCCCCATATCGAATGGCTCCTATTGAACTTCGTGAGTTAAAGACCCAACTGCAGGAATTGTTAGACATCGGCTTTATTCGTCCTAGTACTTCTCCTTGGGTGCTCCTGCTCTATTCGTGAAGAAGAAAGATGGGAGTATGCGACTTTGTATTGATTATCTGGAGTCAATCATGTCACCATCAAAATAGGTATCCATTGCCACGTATTGATGACCTGTTTGACCACTTGTAAGGAGCCAAATTCTTTTCAAAGATTGATCTTCGTTCCGATATCACCAATTGAAGATTAGAACCACCGACATTCCAAAGACGGCTTTAACTCTTTCAGACGGGCATTATGAATTCCTAGTCATGTCCTTTGGATTGACTAATGCTCCTCGCCGCCTTCATGGATATGAT
Source organism: Panax quinquefolius (assembly GCA_020205615.1). Classification (NCBI taxonomy): domain Eukaryota; kingdom Viridiplantae; phylum Streptophyta; class Magnoliopsida; order Apiales; family Araliaceae; genus Panax; species Panax quinquefolius. The sequence continues at coordinate 90,234,934 of CM035172.1, read as the reverse complement.
GAACCGAGTATTCAAGGAATATTTAGATCACTTTGTGGTCGATTTATTGATGACATCCTTATTTATTCCAAAAGCCATGAAGATCATGAGCAACACTTGAGGTCGACACTCCAAAAGCTTCGTGAATATAAGCTTTATGCCAAGTTGAAGAAATGTGAGTTCGTCAAGAAGAAGTAGCATTCCTTGGGCACGTGGTATCAAGTCATAGAATATCCGGCTGACCCAAAGAAAGATTGAAGCTATTCAAAGTCGGGAACAACCTAAATCGAGACCAAGTACGAGCTTTCTCGCTTAGTCGGTTATTATCGAGATTCGTGGAAGGATTTTCTCGAATCGCTATTCCATCGACTCAAATTTGACTCGAAAAGATACAAAGTTCTATTGGAGCGAAGAATGTGAGAAGAGTTTTCAAGAACTCAAGAGGAGACTTATTTCAAAGACTGCTCGACAATACCATCTGCCTCGGAGGATTTGTCATCTACAAAGATGCTTCGAGCAAAGGGTTGGGATGTGTTCTTATGCAACATGGAAAAGTTATAGCCTATGCCTCGCGACAACTCAAAGAATATGAGAGGAATTATCCTACTCATGATCTAGAGTTATGCAAATGTTGTCTTTGCACTTAAAATTTGGAGGCATTACTTGTATGGGGAGAAAGTGGAGATCTTTACTGGATCATAAAAGCCTCAAATATTTCTTCACTCAAAAGGAACTCAACATGCGACAAACGACGCTGGCTTGAACTGCTGAAAGATTATGATCATACCATCCAATACCATCCTCGAAAAGCGAACGTGGTAGCCGACGCATTGAGTAGAAAATCATATGCAAGTACGAAAAGCGATATTTTCAACGCAGCGCCCATTTTGTGTGACTTGCAAAGGATGGAGATAGAGTTAAAGACTCTGTGGACGCATGTGATGATATCGAGTATACGAGTAGAACCGACTTTAATAGATAAAGTTAAAGTCGCTCAAGCTACGCACCGGAGTCGATGCGTATGAGGAAGAAAGTGCAAGAAGGTGCTATGCCTAAAGCAAGAATCGATGAAGAAGGAATACTTCGAGTCAACTCCAGACTTTGTGTTCCTAACGACCCTGATTTAAAGTATAATATCATGATGGAGGCGCACAACACACCATTTGCAATCCATCCTGGGAGTACCAAAATGTATCATGATATTCGTCATACATTTTGGTGGAGCAATATGAAGAGAGAGATAGCGCCGCTTTTATCTCAAGGTGTCTAACTTGTCAACGAAGTTAAAGCGAGCATCAAGTACCAAAAGGTCCATTGCAACCACTTGAAATTCCGTAATGGAAGTGGGATCACATTACCATGGATTTCAAGCATCGGTCTTCCTAAGGTTTCTCAAGGCATTGATGCGATTTGGGTCATTGTTGATAGATTGACCAAATCGCTTCATTTCTTACCGATACGAGAAACTTATACACTTGAACGCCTTGCTCAGATGTACATAAACGAGATTGTAAGATCGCATGGTATGCCTAGATCCATAGTTTCCGATCGAGACCCAAGATTCACTTCACGATTTTGGGTTAGTTTGCAAAAAGCTATGGGCACAGATTTCACGATTTAGCTCTCATATCATCCTCGACATCTTTGACCGGACAATGGAGAGGACTATTCAAACTCTTGAAGATCTATTAAGACTCGTGGTCCTTGATTTCAAGGAGTTGGGACAAGTTCTTACCATCGGTGGAGTTTTCCTACAACAACAGCTTATCAAGCAAGTATTGGCATGGCTCCATTCAAGCGTTGTATGGAAGAAAGTGTCGTTCTCCAAAGATGTTTGGGATGAGGTGGGTGAAGCAACGTTGTTGGGACCGAGAGTTGGTACGCGTGTATGACTACTTAAAAGATTCAAACGATCCGACAACGATAAAAACCTCACAAAATCGATAAAAGAGTTATGCCGATCTTCATCGAAAGGACGGGAATTCGATATAGAGATCATGTGTTGTTAAAAGTTGCTCCGTGGAAAGGAGTTACAAGATTTGGAAAGAGAGGAAAACTTAATCCTCGATTCATCTATCCATTTTAATCCTCGATCGAGTAGGAACTGTGGCCTATAGACTCGCTTTTACCGCCAAATATGTCTCGTGTTCATAACGCTTTTCATATCCATGTTACGTAAATATGTGAAAGACCCGAACCACATTATTGAGTTAGAACCGGACGAAATAGCGGAAGATTTGACGTATGAAGAGGTTCCTGCTCAAATCTTGATAAGAAGGAACATATTCTACGCTCCAAGGTTATACCTCAAGTCAAAGTTTTGTGGAGGAACCACGATGTTGAGGAAATGACTTGGGAGTTAGAATCAAAATGAAATCAAGGTATCCTTACCTCTTCGACATACCAAGTATCGCACTTAATTTCGAGGGCGAAATTTCATAAGAAGGGAAGTTGTAAGACCCCAACTTTTATAAATAAAGATGAATTTTTCTATAAATATTATTTTGAATATTATGGAATAAATTTGATATAATGTTATAGTTGTGGGTAATATTTATAAATTTTGCAAAAGTATGCAAGTTGTTATAAAATATTTGTTTGCCTGGGAATATTCTTTTTAGGAATATTCGTGACAACTACTCAATCATTGGTGGACCCCACAAATGTAATTATTGTTGGATTGAGAAAACGACAAAAATATTTTATAAAAATAACTACGGAGGTGTTACCGTTAAAACTGCTGAACTACCCGTGGTAAAAGTATAGTAATACGCGTAGTTGCATAGAAGCACACTCAGATTGATTATCGATGCTTACGTGAGAAGTCACTCACATTATGCTCAATTATCACATGATAATTGTCGATCATCATCTCTTATATTATTGATTCAATTATTGTCACAAGATCATCTCAGATAATATGTTATAGTATTAAATCAATAATTGAGACGACAAGTTATAAATGATTAATAATTGTTGAAAGATTAAATATGTGTTAATGAAAAAAAATGATTTGTGGTAAGTTTGATTATTTTATGGGGGCTCATATGTCATCATCTAAGAGTCTCTTCACAATAATAGTAATTACCTTTGTGAATAGTAATTACCTTCGTCAATAGTAATTACCCTTGTGAATAGTATTTACCTTCATCGAATAGTAATTACCTTCGTCAATAATAGTAATTACCCTTGTGAATAGTATTTACCTTCATCGATAGTATTTACCTTCGTTATTAGTAATTACATTTACCGACGTCGAACCACTTGTCATTTCACATTACAAAAGCGCCGAACCACTTGTCGCTTCATATTACAAAGGCCAAACCATTAAATCACATCACCACTTGCCTTTTCACACTTGGCAAGTACTAAGCTAGAAATCTTCTATAAATAGAGGCCTAGGGCTTCATTATTTTTTTCACTTAATTCATTCAAGCTATAGAGAGAGAAAGTATAGAGAGAATAAGAGAGAAAGAAGAAGAGTATTTTGTTACTACACCGCCGCAGATTCAATCTCCTACCAAATGTAAGGGGTGTTATTCTTTCTTATTCAAAGAGAATGTTGTTATTCCATTGCTTATTATTCTGCTGAATAACTCAGTATACGCTGGTTTACCCTATACTTGGTGACATTCTTCTATTATTCTGTTGGAACATCCTCATCGTGTGTTTTACACCGCACTGGTTCCGCTCATATTATTATTCTGCTGGAACATCCATCTCAGGTTTTACACCTAACCGGTTCCGCTTCTTTATTATTCTCGTTGGAACATCCTCTGTCATGTGTTTTACACCGACCGGTTCCGCCTTCATTATTCTCGCTGAATATCCTATCTCGTGTGTTTTACACCTGGATCTAGTTCCATCTTTATTATTCGTTTGGAACATCCTCGCTCGTGTGAATTTCACCGACTTCGTTCCGTTATTTATTATTCTTGCTGAATAACTCCGTCTGCATGCGTCTATCGCATTTACGGGTGATTTCTTTTGTTATTCCATTCTTTATTATACCCAAATAAGTTAAAACTTTGACTTCTATACTCCATGAAATTAGTGGAATATCCTCGATATTTGCGCTTTCATCCAAAGATCTTTCATGAAAATATTCTTCCGATCATTCTTGAATTTTACTCTACAAAACAAGATCATATTGATAATTTGGACGTTAATAATTCCTGGATAAAATAATTCTTGAACTTGTTTTATTGAATTCTTATATCATTGTCATCATCCTCATGTTTATATTTTTAAAAGTCATCTGTGGCCCAGAATAGTGCATAGATGGACTTGGTATGATTATGACCAGAGACTATTCTTGTAATCATGACCGTAATGTTACAAATGATGTGGTAAAAATCCTCAAGGGTCGTAGTGCATCGATGGATGCTTGTTGGCATGATCACGACCATTAATGAATACACAAATATTCTCGCCCGTAGTGCATGAATAATTGTGGTCGTGATACTAAAGAATATCCTCGGTAGAAGTGTGGGGGTGATTCGATGATGTGGAATATTTATTAAAGTCGAGTCTCAAATATAACAAAGGATGAAAACCTTTTAAACCCTAAAGATAGTAGATTTTATTTTCTACTGACTTTTTTAATGGATCAGATATTTCACCGCAGCTTAAACCGGTTGTCAATTGTATTTTATCGCTTTAACATTGTTGAAGACTATTGATAATTTATTCTCGCATTATCTTAGTCATAATATTTCTTCTTCGGGCTAGTTGAGCTCACCCTTTCTTTCACCGTTTCTCTTGTGAAATGAGAATATAGCCGGGACGAGTCCTGGGAATCGAGTGATGGTCCCAAGATAGCATTAGTAGTCCCTCACTATTCGTGAAATAGTGTGATAATAATTGTAATGAGGACTCCTTTTTGAGTTTGTATAATATCTAGTAGACGATATTTGTATTTAAACTCACGCTTTATGTCGTATTGTACACACCATGCTATGTTAGTAAGTTGTATTTAAATTCTGCATACCATGTAAGTGGCGACCCAAGATGGGTGATGTATACCTAATTTTGGGGGCGCCACATATGCAACAAGACCAACGATCCTCGTATGTGGTTCAATGACTTCAAGGTAATCTTCATCAAGAAAGATTACCAGATTTGAATAAGGTCTGCGATCTTGAGTGAGGGTACCACCAATCGACATACGACCAAATCAAAGTAGCTTCAAGCTTTTTTCCGACGAGTTTGCTGTAAGTACCCCCAAAGGTGATGACATCTCGCCACGTGCCTTGCAGTCGCTCCGAGCCGGCAACGCTATTGTAACCGGTTGAGCTGCTAGAATAGGTCCTCTATCCTGCTGTTGATTAGTTATGGCAGCCACATACCGAATTAAAGCCCCGCCTTGTACCTTTCTTTCAATAAAGTCCTTCAAACTAGCACGCCAGTATCACGACCAAGCTTGATGGTAATCATAATACTTACGAAATTCCTTTCTGGATTAATGTTATATCGAGGTGGTTCAAGATAGGTTGATTCTTAATTTGATCCAAGATAATGCCTTTCGTCTCATGTTGAAATATTGTGTACGCCCTTTTCACTCTCTAGGCTTGAGCGATTTATAACGCCCTCCACCCCTGCCTCCAATTGTTATATTTCCTCAACCCACCTTCAGAATTCGGGCTTTTTATTCCCTTCATTCTTTTTCGGTCTCTATCGGTTCTATCCCGATCCGTCTCCTTGCTTCGTTCAAGAAGGACGTTTGAGGTCATCCATGGCTTCCTCAACCACGATATAACCTTCACTTTTGTCGAAGGCTTCAAAATGAGACTCTTCTGTGATGAAACATTAACTTCTTCACCAACTTCTCTGATTTGACCAGATCTAATCCATTCTGAAATATTCCAACAGCTTGTAGATCGCTCAGTTCACACTTGGCCGATCGCTTCACGTAATCAGCTTCACATATCGCCCCAAAGACTCATTCAAAACCGTCAACTCGAGCTAACGAACCAGTTGGTTTTCCCCTTCTTTTGTTGCTCCCAAAGCGAGCATGAAATTTACTACACATGTCTGCCCAAGATGAAATTGAATCTGAGGGCAAAGTCCCCATCCACTACCGAGCATCCTTTCTGAGTGTTGTGACAAAAGTATGAAACTTAGCAACATCGCTAAAGTCATAATAATCCATCAATCGGTCGAACGCCTGACTGTGGTCATAGGGATCTCTCGACCCATCATAACTCTCGATATGGGGCAACTTCTTGGTGGGGTCAGCTTTTTCCTTAAGAATCTCCGCGGAAAAAGGGGATGCCTTCTTTCCCGAAGTATCCTTCGTTTTTGTACTTCTAAGTTTGCTCAAAGTTCTTTTAAGTCTTTGACCAGATACTCTATACCTTCTGGTTGAGATGATGCTTCTTTTTCCGATGACTCCTTCCTCCTCTTAGTAGACCGGTTTCTTACAATAGAGCCTTCAATTCTAGAAGGGCTTCTGCGATGACGAGTGTCCACAGGGTGGTGTACCCTCACTAGACTCTCAGGGGTACGATCTCTAGATATGCTTCGTCTTTGAGCTCGGGCACTATGGAGAGAATGTGCAACAACAAGGGCTTTCTTTGTGGTTTCAGGAGTATGATCTCTGGATCAAACTCTTCGTTCTCTCCGACCCTGCTCCTTAGAATCGACAGGGTGATGTACCCTCTTCGATCATTGAGGAGTAGGGCTTCGGGATCTTCTTCTTCTCGAGCTTCATTCCCCAAGACTCTCGCCTTGAATGAACAGTTCTTTCCCACTTCTCGATTGTCCTTACTTTCTGGATCGATCATAACCGAGCTCTTCGTTCTTCAACTCGCCATCCGCCATCTGCTTTCACCTATATCCCGTCGTTGCTTCACGAGTACTTCAATAGCTCTATCCGCCTCATCCGCCATCTTAGCCACCGTGAAGCTTTGTCGTCTGGTCCTCTCAGATCGAGTTCTAGGTGAAGTGCCTTCTACTCGCTTCCCGATCGTGGCCAGACGCTTTCTCCGTCGGGAAGACTAGCCTCACGCTTAGCCTTGCCCACCGCCTTCGAATCGAAAATCTTCAGTGATCGCTTTGACGCCAGTGTCTAGCATGAACACTTATCACGGCCCCAAACGATCCTCGACAGACACTCGTGGTGTCGATTCACCGCGGCGACCCTCTACGCGCCCTTCGTGTGTGGTGTTCTACTCTTCACCATGAATATCGACGAGAACAAACACAACATAACCTCCAGGGAGGAGCAATTATTATCGGAAAAAGGATAAATGTCAATTTCACTAACACTAATAATTCCAACACAATTCTAACTATCAACTTTCATTTCTTTAATCAACACGAACTTATTCATCATTAATATTATAATTCACAATATTTAACAACCAATGTCGCTCCTGTGAAAGAGGGGGCTTTCCGATAAGGATTTCTCCTTATCAAGCGCAAGCAATTAGTGACCAAACCTCTCCTCGATGTAACTTCTAGACATATCAATAATATTGCAAATAATAATATGAATAACTTTGTCATCTCAATTATTGATTTAATAATAATAAATATTATGCAGATGATACTATGACAATAATTGAATCAATAATACGAGAGATATGATGCAAAGAATTATCGTAGTAATAATTGAGTATAATCGAGTGACTTCTCACGTAAGCATCAATAATCAATATCGTGTGCTACTATGCAACCACGCCAGACATCGTATTTTTACTACCGGGTAGTTCAACAATTTAACTAAGAAACCTTTCACCGTTATTTTTATAAAAGATAATTTTGTCGCTTTTCTAACTACGACAATACTTCCGCCAGGGGGTCACTAATGATTGTGTCATCGCATTTAATATTCCCTCGTTAAAACGAATATTCCCCAACCAATCTAATATTATATAACCACTTGCTTACTTTGCAAAATTTGTAAATATTACCCACAACTATAACATTATATCAAATCCACACCATAATATTCAAAAATATATTTTGAGAAAATTATTCTTTATTCATAAAAGTCAGGGTCTTACAACCTCCCTTCTTATGAAATTTTGTTCCTCAAAATTAGGGTACGACTCGGTATATCAAATTAGGTGAGGATATCTCGACTTCATCTCATATTCTAACTCCCAGTCATTTCTTCCACATCGTGGTTTCTCCACAAAACTTCGACTTGAGGTATAACCTCGAGCGTAGAATATGATCCTTCTTATCCAAGATTTTAACAGTAACTCTTCATACGCTAAATCTTCCTCTATCTCGTCTCGGTTCTAATTCAATAATGTGGTTCGGTCTTTCACATATTTACGTAATATAGATATGTGAAAAAACGTTATGAACACGAGACATACTTCAAGCAGTAAGGTGAGTCTATAGCCCACGCTCCTACTCGATCGAGGATTAAAATGGGCCAATGAATCGAGGATTGAGCTTTCCTCTTTCCAAATCTCGTAACTCCTTTCCATGGAGCAACACGTAACAACACATGATCTCCAATATCAATTCCACGCCCTTTCGATGAAGATCAAGATAACTCTTTTGTCGATCTTGTGAGGTTTTTATACGCTTGTCGATCGTTTGAATCTTTTCCGTAGTCATACGCACCAACTCCGATCCCAACAACGCTGCTTCACCCACCTCATCCCAAAGATACCGAGAACGACACTTTCTTCCATACAACGCCTCAAATGGAGCCATGCCAATACTTGCTTAATAACTGTTGTTGTAGGAAAACTCCACCAATGGTAAGAACTTGTCCCAACTTCCTTTGAAGTCAAGGACAGTAGTCTTAATAAATCTTCAAGAGTTTGAATAGTCCTCTCCGATCGCCTTCGTCCGCTTGAGGGATGATATGCCGAACTAAATCAGAAATCCGCGCTCCATAGCTTTTTGCAAACTAACCCAAAATCTTGAAGTGAATCTTGGGTCTCGATCGTAAACTATGGATACCGCATACCATGCAATCTTACAATCTCGCTTATGTACATACGAGCAAGACGCTCAAGTGTATAAGTTTCTCAGATAGGTAGGAAATGAGCATACTTGGTCAATCTATCAACAATGACCCAAATCGCATCTATGCCTTTGAGAAACCTCAAAGACCAAAGAACGAAATCCATGGTAATGTGCTCCCACTTCCATTCTAGAATTTCAAGTGGTTGCAATGGACCTTTTGGCACTTGATGCTCCGCCGACTCGCTGATAAGTTAGACACCTCGAGATAAACCCCGCTATCTCTCTCTTTCATATTGCTCCACCAAAATGTATGTCAAGATCACGATACATTTTGGTACTCCCAAGATGGATTGCAAACGGTGTTGTGCGCCCATCATGATTTTATACTTCAAGTCGTAATCGCTAGAACACAAAGTCCGGAGTCGACTCAAGTATTCCTTCTTCATCGATTCTTACTTCCTAAATAGCACCTTCTTGCACTTTCTTCCTCATACGATCACCTCCGTGTCCGTAGCTTGAGCAAATTTTAACTTTATCGATTAAAGCCTGCTCCACTCAGTGATATTCGCCATCATCACATGGGTCCCTGAGTCTTTAACTCTATTTCCATCCTTTTCAAGTCATACAAAATGGGCCTTTCATATTTGACAATATTGCACTCGCACTCGCATATATGATCTTCTACTCAATGCGCCACCATACTACGCTCGCTTTTCCAAGATGGTATTGATGGTATGATCATAATCTTTCAACAACTCAAGCCATCGCCATTGCCGATGTTGAAGTTCCTTTTGAGTGAAGAAATATTTGAGGCTTTTATGATCCGTGATAGATCTCCACCTTCTCTCCATACGTAATGCCTCCAAATCTTAAGCGCAAAAATGATCACCGCTAACTCTAGATCATGAGTAGGATAATTCCTCTCATATTCTTTGAGTTGTCGTGAGGCATAGGCTATGACTTTCCCATGTCGCATGAGAACACATCCTAACCCTTTGCCTCAAGCATCACTCAGATGACAAATCCTCCGAGCCGATGGTATTGTCGTAACAAAATAAATGAGTCTTCTCTCGAGTTCTTGAAAACTCTTCTCACATTCCTCGCCCCAACCGAACTTTCAGATCTTTTTTCGAGTCACCGAAGTTAATGGAGTAGCGATTCGAGAAAATCCTTCCACGAATCTCCGATAATAACCAAATAAGCCGAGAAAGCTACGACTTTCTATTATCGATTTTGGTTGCTTCTACTTTTTGAATTGCTTCAATCTTCACCGGTCAATGATATTCCATGATTTGATATCACGTGCCCAAGGAATGCAACTTCCTCAAGCCGTAACTCGCATTTCTTCAACTCGCATATAGCTTGTTTTCACATGGCTTTTGAGTATCACCTTCAAGTGTTGCTTTCATGGTCTTCACGGTTTGGAGTATATGAGGATGTCATCAATAAAGACGACCACAAAGTGATCCAAATATTCCTCAATACTTGGCTCATCATGTCCATGAAAGCAAAGTAGAGAGCATTAGTCAATCCAAAAGACATGACTAGGAATTCATAATGCCCGCATCGAGTTCTCAAAGCGCTTTGAATGTCATCGCTTTTAATCTTCAACCGATGATATCCTAACGAAGATCAATCTTTGAAAAGAATTTGGCTCCTTGCAATCGGGTCAAACAGTCATCAATGCGAGGCAATGGGTACCTATTTTTGATGGTGACATGATTCAACTCCCGATAATCAATACAAAGTCGCATACTTCCATCTTTCTTCTTCACGAATAATACAGAGCACCCCAAGGAGACGACATTAGACGAATGAAAAACCGATGTCTAACAATTCCTCAGAGTCGGGTTTTTAACTCAAGTTCAATAGAGCCATTCGATATGGGGCTTTGAAAATGGGTTTTGTATCGGGTTCAAGGTCGATACCAAACTCAATTTCACGCCTCGGGGTAGGCCAGAAGTTCTTCTGGGAATACGCCAGAAATTTATTAACAATAGAAATATCATTCAAATCGATGATTTTTTTGTTTAAATCAGATATACGAGCTAAGAAAGCTTGACATCCATTTTTCAATAAACGAATAGCTTTTTATGGCTTGAGATGACCATGATTGATTTTAATGGTTTGGTCGCTTGAATTCAAGATAATAGGTTGATTAGAAATATGAAAGCTAACAACCTTACGAAAATAATCAATTTTAGCATGATGAGTAGTTAACCAATCAATCCTTAGAATCACGCCAAATGCAAGTATTTTTAAGGAAATAAGATCGACAGTAACGTATGCATGCTACCGATTTGAATCAAACAAGACTTATAAATAGTGGATGTAATGAAGGTTTCTCCCAACGGAGTTTCAACCGATAAGTCAAAGTCTAATTTCTCCTGAGTCAAATTTAAACGCTGAGCGCAAGTAGAGAGAAATAAAAGAATGGGTAGAACCGTATCAAATAAAGTATAAGCTTCACTAGAGTTTATGATTAGCTTACCCGTGATCACCTCGCTCGGATTCCTCGCTTTTGGGAGGTTACGACAAACGCCTCCTCGAACTACCGGCTTTGTCTTGTTTGGGACACCTTTTGATGCCTCCATCCCAAATTGACTCGACTTTGGTGCACGACAAAATCGGGCTAGTGACCTTCTTTTCCACAATTATAACACGCTTTTGACCGCATCGCGCAGCTTTGACCGATGTCCTCCTCCCTCCACATTTGTAACATACGATAGGTGGTCGCTCTCCTTCCTTAACAACGGTGTCAGTGCCGACGCCTTTCCATCATTGTTGAATCTCCTCTTCTTGAAATGTCCATTCTTATTGTTTCGCCATGATTACCACCAAGTGGTTACCATTTCGCATGTTGATTCCTCCACGCTTGTTGTCACCGCTTCTACGATCGCCACCACCGGTATTATCATTTTGTTTACCGCTTTCTCTCATCAAGTTGACTCATATATCGCTACTCCAATAATCGAGCCCTATTTACAACATCCTCAATACAAACACAGCTTTATGAGAAATTAGATATCGACGATCTCTCGTTTTCAAACTCTTTAGAAACATCCGCCATTCTCTCCTCATTATCAACCAAGTGAGACGCGCAAACCGAGATAACTCTAAGAAACTTAGCTTCAGATCGCGACACACTGGCATATTGTTCTTGCTTCCAACTTGATGAACTCTACCTCTTTCATGTGACGAATACTTTCGTGAAAGTACTTGTCGTTGAATAGTTCTTGAACTTCTCCCAAGACATCTTCAAGTGCAGCAGTCGAGTACGCTTTTACCGATTCCCACCAAGAATCCGCCTCTCCTCGCAACATAAAGGTGGCAAAGGAACCTTTTGCTCCTGAGAGCATCCCAAGACATCAAATATCTTGGTGATCTCGCTTTATCCACGCCTCCGCCTTTAAGTGGTTTTGGCTCTCCAATAAACTCCGTGGTCCCAGCTCTCGAACTGCTTAATGCGACCGTCCGAGAGTTTCCAATGTTTCCACCTACATTTTGATGTGAGACGCCTCACCGATCGATGTCGCATGAATCAGATAAAGCCTCCGAACATTCCATCGCTCATCATTTGGTCGTTGTTGTTGTTTTCCGAGGATTATCGCCATCCCGATGGACATTATCCTCGGTATTGATCATCAGGTGACTCAACTGGCCTCATGTGCTTCATTGCTTATCTCAACATTTTTTGATGCCATTTTCAAATACCGCCACAAAACAAGGGTTAATTAACATGTCACATATTATCCTTATACTCTACGACCGACCAAATAAATACCAAATAAACTTAGTAGGTCATACTAGCGAAGGAATTCTCCCTCTCTCCTCCTAGTTCTTGTCTCACATCTCACCAGGATCATATCCCTAAGCTTTGATACCAACCGTGACGCCCCCAAAATAGTATACATCACCCATCTTAAGTCGCCAAATACATGGTACAAAAATTCAAATACAACTTAATTATACAACAAATGTAAAAAATACTTACAAAACATAATCTAAGAGTTTTAATAAGAATATTGTCATCTGCATAATATCCACACTCAATGGAGTCCTCATTACATTTATTGTCACACTATTTAATGTAATAGTGAGGACTACTAATGCTATCATCCGACCGCCACTCCGCTCCCCGACTAGTCCCAAATTACGCTTCTCATTTCCTCAAGAGAACAAAGAAAGAAAGGGTGAGCTCAACTAGCCCAAGAAGAAATATTACGACTAAGATAATGCGTAATAAATTATCATTAGCCTTCAACAATGTTAAACCGATAAATATAATAGACAACAAGTTTAACTCAATGAATAATAAGCAATCCATTAAAGAGTCAAGTAGAGATAAAAATCTACTATCTTCTATGATTTAAAAGTTTTTCATCAACTTTATCACCGAGACTCAAATTTTAATAAATAAAATCAAATCATCCCGCATCACTACCAAAGGATATTCATGTAATCATCAATGGTCATGATTATACCGATATTATCCCATCGGTCATAATCATACCAACAACTCGTCCCATCAATGAACTACAGCCCAATGAGGACTTTTACCACATCATTCGTCACATTACTATCATGATTATACCGAATAATCCTCGGTCATAATCATACCAAGTCCATCTACGCACGTAAGTCAAAAAAAAATGACTTTAATCACAATATAAGCACGAGGATGATGACAATGATGATATAATAATTCAATAAAAAAACAAGTTCAAGGATAAATTTTAAAGATTTATAATTTTAATTTATCCAAATCAATAACGCCCAAATTGTCAACACGATACTTCTTTGTGGAGTAAAATTCAAGAATGCTCGTAAGAATATTTCCATGAAAAGATATCGATGAAGCGCAAAAATATCAAGGATATTCCACTAATTTCATGGAGTATATAAGCCAAAACTTTAACCAACCGAGTATAATAGAATATATGAAACCGAGAAATGGATTTTTGCCCGCCATGCAAGAATCCACGTAGATGCATCATTTCCACAATTTAATAAGGAATGAATACGAAGGATCATTCACCATGCATGCAGAATCCATATAGATAAAGTTATTCCAATGTAATAATAAAGAATGGAATAATGTAAGAATTCACCAAAGCCATGCATAATCCGCATGTGACATTTTATTCCAATGTAATAATAAAGAATGGAACCAAGTCACGCAGAACTCGCATGCATGTGATATTCCAACAAAATAATAAAGAATGGAAATAAGTCATGCATAATCCGCATGCATGTGATATTCCAATAATAATAAAAAGAATGGAATAACAATGAATTCACCAGTGCATGCGATAGATCAAGATGCATGTGTTATTCCAACAAAATAATAAAGAATGGAATAATGTAAGAATTTCACCACGTATGCGGTATTACAGATGTATAAAAAGTTATTCCAACATAATAATAAAGAATGGAATAACAACCCTTCGTAGTATTGAAAGAAAATAACTCTCTCATGAATACGAAAAGAATAATACCCTTTTACCTTAGAAGAAGACCGATACCGAATAAGGAGGTAGTAAACTTCTTCTTCTTCTTTCTCTCTATAATTTCTCTCTATAATAATTGCTTCTATAGCTTTAGTGAATTGGTGAGAAATGAAGGAAGAATGAGCTTCTATTTATAGGAAAATATAGTTTCGATAATCGCACGCTTTTGGGCTCAAAATATTACAAAGATAATACCTTCCTCTTTTTCTTCATTTTTAATTTAGTCCTCGCAAGTATTATCAAACTTGCACCACCTCCCCTAATAGTAAATAATGTGAATTAATAGTTCATTCATGTGACTTAATAGTATAATCATGTGAAAAAACTAATTACAAAGATAAGACCTTCAACTATACCTCCATTTTTAACTTAGTCATGCAAGTATTATCAATCTCGCACCACCTCCCCAATAGTACAAGAATGTGAATCAATAGCGACACATATGTGAACAAATAGTTATAATCATGTGAATTAATAGCAATTAATTGCTCATTTATCCGATTAATTACCCGATCGGTCAATATAACCTCCGTACATCAATTATTATCAAAATAAATGTCGATTTTCACTAACACTAATAATTCCAACACAAATGGAACTATCAATTTCATCTTTAATCAACACGAACTTATTCATCATTAATATTATAATTCACAATATTTAACAACCGTGTCGCTCCCAAGAAAGAGGGGCTTTCCGATAAGGATTTCTCCTTATCATGCGCAATTAGGTGACCAAACCTCTCCTCGATGTAACTTCTAGACATCATCAATATTGCAAATAATAATATGAATAACTTTGTCGCCTCAATTATTGATTTAATAATAATAAATATTATGCAGATGATGATACCGTGACAATAATTGAATCAATAATACGAGAGATATGATGCAAAAATTATCAGAGTAATAATTGAGTATAACCGAGTGACTTCCACGTAAGCATCAATAATCAATACCGCAAATACTACGCAACCACGCAGACATCGCATTTTTTTTACTACCGTAGTTCAACAGCTTTAACTTAAAAACTTTTTTCGCATTATTTTATAAAAAGATAATAATTCGTCTTCTTTTTAACTAACTACGAATACTTGTCCAAAGGGGGGTCCACTAATGATTGTGGTCGTCGCATTTAATATTCCCCATTAAATAAAACGAATATTCCCCACCAATCTAAATATTATATAACCACTTTTTTAGGAATGCTTACTTTGCAAAATTTGTAAATATTACCCACAACTATAACATTATATCAAATCCACACCATAATATTCAAAAATATATATTTCGAGAAAATTATTCTTTATTCATAAAAGCGCATTAGGGGAATTGTAATCCTTTCTTAAATTCCTAGCACAACTACTTCTTTTATTCTTATGGTTTTATTCACACAGCTTAACCAACCATCGTGTTTACTTGTTTAGATAAGATAAGTAACGACTTTATCTTAGTATTTTTATTCTCTTGAGACTTTGTCCTCGTGGGTTCGACACTCTACTTTCATATATTACTTGTGGATCGCGTATGCTTGCGCGCGATTTAGCAATAGCGAAATCGGCCAACAGGTACGAGTTCACCTCCTACTTCTCCGCAATCTCCTTGAATCTCCGGGTAGATTCCTTCCTTTGATCAATGTTAGCCACCCAAGTGTATGGTCTCTAGAAGTAATCCACCAAGGAAGAAGAATTTTCAAGAAGAATGGTATATTGGCTCAAACCCTAGTTTTTCCTATCTCTATAGAAAAAGGGGGCGTACTCTCCAACAATTACAATTACGTATCTTTTGATATCTGATATAAGACTCCTCTTACAAAGATATCAGGTAACCCTATTTAATTAAAATAAGGTATTATTTATTTAATTAAACTCCTTTAATTAATTGGGCTCCCTAATCTTATTACGGATAATTAATTAAACTCATTTAACTAATTTTTTCTCCTAATCCTATTAGAATAAATGAGAGTACTTATATTAAATTAATTCCTAAACTCTTTAGAAATTAAAATAATAATAATTGTAATAATATTAATAAGACTCCTCTTATTAATTTATATTTAATATTTCTAAAATAATAAATATTAAGCTTTTTAATTTATTCTATCACCATAGATTAAATTAAATATACTTAACATATTATTACGATTATGCCATTAACTTCTTAAATAATTATTCTTCCTTTTATGGTGTGACCCTTTAGGTTATCCATATTAAATCGGTTGTGAATAAATCAATTAGAACAATTATAATCTTATTTAAATAAATAAATTAAACTATTAATTTATTTAAATAAATAATATTTATTCTACAATAGGGATAAGCCTCCCTAGCGATCAACGACTTTCCAAATAATATAGATTTCAACATTAATCATAAAAGAACCTTTGAGTAAATAGTTACCGTACAATTCAATCCTTCCACCATACAATGTCCCAATAAAATATAAGACATGGAATTACTGTCAAGTCTTATTTTATTTAATTATATGTATTTCGATTCCCAAATACACAACTCCTAATGAATGCAAATTAGAAACTACTTTCTAATTTCATTCCACCTTGGCCAAGGATTCCTAGGTTGTCATTTATCGAATCACATAGGACATTTCTCTTCTTTTACTAGAAGTGGTAAATTATTTATTGATCATTCATTATCTCCATATATAACTTATTACTCCCAAGCATACCTTTTGATATACTCTAAGAGTCTTAAGAAATAAGTCAAAGTGTAATTCATTATATATAAGATACTATGATAATCTCAAGTCTAAGGATCATTTGTACTACTATCACTATAGAAATTCCTATTGACATGCAAGTAAAACTCCATTAGGTATTCCTTAGCGAGTCACGTTCAGTGAACTTATTCTCTAATAAGCACCTACATACTTTGTAACGCCCCCAAGATAGGTCCAATCCATCCAACCTATTCTGAGTCGCCAAATACATGGTACAGAAAACAACAACTTTATTACTACAATTGTCGTGCAAAATACAACTACACATATACTGTGAGTTTTAATACCAACTGTGACTCATGTCCCAACTATGGACAGCACCTCACATTGATACATTACATAAAGGTACAGTCAATAATCGTTTTAGAAATTAAAATCTTCGGAAAGTGCTCAAGAAACCATTCATACATGGGAGGCCATGCGTCTAGGTTATGATAGATATCATATGCCCACAGAATTATCCTTGGTTGACCCAATAGACCCCAAAGAAAAACGAGAAGATTACTATCATATTCTTTCTAATGGTGAGTCTTCTCTTGACATATAATTATCTCCACTGTCTCTAATTAAGAATTATACTTCAACCAAACTCCAAGATCATATAGGTAGTGCTCGTAGATATACTCAAGAAGTGGATGTGCACAACCTTGTCTTATGATAACACGAGGTTGTATCTCATTAGACATCTTGTATGATAGTGGCAAAACACCCTTTCAACGTTGGGTTCGCCTCACCCTATTTAATTCACCAAATATAACTACTAAATGATGTATAAAATACAACACACTTTTCTATATTGTTTAGGGAGAACCTCCACAGCTAGAGACCAATGTTCTATTCTCTTGTTACCCCCGCTCGACCCAGCTACACTCTTATTACCTGAAAAGAATTATAAATCAGAAGGGTGAGCACAACTAGCCCAGTAAAGAATATCATGACTAAAGATAAATAAATTATCAATAGCCTTCATCAGTAATAAATCAGAGATTTAGAACATATGGTAGATGATAAAACTTTTTAACCATAGTTGCAGTGGAACGAGCAATCCATTAGAAGAGTCAAATAGACCATAAAGTCTATTATCTTCTCCATGTTAAAAGTCCACCAACAATGTTTTATCCCTATAACATAAATCAACAGTTCCTGTCCACATTCATGTGAATAACTCATAATCTTATTTGTGGTTCTAAATTCCTCTTCTCATCCAGGACAAAGATAATTTTCATCACTTGTCTTTACCTGAAACATCAAAGATCATGGTTATACCAAATCACAGTTCCTGTTCATAATCATACTAATAAATTCATCTTTGCACTACGGGCCAAAGATATTCATCAACAAGTCATCTTTGCACGACGGGCCAAAGATATTCAAAAATAGGTCATCTTTGCACTACATGCCAAAGATATTTAACAACAGATCATCTTTGCACTACAGGCCAAAGATATTCAAAAATAGGTCATATTTGCACTGCAGGCCAAAGATATTCAAAAACAGGTCATCTTTGCACTACAGGCCAAAGATATTCATATCTCAAAGAAATACATAATCATTTCAGAATTTATATAAACCATAATAATAACCATGTTGATCAATTCACCTTTGCACTTAAGCTAAAAATATTCAATTATAAATTCAATGATCATGAACATACCAATCAACGATTCAACTTTGCACTATTGGCCAAAGAGAACTCATAGTCATGATCATACCAATAATCTACTCATCTTTACACTCAAATCAAAGAGAAATTTCTTCACCAGGATTATAAAAATGTTATATATGATAATAAAAACAATATGATCAAAATACGGATTTAATTTCAAGAGTAAGATTCATAAATCAACGATAATTTGGTCAGAAAAAGAAACCAATTTTGTCATAAATAGTATCCCGTGAATAGTAACTCGTGAATAGTAACTCATGAATAGTAATTTATAAATAGTAACCCCGACATGAAAAAGGTAGAAATTCCACAATAAAATCCATACCAATATTTCGGTATAATGATATTGAAATAATAACATTTCTTAAACTTATAAACAATTTATTTTAATTGTTTACAATTTACTAAATAATGCATTTAATCATCCTAAAATGCCAAACTCATAAGATTTCATCACCAATAACCAAAACCCTCATCAAAAATCTGCATATACCTTATATAGGATTCTCAAGCCATGACATCCTATTTTCCAATTTTATTACTTCAAATAACATATTTAATTCATTTACTCGTAACTAGTCTATTTTCATGAAAAATACCAAATCAGTACAAACAAATTTTCTTTTAAGGATTTAGCAGAATATAGTTCCATATTGAACATATATTTTTCTCAGAATTTTTAAAATTCATTTACTATTTTTCATATGGCCAAAACTGCCGAATATTTAGACATTTATCATAAACTGTACTTTAGTCCAAAACTTTCAAAATTTATAGAGTATACTTTTATCATATACATGTACTCCCAATAAAAATTTCACCAATTTTGGAGTTAACCACAAGGAGTTATAAGGGTTTACTTTTAAAATAGTCTTTTCCCATAAAATTCATAACTCCTAATCTATATATCCAAAAATCACCATTTTTGGACACAATCTAGAAAACTCATCAAATTATCATTTCAAATTTTCCAGAATTTTTTGAAGGTCAGAAAAATTACGAAACTGAAAAAACATAACAACCCTTACAATCCCTTACCTCAAAAGAGCAGTATTTCTTACTATAACATCGGATGTAAAGCCGAAGAAAACTTGCACTGAATAGAAATTCTCAAAGTATCTAAATATTCACATAAATACGCTCGATAATATAGAGAGAGAAAACTTATGTTTTTGGTGTGATTTTCAATTCTAACTCAAGCGCCTATTTATAAGAAAATGTTAGAACGCCAAAGGAGACTAAATTAATAAAATAATAATATTAATTTTTCCTCTTCTACGCCCACTCTTGCTGAAAACTCTGAGCAGCCAACATTGAACAAAATTCAGCACATGCTTTCAAAACAAACAAGAGTGGGTCCCGCCCATAATTTTAATAAAAATTATTTTATTTTCCGAAACTTCAATAATTCATAGAAAATATCCCGTTTATCAGAAAAATACAAATTTTATGTCCATTCCACACGAAATCGAATTCTCTACAACTTTTTAGCTTTAAGTTTTTCCAAATTCCAGACAGAAAATATCCGAAATCCACAAACGAACGATTTTCAACAACTTTTAAAATTCATAACAAATCATGCGTTAATTTTTAACGGTTCAAAATTTGTGGACATATACTCAATTTATATATATATAACATATCCAAAAATCACAACGATCCAACGGTCGGATTAAAAGTATAACTCACATAATAGAGCTTTAAGAACACTGATTTGATTTTTAATACCTCCATTCCGACAAAATACTGGAAAAAAACACCTCAGCATTAATTCCTTCATTTATAACCACATAAATAAATCCATCATTTATATCTACATCAAATAAATATTTCTTTATCATATAAATCTGTTAGTTCCTAGTTGGCACAATAGTTATCTAGAAGGGGGGGTTGAATATGTGACGCCCCCAAAATTAGGTATACATCACCCATCTTGGGTCGTCAGATACATGGTACAAAATTCAAATACAACTTACTAATACAACTGTCATGTACAATACGACAAAACATAACTGTGAGTTTGAATACAATTATTGTCTACTCTGGAGATTATACAAACTCAAAAGGAGTCCTTATTACAATTATTAACACACTATTTCAAATAATAGTGAGGACTACTAATGCTATCCTCTCGACCGCCACTCATTTCCCCCGACTAGTCCTCAAGTTATGTTCTCATTTCCTAAAGAGAACAAAGGAAAGAAAGGGTGAGCTCAACTAGCCCAATAAGAAATATTATGACTAAGATAATGCAGAATAAATTATCGTTAGCCTTCAACATTTTTAAACTGATAAAATATAACAACATCAAGTTTAACTGCAGCGGAACAAGCAATCCATTAAAAGAGTCAAGTAGAGAATAAAATCTACTATCTTTTATGATTTAAAAGGTTTTTCATGACTTTTATCGTTGGGACTCAGCTTAATAAATAATCCACATCATCGAATCACCCCCAAGCACTACTACCAAGGATATTCTTTAGTATCACGACCATAAATTATCCATGACTACAACCCAAGGACATTCGTGTATTCATTAATGGTCATGATCATGCCAACAATCGTCCATCAATGCACTACGGGCCAATGATAACTTTTACCACATCATTTGTAACATTACGGTCATGATTACAATCGAATAATCCTCGGGTCATAATCATACCAAGTCCATCTATGCACTACTGTGCCACAAAATGACTTTCAACATAATATAAACATGAGGATGATGACAATGATATACTTAATTCAATAAAACAAGTTCAAGAATTAATTTATCCAGAACTAATAATGTCCAAATTGTCAACATGACACTTTGCTTTGTATAGTAAAACTCAAGAATGATCGGAAGAATATTTCCATGAAAAATATCGGATGAAGCGCAAAATATCAAGGATATTATACTAATTTCATGGAGTATAGAAGTCAAAACTTTAACCAACCGAGTATAATAAAGAATGGAATAACAAAAAAATCACCATGCATACACAGATTGCCCAGATGTAGACAAAGTTATTCCAACGTAATAATAATAACGGAACCGGATCGTGCAAAATTTGCACCAATGGATGTTCCAATGAATAATAAAGATTTTAACCAGTCCTGTAAAACACACACGAGGATGTTCCAATGAATAATAATAATAAAGATGGAACCAGTCCCGGTGTAAAACACACGACATGTGATGTTCCAAATGTAATAATAATAAAGACGAAACCAGTCCTGTAAAACACACGCATGGATGTTCCAACGAATAATAATAGAATGTCACCAAGTATAGGGTAAACCACAGCGTATACAAGTTATTCCAATGAATAATAAGCAATGGAATAACAACACTTCTCTTCATGAATAAGAAAGAATAACACCCTTACTTTAAAAGAAATCAATATATGAAAAGAAAGTTAGCGCATTTCTTCTTATTTCTCTCTATAACTTTCTCTCTCTAGAGTTCAAATGAATTAGAAGAAAATAATGAAGGAATGAGCTTCTATTTTTAGAAAAATGGAATGCATAAGTAATTAACTCCTGAATCTGATCTGATCAATTTACTTGAATCGGCGGTCCATATTTAAAGAAAAATCTTTTAAATAAAATAATATATATATATATATATATATATATACTAATAATAATTGTACTCTCTTCCTCTAAGTTTTTCAAACATTACAAATATATATATATATATATATATATATATATTTAATTAATATAACTAGTACTCCTTTTCTCGCAAAATCAATTCCTTTCCCCTAGGCCACATATATATATATATATATATATATATATATATATATATACCATACATGTCATATATTATATATATATATATAATACCAATAATAATACTCCTCCCGTGTCCATTAAAATTTCCCCCATTATCAACCCAAGTGACAATTTGTCTTCCACCCAAGACTTTGTCATACATATGGGTCCCAACTTATGGACCCCACCTTTTATTATAAAAATAACTTTCTACCTAAGTTATTTTGAAAAATGGGTAAATGGGGTCCATAAAATAAGCAAAATTGAGTGACTTCTCACGTAAGCCTTAATAATCAATACCGCAGTATACTACGCAACGACCACCAGACATCGCTTTTTTAACAACACCGGGTGTTTCAACAGCTTTTAATTGTAACACCTCATAGTTATTTTCATAAAAGTATTTTTGTCGTTTTCTCAATCCGACAATAATTCCGTTAGGGGTCCACCAATGATTGTCTTGTCATGCCAAATATTCCCCGACAAAAAGAATATTCCCCGACCAAACGAATATTTTATAACAACTTGCTTACTTTGCAAAATTTATAAATATTACCCACAACTATAACATTATATCAAATTTACTCCATAATATTCAAAAATAATATTTATAGAAAATTCATCTTTATTTATAAAAGTTGGGGTCTTACAAAATAGATTTTTAAAAAATCTTTTCGTTTTAAACTTGTTCGTTGATGATGATTAAAACTTAGCGGAATTAATGTTTGTTTTAATCTCCTTTACGAAGTAGTGGAGTTATGATAGTGAGGCAGTTATAGCAGTTATGGTAGATATAGCAGTTATCTTATGAAAGTAAAAGACACAGTTGTTTTAAGTGGTTCAGAGCACTTAAAGCTTCTAGTCCACTCTTCTACTCCTCGAGTAGGAAATCCACTAAGGATGTCTTTTACAACTTCTGAATCACACAGATTCCTTCTAGACCAGCAGTCTAGGAACTTCTTAGTTCACTCTTGAACTCTTCAAGTCTAGCATACTTGGCTCTCTTACAGTTCACTTAGAACTCTTCAAGTCCAGCAGACTTGGCTCTCTCGATGGTTGCTACACAGTTCCTGTTTAAGCACTTGTTCGAAAGAACTGAGTAGCTGAGTAAGCCTTTTCTATTTCTCAGATCGTGGAGTTGAGCTTTTAGAGTCCTTCACGTTTTTGTTCAACGTTTGCTTGTTTCTCTCATCTGCTTGATTTGCATATATGTGATCTTCAAAACTATCCGTTGGATCCATCCGTTGAAGCATTAAATGCGTTTGACCTTTCTGATCTTTGATGGAGACTTTTCTGCATATCTTCTGAATTGCATTCTAGCCCACTGACACATCAGACTGCTATCTCACCTAACACCTGAAAAGGTGTTTTCCCCCTTACCAATGATACTTTCCTTAACTTCTTCAATACGCTTCTTTGTTGTATACTAAGGATATTTCTTATGACTTTGGGACTGGTGAGTACTATAACGTTTAGAATCCATTCCTCATATGTTGAAGTCTGTCACCACACAAATCATGAGGCTTGACGTTTCTAACACAAGACAAAAGATACTTTACGATTCAGATCGAGATACTCTACGATTCAGATCGTGGTGACTTGTCGCCTTAGTGCCTGGTCTGGTGCTATTAGCCGAGAGCACTACGATTTCTCTTAAATCTTTGCACACTACGATCTTCGCTTGCTTGAGTTGTAAACTCTACATTTTCGAGAGCACACTACGATCTCTGAGTTGGCTCGGCAAACGTTGGGACCACTCTACGATTTTCGAAGAGGCCCTTCAAGGCAGGCACACTACGATCTTTGAAGCTTTATGTTTCTACCTTGACTTCTGTAATGTTGATCAGATTTATACACTACGAATTCTTCAAAGCCTATCTATTACATCTCAAGATCAACCTAACAGCTTTGATCTTTCTATCTATACATTCATTTTCAGAATGATACACGTTAAGAGCTTAGATCAACCCAACAGATTTGATCTATCACTAAGTACTTGTACATATATTCCTTGAAGGACTTTACACATAATAATGAGCATATACATTTAAAACATCAAATCATAATATGCATTCTCCCAACAATCTCCCCCTATTTGATGTTGACATAACCAAGGAGATTAGTTGTCATGATTATTAGTGTCTAGATGCATTTGCAGGAAATTTAAACATGACTTAGTATTTCAGTGAGCAGCTGAAATTTCTAGAGAATAAGCATGAATTTATTGATGATTGAAGAGTATTACAGTTTAGCTTTACATCAATAAGAATTTAAACTTTTACTTATCTCTATTTCTTTGGTCTTTTGCGTGGAGGATTGACGTACTTCTCAGCCCTTCTTTTCCTGCTAGCTTCATCCCTTCTGGTTATTTCTTCCAGCTCACTTGGGCTTACTATCGGGTTGTGATCATGCCTATTCATGAATAATGGATCTCCAATTGGCATTCTTAGGCCTGTAGTGGTCACATTTTGTGAGCTGGTAGTTGGCCCTTGACTCCTTAATGGTTGAGCCATCAAGACTTCCTGTTGATCAGATCGTTGAGTCTGATTGCTTGATCGTGGAGTCTGATGGTGGAATTATCTTACAAAAGGGCTTCGTGAAACTTGAGTGTGAAATTGTCCTCTACCCCTTTCTTGGCTTCTTTGACCTCCTCTGCCTCTACCCTGGCCTCCCTGGCTTCCTTGAACTCCATTCTCTTTATTCTCCCCCTTTATGTCAGCATCTAGGGTTTGAATATTTGCAGAAAGTCGATTTACTCCTTGGACAAGCTCGTTGAGTTAGCTTTGTGTTTGAGCAATGTCCTCTCGACTTTCCTTGATTAGGGCTTCAGATCTAGCTTCTTTGTTTCAGAGGACAGTGAGAACAGTGTCAGTTTGATGTTCTTGGTTTACATAGGCTTTCTGAAATTCTTGGACTGGAGCTTTCAGGTTGATGATGTTCTCCATCATAAGGTTATTTTGGGCTTCTTGAGTTTTCTATAATTCAAGAGCAGCCTCTCTTTGTTTGGTGGCTATTCGGAAATGAATCTCATCTTTTTCTTTCATGCTTTGAATCATTTCTTTGATAATTTCTCTCAACTTCTTTATAAGCTCAGCGTTCAGAGTGTCTGGGAGATTATTTGCAGCAGTGATCATTTGAGTTAGCCTGAGATGAATGACTTCTGTATGAGTTTCCAGGCTCTCATCGATGTTCTTGACCATGCTTTTGGACACTTCATTCAAGTCATCTTTCATGGGCAGATTTGTGAGTGGATCACTGGGTTAAGGATTGTTGAATGAAGGGGATGATTTCTGGGATTGATCTTGCAGGGAGTAGAGAGCAAGATCAAGGCTAAAATATTCATTGGAGGATGAGGATGGAATATCTGATGGAGGGGCCTTGGTTTGGATGTTTGAGTTTGGTGACTCTATGATTTGAGGTGGAGACTCTACATTGAGGCTAGAGTCTGTGATCGTAGAGACGATAGTTTGTGGGAGAATTATGAAGTTAACTGCATTTGGTTCCACAGTTACAGAATTTTGGGATTCTGCAATTGGAAATTGATGTAGTGGATGAAGTATCACTTCTAGCCATCGTGGGAATTCATAAAATTGGCTAAATGAGGATGATGGAGAGTGATTTACTCTGAAGAGGGTTGGGATAGACAGTACCTCGGGTTTATCTTTTGAGGAAGAGTTGTTGGTAAGTAATTTCTTGGCAAAGTTGAATCTTCCTGGGAATCCATTGGCTAGTACTGAGATGGTCGGATACTCTCTGAAACTCCTGAACATATGGTTCTAAGAGTTTAGGATTTGGGCTTAATGATTGATAAGTGGATTTAATATACACGAATCGATATTCATTTCAAGTTTAAATTCGTAGTTTTCTTTTTGTTTTGTGTTCGTTTTCACTTGTTTCATGTCATTTTATGTGTAGGGTGGTTGTGGATGCAAGTGGTGAAGAAAGACGGAGTTTTAGAGCGAAAATGGAAAAATGCTTGTAGTGGAAAAATTCGTTAGCAGTAGCCTAGCCCGCCGGGGCGGGCCTTTTTAAGATGTACCCCCCGCCGGGGCGGGGGTCCCGATTCTTGCACTCTCCTGATTCGTTTTGATGTCTGCTGCTACTCGGTTTTTGGGACTTTGTTAGGCGCCTGGACTCTAGAAAAGGCAGATTTCGGCCAGAACATAAGGAGAGCTGAAGATTATGTTACAATTAACATATCATACAACACAAGGAGCATACTACAGAGATTAATTCCAGGATTCAAGTGCGAGCTTTGGAGGAATAATTTGAAGATATTATCGTGACGGTTGCAAATCTAGGCTACGTGAAGGGGTTTTCATTATTATTCTTCTCTTTAGTCGTTATTTTTTATTGAAAGGATG
This sequence comes from Panax quinquefolius, assembly GCA_020205615.1. Taxonomy (NCBI): domain Eukaryota; kingdom Viridiplantae; phylum Streptophyta; class Magnoliopsida; order Apiales; family Araliaceae; genus Panax; species Panax quinquefolius. The sequence continues at coordinate 90,207,984 of CM035172.1, read as the reverse complement.
GTTTCATTAGATTATTTAGTTTTTAATTCATTCGTTATGAACTAATTAGCTTATTAGACTTGTGATGGATCTTTGGGTGAAACGATGATTTTATAACTTTGATTTCCAATTCAATAAAGTATTTTCAGTTTATCTATGTTAATTCTAGCGTGAACTTATGAGTTGCTTAATCAACAATTCCTCGTGAATTTGAATAAAATCGAGAGAGGATATTCAAATCTAGACCTAGTTAATGTAGCATGTGTCATGAATTTTGTGAATAGCAGATTTTTGATTATTGTTAAGGTAGAGATATGCTTGACATCACATGTAATCGTGTAGAGAACTTAAGCTTAAACATTCTTTAATTGCAGTTCACATAGAGATATAGTGAGTTAGTTGATTTAGGTGTTTAACGGATTTCTATCTTAATTGTGGATTGATGTTAATACGGTATTAGTGCATCGAGAGGTGGTTAATACTACGTTCGTGTTCTTGATTAATAAACTGAGATAGTGAATTGAATTGGAATAAAGGTGTTAAGATCAGAGTGAAGCTCAGGGTGAAATCATAAGTCTAATTCTCCATTAATTGTTTGAATTCCAGATTTTGATATTAGTGATTTGGTTTGTGGTATTTTATTTGTTTTTAATTTAGGTTCTATAATTTCTAATCATTGAATTGGATAGTTTAATAAAATTAGGATTAATAGGAAATTGATAATTGTGAAATTAAGTTTCTTACTAAATTGTCTCTGTGGGAACGATACTCTATTCATCATTTTATTACTTGTTGACCACGTACACTTGCGTGTTTTGCAAGTATCGATTTTACCCAACAAGTTTTTGGCGCCATTACCGGGGACTATTTAGTATAAATCTTAATAGTTTTACAATATCAGTTTAATTAATCCAGTTTTACTTAGACATTTTTATTTTTGTTTTGTTTCTTCTATTTCAGGTGTAGAAGCAGTTTATGCAAACTCGGTCCAAAAATCCAGATTTGCTGCCTTTTGACGACGACATTGATAAAAGGTTTCAGAGGTTGAGCAAGTGGATAAAGGAAACGAGACAAGAATTTGAAACACCTGAGGAAGAAGAGGAAATGGCAAATGAAGATCGGAAAGCATTAAGGGACTACGCCACGCCCAAGGTGACTGAATTGCAATCAAGCATCACCAGTCCATGATAGCAAATAATACATTTGAAATTAAGCCAGGGATGATACAAATGATTCAGAATTTAGTTCAGTTTGGGGGATTGGCAAATGACGATCCGAACGAGCATCTAGTCAGTTTTTTGGAATTATGCGACACCTTTAGGTTCAATGGGGTGTCGGATGAAGCTGTGAAACTTCGATTGTTACCATTCTCTTTACGGGACAAGGCGAAGAGTTGGTTACATTCTTTACCATCCGGTTCGATAACTACATGGGACGATTTAGCTCAGAAATTCCTCGCAAAATTCTTTCCACCGGCGAAAACTGCAAAGATGAGAAACAAGATAACGATGTTTGAACAGCAACATGGGGAGTCGTTATATGAGGCTTGGGAGAGATACAAAGAATTACTCAGAAAATGCCCACATCATGGATTGCCCAAATGGCTGTAGATGAACACTTTTTACAGCGGGTTACATGCGAATCTCAGGACAAGTATTGATGCAGCGTCGGGAGGAACATTCATGGCTAAGAGTTACGAGGAAGCATACGAGTTGATTGAAACCATAGCGGCTAATAACTACCAGTGGCCCACATCAAGAATGACATAAGCGAAGGCAGCTGGGGTATTAGAAGTAGATAGTATGATAGCGATGCAAGCACAGATATCTGCACTTACAAAGATGATGGAGTCGGTAACAGCAGCACAAGCACAACAAACACAGCAAGTGGCAATAATATGCGAATTGTGCGTGGGAGAGCACCCAACGGAGCAATGTGCGATTAATCCAGCAGCTGTGCAGTTCATCGACAACTACAATAGAATTCCGTAAAACACATATCAGAACACATACAATCAAGGAAATAGGAATCATCCGAATTTCTCATGGAGCAACAACTAGCAAAATCAAGCTTCACGACAATCATATCCACTAGGATTTCAGAATCAGCAACAATCAGCTCAATATCAAGAAAGGAAATCCGATGTGGAGGAAGCGTTGTCAAAATACATGACTAGCAACGATTTGGCTATGAAAAATCAAGCTATGGCTATCAAAAATATAGAGAATCAGATAGGTCAAATTGTGTTGGCATTGAATAATAGACCACAAGGAACATTACCTAGTGACACTGAGAGAAATCTGAAGGGTAGTCATGAGCAATGTCAATCCGTTATGTTGAGAAGTGGAAAACATCTCGGCGGTAATAATGCAGAAAATTCAGGGACACCAGGGGAAAAAGTTGATGACAGTAACGTGGTGGAAGGTAACAAAGGCGAGGAAACACAGTTAAACAATAATCCAATGGTTTATCCTCCACCACCGTTTCAGCAGAGGGTCCAAAAACAGAAATCAGATAAGCAGTTCGCCAGGTTTTTAGACGTGTTCAAGAAACTCCAGATTAACATCCCATTCGCGGAGGCCCTAGAGCAAATGCCGAGTTATGCGAAGTTTATGAAAGGAATTTTGTCGAGGAAAAAGAAATGGGAAGAATTTGAAACAGTGGCACTAACAGAGGAGTGTAGTGCGGTATTACAGAAGAAGCTACCACCAAAACTTAAAGACCCAGGGAGCTTTACTATCCCATGCATGATCGGGAAAATGTCGTTTAACAAATGTCTATGTGATTTGGGGGCGAGTGTGAACCTCATGCCATTGTCAAGATAATACGAAATTGGGTTTGCTGCTACCAAAGCTTACGAATATTTCATTGTAGTTTGCGGATAAGTCAGTCACATATCCGAGAGGAATAGTAGAGGACATTCTAGTAAAAGTGGATAAGTTTATATTCCTTGCGGAATTAATCATTCTGGATTTCGAGGAGGATAAGAACATATCGATTATCCTAGGGAGACCTTTCTTCGCTATGGAAAGGACACTCATAGACGTGCAAAAAGGAGAACTTACTATGAGAGTCCAAGATCAAGAAATCAAATTTAATGTGTTCAAGGCCATGAAATTCCCTACGGATGAGGAAGAATGTTTTAGGATGGATTTAATTGAGCAAATCATCAGTAAAGATATGAGCAAGAGTTTGGTCATTGATCCATTAGAAACAACCTTACTGGGGGATGAAGAAAAGGACGACCCAGAATTTGTGGACCTCTTACAGATGCTAGACTCATTGCCACGAGTCAGCCGCTTAAGAGCACCGTTTGAACCTTTGCACACGGAGGAAAAAGCTGTAGAAAAATTGAAACCATCATTGGAGGAGCCACCAACATTGGAGCTTAAACCACTTCCTAAACATCTCAGGTATGCGTACTTAGGCAATTCAAATTCTTTACCTATAATTATTTTTGCTGCACTTAACGAATTACAGGAAGAAAAGTTGTTGAGGGTGCTTAGGGATCACAAATCAGCGATTGGTTGGACGATTGCGGATATAAAGGGAATTAGTTCGTCATTCTGCATGCACAAGATTCTGATGGAGGATGATGCAAGACCGTCAGTGGAGCATCAACGTTGACTAAACCCAATTATGAAGGAAGTGGTAAAGAAGGAAATTCTAAAATTATTGGATGCCGGTATCATATACCCAATTTCTGACAGTAAATGGGTTAGTCCGGTTCATTGTTTGACGAAAAAGGGGGGAATGACTGTGGTACAGAATGAGGACAACGAGTTAATTCCAACAAGAACAGTTACAGGATGGAGGGTGTGCATCGATTATAGGAGATTGAATAAGGAAACCCGAAAAGATCATTTTCCGCTACCCTTTATTGATCAAATGTTAGACAGATTAACGGGACATGACTATTACTGTTTATTGGATGGATACTCGGGATATAACCAGATCGCCATCGCTCTTGAGGATTAAGAGAAGACAACATTTACATGCCCGTATAGCATATTTGCATTCAGGAGGATGTCATTCGGGTTATGCAATGCGCCTGCAACTTTCCAACGGTGTATGATGGCCATTTTTTTAGACATGGTGGAGAAAAATGTTGAAGTCTTCATGGACGATTTCTCTGTCTATGGAGACAACTTTGATACTTGCCTAAGGAATCTGGTCATGGTATTGCAGCGATGTAAGGATACAAACCTCATACTCAACTGGGAAAAATGCCACTTCATGGTTGAAGAAGGCATAATTTTGGGCCATAAGGTGTTGTCTCAAGGATTGGAGGTGGACAAAGCAAAGCTGGATACGATCGAGAAACTGCCTCCACCGAGTTCTGTCAAGGGTATTAGAAGTTTTCTGGGGCATGCTGGGTTCTACAGGAGGTTCGTAAAAGACTTCTCTAAAATTGCAAAACCTCTATGCAGTCTTTTAGAGAAGGATGTCACGTTCAGTTTTACTGCGGAATGCAAGTCAGCATTTGAATTATTGAAAAAGAAATTAACTACGGCCCCTGTAATAGTCGCACCGAACTGGAATATGCCATTCGAGCTTATGTGTGATGCGAGCGATTATGCGGTTGGGGCTGTTTTGGGACAAAGAGGAGACAAAGTGTTTCACGCCATATACTATGCAAGCAAAACACTCACAGAGACTCAAATGAATTACACTACCACGGAAAAGGAATTGCTTACAGTGGTGTACGCGTTTGACAAATTCTGGGTATACTTGATCGGGAATAAGGTGATAGTCTACACGGACCATTCGGCGATTCGGTACCTAATAGCGAAAAAAGATGCTAAGCCACGCCTTATCCGATGGATTCTCCTACTTCAAGAGTTTGACTTAGAAATTAAAGATAAAAAGGGGACGGAGAATCAAGTTGCCGATCATTTATCAAGGCTGGAAAATTCGGAGAAAAAGGATGAAGATAGATGTGCAATTAATGAGTCATTCCTGGATGGTCAACTATTTGGGTTAAATGTAGAATTTCCTTGGTATGCAGACTTCGCGAACTATCTGGTGAGCAACATGTTTCCCCCTGATCTTACACGATAACAGAAAAAGAAGTTTCTTCACGACGTCAAGTGGTACATGTGGGATAATCCTTATCTATTCAAACAGTGCAACGACAAGATGATTCGACGATGTATCCCTTACAGTAAAGTGCACAACATACTACAGGAATGCCACTCATCGACATATGGGGGACATTATGAGAGTGAGCGCACCGCGGAAAAAGTGCTTCAAGCCAGGTTTTATTAGCCGACATTGTTCAAAGACGCCCACCTATTTGTGAAAACCTGTGATAGATGCCAAAAGGGTGGGCAACATATCTAAACGGAATGAGATGCCCCTACAAATAATTCTTGAAGTGGAAATCTTTAATGTATGGGGCATCGATTTCATGGGACCATTCCCTTCGTCCATGAGCAATCAGTATATTTTACTCGCGGTGGATTACGTCTCGAAATGGGTTGAAGTTGTAGCACTACCATCTAACGATGCCAAGGTGGTCCTCAAATTCCTACAGAAAAACATTTTCACGAGGTTTGGCATGCCAAGAGCAATAATCAGTGACAAAGGTAGTCACTTCTGCAATAAGTCTTTTACAGCTCTGTTGGCTAAGTATGGGGTTAACCACAAGGTGGCTACAGCATATCACCCTTAAACAAATGGACAGGCTGAGGTATCAAATAGAGAAGTTAAGAAGATTTTGGAAAAAGTTGTAAATCCGAGTCGGAAAGATTGGTCACTTCGGTTGGATAACGCATTATGGGCTTACCGGACTGCATACAAAACACCAATCGGGATGTCACCATATCAACTCCTATACGGAAAAGCATGTCACTTACCGGTGGAGTTACAGCACAAGGCCTATTGGGCAATACAAAAATTGAATTTTGATCAATCCGCCGTAGGAGAAATGAGGCTACTCCAACTTAATGAGCTCGATAAATTTCGACTTCATGCATACGAGAACGCCAAGCTTTACAAGGAAAAGGTTAAAAGATGGCACGACCAGAAGATTGTGCATCGAACATTCGAGCCGGGACAATCAGTCCTCTTGTTCAACTCACGGCTGCGATTGTTCCCAAGAAAGCTTAAGTCGAAATGGTCCGGACCATTCACTATAAAGCGAGTATTCCCTCATGGCGCCGTTGAACTCTACAGTCGTAATCCATTAGAGACGTTCAAGGTCAATGGTTAACGGATAAAGCATTACTGGGGTGGCGAATCAAACTGGGATATCGTCAACATCACCCTAGCCGATACACAGTAAAACAGGGAGTAGTCAGGCTGAACGACTTAAAATCAAGCGCTAATTGGGAGGTAACTCAATATTTTGTTACTTTTCGTAGTTTTATTTATAATTGTTAGAATGTATCTTTTATTAAGTATTAGGTAGGTAGTATAGCGTAAAAATTTTGTTGAAACTCTCAATCCTACTCCAAGTCGTCAATAATCTAACATCTTGCATGTTTATGATTGTAGGAGGGGTCAAAAGTGAGTAAGAGCAATAACGGGCAAGAAAGAAAGAAAAATCGAAGAATTTTGCATCACCAAATTTTGGGCCAAAAATCCCAAGTCAGTGGGCATGCCGGGGCAAAACTATATTGAATTAATGCACCCCAGCGTAGTAAGTGAGGGTTCTAGATCTGGTAGCGTACAAATTCGGCAGCTGCCTTCCATTTGGTCCAAACTCCTTCTTCTATAATAGCACACGTTCTGCGCCATTAAACCCTAACTCTCAGCCACTATTTTTCCATCATCAAAATCTCATCCCCACTACTAATTCACACGATCTCCACTACCCCACCTTCTCAATCACACATTACTCCAAATCACACCACCTCTATATATATCGCTTCATTTCATCTCAACTCCTTCACACAATCTATTTTCGAATTAGGGTATTCTGTAAGACCCCAACTTTTTGAATAAAGATTAAATTTTCTCGAAATATATTTTTGAATATTATGGTGTGAATTTGATATAATGTTATAGTTGTGGGTAATATTTACAAATTTTGCAAAGTACGCAAGTTGTTATATAATATTCGATTGGTGGGGAATATTCATTTTTAACGGGAATATTAGTATGCAACTGGCACAATCATTGGTGGACCCCCACAACGGAATTATTATCGGATTGAGAAAACGACAAAAATACTTTTATGAAAATAACAAATGAAAGTTTTACCGATTAAGCTGTTGAACTACGATAATAAAAGTACAATGTCTGGCGTGGTTGCATAGTAGCACTCGGTATTGATTATTGATGCTTACGTGAGAAGTCACTTTCGATTACACTCAATTATTACTCTCACGGTAATTCTTTGCATCATATCTCTCGTATTATTGATTCGATTATTGTCGTAGTATCATCTCGCATAATATGTTATTTTATTAAATCAATAATTGAGATGACAAAGTTATTCATATTATTAAATTACAATATTTACAATGTCTAGAAGTTACATCGAGGAGAGGTTTGGTCACCTAATTGTGCGCCAATAGGGAGAAATCCTTATTGAAAGCCCCTGCTCTTCCTAGAACGCGACACGGTTGATAAATATTGTGAGTTATAATATTAATGATGAATGTTATTAAAATTGAAGTTGTGTTCGAGTTGAATTTGGAGACGCGGACGTGATATTTGAGTCCTAACGATGAAATTAGTAAAATAGTCTATAAACACAAAATTTTCCTAATTCACTATTTGGTCAAAAGTCGATAGTTGACTTTTTGGGAAAAAAATCAAACTTGAAATTTCAAAATTTATATTTTTGATAAAAATGGTTTCATTGTGTTGGAATTATTTGTGTTAGTGAAAATCGACAATTATTTCGATAATAATTGATGTCTGGAGGTTATATTGACCAATCGAATTATTTAACTTAGAATAAATGAGCAATTGATTGCTATTATTTCACATGATTATAACTATTTGTTCACATGTGTATACTATTGTTTCATATTCTTGTTACTATTAGGGGAGTTGGTGCAAGATTGATAATACTTGCATGACTAAGTTAAAAATGGAGGTATAGATGGAGGTACTATACTGTAATTCGTATTTTCACATGATATTGATTCACATAATTTACTATTGAATCACATTATTTACTATTAGGGGAGGTGGTGCAAGTTTGATAATACTTCCATGACTAATTAAAAATAAAGGAAAAGTTGGAGGTATTGTACTAAAATTTTTCGAGCCCCAAAGCGTGCAATTATCGAAACTATATTTTTCTATAAATAGAAGCTCATTCTTCCTTCATTTCTCACCAATTCACAAAAGCTTTAGAGCGATTATTATAGAGAGAAATTATAGAAAGAAGAAGAAAAGTCTGCTACCTCACTATTCCAAAGATATCCGGTTTTTCTAAAGCTAGGGAGTATTATTTCTTTCTTATCTATGAAGAGAACTTCATTATTCCATTCTTTATTATTTTGTTGGAATAACTTTTGTATCTGGCTACCCTATACTTGGTGAAATTCTTACATTGTTCCATTCTTTATCATTACATTTGGAACATCACATGCATGCGTTCTCATGGGACTGGTTTAAATCTTTATTATTACATTGGAATATCATGTATACATCGTTTTCTGTGGGACACGATTCGTCTTTATTATTACATTGGAATATCCTGTCTATCGTTCTACGCCGAGACTGATTCCGTCTTTTTTATTATTACATTGGAATATCACATGCATGCGTTTCTGGCGGACTGATTCCGTCTTTATTATTACTGTTGATATATCCTCATCTCATGCATGCGTTTCGCTGAGACTGATTCCGTTATTTATTATTACATTGGAATAACTTTTTCATGCGGTCTATCGCATGCACGGTGATTTCTTTTGTTATTCCATTCCTTATTATACTCAGTTGGTTAAAGTTTTGACTTCTATACTCCATGAAATTAGTGGAATATCTTTGATATTTGTGCTTCATCCAGTATCTTTTCATGAAAATATTCCTCTGAGCATTCTTGAATTTTACTCTACAAAGCAGTATCATGTTGACAATTTGGACGTTATTAGTTCCTGGATAAAATAATTCTTGAACTTGTTTTATTGAATTCTTATATCATTGTCATCATCCTCATGTTTATATTTTGTTGAAAGTCATCTGTGGCCTATAGTGCATTGATGGACTTGGTATGATTATGACCAGGGATTATTCGGTGTAATCATAGCCGTAATGTTACAAATGATGTGGTAAAAGTCCTCATTGGCCTGTAGTGCATTGATGGACAGTTATTGGCATGATCATGACCATTATTGAATACACAAATATTCTTGGCCCGTAGTGCATGGATAATTGTGGTCGTGATACTAAAGAATATCCTTGGTAGTAGTGCGGGGTGATTCGATGATGTGGATTATTTATTAAAATTTGAGTCCCAATGATAAAAGTGATGAAAAACCTTTTAAATCATAAAAGATAGTAGATTTTATTCTCTACTTGACTCTTGTAATGAATTGCTTGTTCCGCTGCAGTTAAACTTGATGGTTGTTATATTGTATCGGTTTAACAACATTTGTTGAAGGCTAACGATAATATATTCTACATTATCTTAGTCATAATATTTCCTCTTGGGCTAGTTGAGCTCACCCTTTTACTTTTATTGTTCTCTTGAGAAAAATGAGAACGTGGCGAGGACTAGTCGGGGAGCGGAGTGATTTTGACGGATGATAGCATTAGTAGTCCTCACTATTCAAAGAAATAGTGGAAAATAAATGTACTAATATTGAATTTGAGTTTGAATATTATCTGAGCGACAATATTTGTATTAAAACTCACGACTTATGTTTTGTCGTACTTTACACGACAGTTTTATAATTAAGTTGTATTTGTATTCTGTACCATGTATTTGACGACTCAGAATAGGTGATGTATACCTATTTTAGGGGCGTCACATTTTCTGAGCGATTATTGGAGAGCAAATTCGAGTGCTTACTTGGGGATTCAACTCATCCATTCCAAGTACACCAATTTGCAAGTTCAGGTTTCAATTTGGGGAACCTACCCCAACTGCACACAAAGTGTTTGAGAAATTGAGTGAACCAAGTGTAAGGGGAAGGAAGTCTGTGCTAGCAAGTTTTAACATCCAAAAATCAATGGTTTCACAATCGACATCCAAACGCCAAAGGGGAGAGAGTTCAAGACCTGCTCCAATCAAACCTAAACATATGATCGATTTAAAATTTGTGAGTCTTGCATGCTTATGCCGTAAATTGCAGGTATGACTACATGCTTACTAAAGCCCTTACGCTGGAGCGTGGATTGGCCCCGAGGGAAATGATGGGGAGATGATGGCTCAAATTTATCAAAAGAGGTGGCTTAAACTCACCGAGCATCCGGTCTCGGCCGTCGTCAACATCGTTAAGGAATTTTATGCAAACGCCGAAGACAAAGCCCCATTCAATGTGTTTGTGTGGGGTCACATGGTCCCGTTCAGTGACGATGCAATCAATGCCTATTATTAGTTGCGGGTGCCACGACAGTGTCAGTATGCACAATTGAGGGATTTTGACCATGACTACGAGGAGGTTATTACGAACTTGACAAAGCCGGAAACATCTTCGATCAAAGGTCGAAATGGAGGTATAGTGTTCCATAGCAAGAGACCTTAGTCGGTATGGCAAAATATGGTACGCCTTTTTATGTGCTAAATTGTTTCCGTCCCAACACACTTCAGACGTCACCAAAGAGAAGGCGTTACTATTGTACGCAATTGTGCAAGATTTCATTATTGACGTCGGGGCAATTATCAGTTTCTCCATCCGCCAGTGTTTACGTGGAAATTTTTCGGGCGGCTTGCCACACCCCTCACTCATCTGTGCGTTGTGTCGCAATGCAGGGGTGAGATGGTCCGTTGATGATCCTACTCAAATGTCGCTCTCTTTGCTTAATTCTAGAATGATAGCGCGGTATTCTGTATGGGCAGGAGGCGAGTCACATCCACGAGGTTTGGGTTTTATTTTTCCATCGGCGTCGGAAGACGAAGTCGATGCAGAAGATACCTCGGGGGATGAGGATGCAGCTATGGGAGATAAAGTAACCGAGCATATACCACAAACCGAGGCAATATCCAGTCCTCGGTTCCTTGAATTCCAAAATCAAATGAATGCACACAATAGGGCAGCACGCCATGAAATGCGACGATTGGCGATTCGACAAGATCACATATTTGATGCTATGAACGCATCTTTCGCCTCACTCAACACAACACTCCAAAGTTTTAATCCGGTGGCGCACTATCCATATCAACAACCCAGACCACTGCCTCGATTTCCTCCAAGTGATTCAGATGATGGAACACCAACCACCTCCTCAAACTTAGGCGATTCCAGGGAAGTCCTCATGCATTTAATTTTATTTTTATCCAATGAGGGCATTGTGTAACTTAAGTTTGGGGGATTTAATTGTTTAGTTGCATGCATTTTGTTATTTTTGTTTTCATTATAGATTAGGTGTTTGCATAGTAGTTAGGATTTTGCATTGTTTTCATAAATGTTATTTTCAGTTTAAAAAGAAAAAAAAATTATTTAAATATTGTGTTTGCATATGTCCAACAGTGCTGCAGTTCATGTTATTTATGGGCCTATGATGAGATTGTGAACAATTTAACCAATACAGTATTGATTATTAGAACTGTGATACAATTTCTGTTATGAATTGATTCTTGGACTTGTTTGAAACTGTTATAAAAAGGTTAGCACTAATAACATCTTTGTTGACCGATCAGTTCAAATTGATACATAAATAGTTTCTAAAGGATAATGCTAGGGTGAATGAGAAAACGACAAGGATAGGCAGTAAAGGCTAAAATTAGGCAAGAACCTAAGTTTGGGGGAGTATATGTGGGGTATATAAGCTTTGAAAAAAAAAGAGTAAAAAAAAATGACACATGTTGAGTCTTGTGGTGGGTTGAGGAGAAACACTCCCCATAAACACAAGCGTGAGATGGAGAGTAAAACGCACTCACCAACCATCTATCTAAAAAAAGAGTAATAATGACGGGAAAAGAGCAAAAAGCCCCCTGTGAAAAAAAAGAAAGAAGAAATGTAGCGCCCCCAAATCCGGGTATCTTCCAACCCGACAGATGGTGCTATACTGTACAACATTCATACATTCATTCAATTGAAAAGTCTCAAAGAACGAACATAACTTCTATATATTTAAAGTAATATTTACATTTCCCAGGTTCTATACCCATTACAAAGGTTCTTTGTCATAATATCAATTACATTACAACAATAGACTTATACTATTACAAGACAGCTTAACAATCTGCCTTAGCTTTTCCTTTATCCTTTTTCGATCCTTTGGGACGTTCAGTCTTAGCTGCATTCATATGGTTCAAGCAAGAGTGAGCATAACTAGCTCAGCAAGTATAACAATTCAATAACAACATGCTTGACACATACGAATCATATATCTTCAATAACTGAACAATAGTTATGAAGTACTATTGATAATTCAAAATAGCCCTTCATCTTTCTTTCAAAATATTTTACAATAATAACAATATTTAGTAAAACATTTACTCCGGTCAAAGACCTCGAGTATTCATTCTTTATTGGAAAAGGATAACCCGGAACTGAGTCCGTAAGCCCGATATTACTTATGAGCACTTCTAGGTGATCATCCTATTGTACTCTATGTTGATCAACACTACATCCATTAAACGTATGTACGTTTAATCATTTGGCAACCTCACGTGCCAGTCGTTTTATCGACAAAACATTTGTTTAACATTTCCAGTCTTCTTTTGAAATCATATCAAGTAGTTGACAAAAGATAACAACATTTGATAATATATGAATAGATTATCAATAATCCACACAATTTATCAAGTCTAGCTAAAGGAATTGGCTTTAACTTCAACATACCTCAATTCATGCGTAAGGATACATGAATTTTAAAAACTTGTTCAGATAGAACTGAGACAAGAGTTAGAATACTTGCCTTTAGTGTCTGCTACGGTATATTTACTTTATGCTCAAGTCTTTCAAGTCTCTACAATACATGATCACATAATGCCTTACATTAGGTCACATATAATCAAGTATATATATGACTATATCTTACCCTTCATCTCAATCTAATTGTGTATTAGATTCAGTTATTATCTGTTCCGGTTTATCATTATCCTTGCATTTATATTTGACTAGGTTATCTCAACCTTTATACAACATCCTTAAGGTTTAACACAGTTTAAACAATGTTACATTACATTCCTTAGGTTGTGTTTACTTTTAAATCAATTAACTTTCTTTTCTTTGTAATTAAAAACTTTCATTACTATTCTTGTTACGAGGTCGGCAATGCATGGCGCGCCGGCTTTATACTTATTCGTATTGCGGTGCTTGCGTTAATAATAGTGGCATTGTCCCGGACTTGGCGCTGCGGCGCGAGTCCTTACTTGGTGGGCAGCGTATGACGTCATACTTGAAGCGTTTTTATCTTTGTACATGGCGGCTGCGGTGCCACCATTTATACTCTGATTCACGCTTCTGGCCAGCGCTTACGATGTTCGCGAGACACTATTACGTCTTTGCTGCGTGACCAATTTGGCCTAGGGTTGGCCAGCAACTCTGACTCTTTACACCGAAAAAAATTCGATCCTTGAATTTTTGTGAACTTCCCGGACGCATAACTTCTTCGTTATAAGTCCGAATTGGCTCGTTCAAAAGCCTACGATTCACAAATTACGTAATCTATGCGTTCATGCAAGAATTTTATCTATTTGACTTTGTTTGCTAAAAATTCACCTATTGGTTCCTTTTTAACGAAAACGATAAACGTTCGTGAACGTTCAACGCTCGTTTCTTCGTTTTAAGTCGGAATCCGGTCATTTTTGAGTCCGCAACTCTTAAATGCTAAATATGACTTGTCTCCATCGGAAAACAATGGTTTCGAGTTCAAACACAAAATTTGACTTCTATTCCGAGAATTTTACGAATTCGACGATTATCGTCCAATCGTGTAATTTCCGGCAAATCTTCATTCTTATGATTTGTTCAACATTACAAATGAATTCCATTCATCATGTGAACATCTCAACCTACTTATTACAACAACTTATATTCATTGTTGGATTTTAGACTTATTTCTTCATGAGCTTATAACTTGTCAAATTATAAACTACTTAAGATTTTATTGTTCATGACTTATGACAATTAAAGTTTCTTAATCATTACCTTATATGTTCTTAACATATAACTTTACTTATGTATTCATGATACCTATGATCATACAAGTTCCTTTACATCCATATCACTTCTCTTAATAAACTCATTACAAGTTCATAATACTTTCACATAAGTTTATAACTTATGCTAGCTTAAATGACTTATTACCAACTTATGTGACTTAAGTTCATTGCTTACTCATTCTTCTTACATCTTAACATTCATGTTCTTTAATCCAAACTTTTCTTATCAAACTATCATGGTAGAGATAGAAGATAATTGGAGAAGAGATCTTACTTTTGAAGTCTTGATAAGTAGCTTCTTCTTCTTCTTCTTACTTATGGAAGTAACTTATTTGTAACTTAATCTCTCTAACAATTAAGCACTTTGAGATGTTTGGATTATTTGAACAACTAACAAATGGGTTGTAAGCCTCCTCTATATATAGATTTTCCAAAGTTAGGGTAATTTGGACTTTAAAACAATCCCACCTCCTTATGTACCTCCTTACAATTCATTATTTGCAAGGCACAAAACCTATCCTTTGTTTGACCACTACTCATAAGTCTTGGTCATTACTTCTAATACTTGATCATTACATTAATTTGGTCACCATATTAACCATATTAATATGGTTTGCCCCATGGGTCATTACAACTCATGGATTCTAGCTTGTGCTTGGATTAAATAAATCCTTGGAATTTGCATTAATAAATACTAACTTGTTTATTAATCAATAATTGGGCCTTAACCTTTTAATTCAATTGGGCTTGTACTAATTCCATCCAACCTTTCCAAGTCCATTAACATTACTTAATACATTTACATATAGTTTATGTATCATTTTCGTTATACTTCGTGTACAACTTCATTATATACGATATTTCATTCTTCATACAAACTCGTATAATACTTCATATTATACTCGTTTTCATTACCTTTGTACAATACCTAAGTATTATACAATTATTACTTATTCATTACTACTTCTCCTTCCTTAACGTTTATAAATTAAGTCCGCAAGCGAAATATTACATTTTCCATAACTAGATTTTTATTACATAATCCATATTTTCTTATCATTCTATCATTACGTATTTCTCGGAAATTCAAAAATAGATCCCGAGCAAATATCGATGAATAGTGTTTTTCAAAAAAATTCTCGAAAAACTTTTATTTTCGTCTTGGAAATTCAAACACTTTAATTCGTTCACGTAGCTCAAATACTACGACATTCTAACATCAATAGATTATACAATGACAACCATCTTGATAACACATAGAATATAATTTTATTATTATTTAATTTAATAAAATCATTTTACAATAAGATCCTAATTTCTCGGTCGTTACAAGAAAAAGAAGAAAGTATAAGTATCCTGCATGAACCCTTGAATTTGGTATTGTTTAATGTTAGTTGGGTTGTGCCTATCTTTGGAATTTTTAAGATTGCACTGTATGATTCCTTCTAAAGAAGTTGCTTATGTATTGAATTTGGGTCTGTATCAGTCATCATAGATGTTGATCACACACGCACGCTTTACCAGTGATAATTATTCAAGATTTGAGAATTAATACGAAATTATGGATTAGTTTTGGTGATTCATATTGTAAGGTTGCTTATTTTCTCTGAGGCCGACGAGATAAGTTAGTTTCTGCAATATTATTGGATTCATAGGCATTTAGATTTGTTTATTTCATTGTGTTAGTTCCTAGAGGGCACAATTGTAAGACCCCAAATTATTAATAAATGAAATTTAATTTCCTCTATTTATTATTTTGAAATAGTAAGGGTTGATTTGATTAATGTGGTTAGTTATGGGTAAAATGCGCAAATATTTCAAATAAGCAGGTGGTTATAAAATATTCATTGTTGTCGGGGAATATTCGTTTGGTTGTGGAATATTCTTGTTGTCAGGGAATATTTGTATGCACTGCAAGCAGCTTTTGTGGGCCCCATAACTAAAAAGATTGGATGAAGAAAATGACAAGTATAAGTTGTTTATAAATAACTGGTAGCGTTTATTCACAGAATTATCTTGTTGGAATACCGGTGGTTAAAACACGATGTCTGCGTTGTTGTTGCGATAGCAGCACGGTATTGCACCAATTATTGATTCTTACGTAAGAAGACACTACTCAATAATTGTTACGATGAATTCTTCGCTCAAAGATTTTATTTTTATTGATTCAATAATTGTTGTGTTGATATTTTATATTACCGTTGTTTCAATAATTGTCACTACATGTATTTTCCATTATCGAAGCAATAATTCATATTATTTGAATAATATTATTAGAAAACATTATTGGCAATGTTTAGAAAGTTACATTTAAGGAGAGGTTTGGTCACCTAATTGCGGCGCCCGATGAGGAGAAATTCTTATTGAAAGCCCCTCTTTCTTAGGAACCTGCTCGGTTGTCGAGATTGTGATTCTGTAATATTATTTGTGAATAATTAATTATTGATTTATATGATGAGGAAAATATTCATTTTATGTGGATATAGATGGAGAAATTTTTTAAAGTGACAAATGTTGAAAATCGATATTTTATCTTTTCTGATAAAATAATATTTTATTATATTATTATAATATAATAATGATGATATTTTTAAAATGAATGTGGGATATATGAGTATATGAGGAGGAAGAGTATTTTTGTTGCAAAAGTTGTTTAAAACATGTTAAACATGTCTGTGGGCCCATTTCTTGACAAAAATTTGATTATAGCACAATAAAATCGCCTGCTTATGGATTTCCTTGGCCAATTTTGTTTGGAATTTGGAAAACCTTTCTTTTTCTGAAGTTGTAGAAATTAAATTTCCTATAAAAAAAGTCACAAGATTGAATTTTTTTTGATAAAAGGGCTATTTTTTATGAATTATTGAAGTTCCGAAAATCCTGAATAATTGATTTTTGAAAGTTTTAATTAATTTTAATAACAAAAACGTTTTTTTTGTTTTTGTCATTATTAGTGGCTGAATTCAGATGGTCAGAGTGGGCGTAGGAATTTAATATATATTATATTAATATTTTATTAAATTTTCTGCTTTGGTGTTCTAAGCATTTTCCTATAAATAGGATGCTTAGGTTAGAATTGAAAATCACACCAGAAACTAAAGTTTTCTCTCTCGATATATTGAGCGTATTCTTGTGAGTATTTTAATACTTTGAGTGTTGTTATACGGTGTAAGTTCCAGTCATAGCTTATATCCGGTGTTTCAACTAGAAGTACTGTCTTTACGAGGTAAGGGATATTATTTTTTAAAAAATGATATTATTTCTTCAATATCATTATGCCGAAATATTGGTTGGAACTTTTTATCAAATTTAGAACTTTTTCATGTCGGGGTTACTATTCATGGGTTACTATTCATGAGTTACTATTCATGAGTTATTATTCACGAGTTACTATTCACGAGTACTATTCACGAAGCATGATGATGTTTTTGTGAAATTTCTATCTTTTGGTGTCGGAGTTACTATTCACGTATACGGCACTATTCACGAATACGACACTATTCACAAAAAAATTTAATTTTCTCTTCTGTGTCCAAGATTATCTGTTATGATTCCTATCTTTGATTGGATCTATGTTTTGATCATTCTTGAATTTTACTCCACTCTGGTTATTTATGAAGTATTTTTGAACTTGGATTGTTTAAAATACGAATCCTTAATACTTGTTCTTTTGTTTCACTGGATTCATTTTTTTTAAAATATTTTTCATCATCCTCAGTCCTAATTGATGATATTACTGAATATCTTTGGTCTGTAGTGCAAAGATGAATGATTTCTGATGAATATCTTTGGCCTGTAGTGCAAAGATGAACAGGTGTTTAGATGAACATGACCCAATCGATGAATATTCTTTGGCAGTAGTGCAAAGATAAATATTTAATTCCGATATATATATTGATTGATGTTATAGGGATAAAATATCGACGATGAACTTTTAAATTCATATATAGAAGATAGTAGTTTGCATTCTCTACTTAACTCTTCTAATGAATTATTATTTCATCTGCGAAGATTGATTTAAAATTGGTTGTTTCATTGTATTCTATTAGATTTTTCCTGTTGAAGACTAACGATAATTTGTTCTATGTTATCTTAGTCATAATATTCTTTTCGGCTAGTTGAGCTCACCCTTTTCCTTGTTGTTCCATTTTTCTTCTCGGGAGGCGAGAATGTAGCGAGTACTAGTTAGTGGGGTGTGGAATGATGGTTTTAGAAGTGGTTCTAGTAGTCCTCACTATTCTGTAAAATAGTGTATTAATAATTGTAATGAGGACTTATTTGAGTGTGGATATTGTCTAGATGACAATATTTGTATTTAAACTCACAGTTTTTATGTTGTATTAATAAAGTTGTAGTTGTTTCTGTACCATGTATTTTGATGACTAAGAATGGGTGTTGTATACCTGTTTTGGGGGCGTCACAGTTGGTATCAGAGCTTAGGGATATGGTCTCTGGCAGAGATCGGGGAATAGTACTAAGAGGGGAGAGACGAGTAATCCTTCGCTAGTGTGTCATACCTAAGCTTATTTGTTGGTCAGTTGAAGTATATGGTTAATATGTGATATCTTAATTTGTTTAGTTAACCCTTATTTTATGGCAGTATTTAAGAATGGCAGCTGAGAATATTAACGGTGGAGTTAATGAGACCGTGGAAACACCTCTAATCACCACCCAGTGGAACGTGCAACAGGAAGGCAATATTCCTCCTGTAAACAACACCACTGAGCAGACGATGAATGACGGGATGTTTAGGAGCTTTTTGCAGTTCATGTAAAACCGCATTTGAGGAGACTCGTGTATAGAATCACGGGTGGAAATGATAAGCATGACGCTTGGCTTGTCACGCGCCAAGCGCTCAAAAGAGTTGGGACCACCAGAATTTAAGGGAAAGCCGAATCCGATCATGGCGGAAACGTGGGTCAAGCAAATTACCAAGATATTCGATGTCTTGGGATGCATAGAGGAATAGAAGGTTCCATTCGCCACCTTTATGTTCCGTGGCGGCAGGCGGATCTTGGTGGGAGTCTGTGAAACGCGTACCCACTGCCGCGCTCTGCATGTCTTGGGAAACGCGTTTGAAACTTTTCAACGAAAAAATACTTTCCTGAAAGTATTCGCCATATATGAAGGAGGTAGAGTTTATTAGACTAGAACAAAACAACATGACGGTGTCCCAATACGAGGCGAAGTTCGCAGAGTTATCCAGGTTTGCACCTCATTTGGTAGAGAATGAGGAACGAATGATAGCGGGATGTTCTGCGAGGTTTAAAACCCGAGATTCTAACAATATCTTATCTCTCATAAATTTTCTTTATATTAGGATGTTGTCAATGTGGCTCAATTATTAGAGCGAGATAATGAGTACGTTCAACCAAGGGACCACAACTGTGGTCATACCCCTGGTAGCAGTACGATCGAGCAATGAAAACCAAATGGGAGGAAAACATTCAAACAAAAGCGGTAACCACTCCGGTGGTAATCGTAGCCATGAAAATAGAAGAAATGAGTCTGGGATGAGATTTTAAAAAGAGGAGATTCAACAATGATAATGTGAAGACGTCAAAGACCAAAGAAAGAATCGGTTCCAAGGGAAGAGAACGACCACCGGTCGTATATGCTATAAGTGCGGAAAAGAAGGACATATCAGCCCAAACCGCCTACAGCAGTTTAAGGTATGTTATAATCAGGAAAGGAAGGACATATCGCTCGAGATTGCATCAGAATAAAACCAAGTCCAATGAGGATGGTGACTCAAAAGGTCCCCTGAAAAGTCAAAGTCAACGATTCTCGAAGAGCGTTTGTCGTGACCGGGTCAATGCACGAGGAACCCAAACGAGGTGATCACGGTAAGCTAATCATAAATTCATGCGAAGTTTATACATTACTTGATACCGGTACCCATTCATTTATCTCTCCTCTCAGCATGCTCAACGTTTAAACTTGACTCGGAGAAATTAGACTTTGACCTATCTGTGGAAACTCCATTAGGAGAAACTTTCATCACATCCACTGCTTATAAATCTTGTTTGATCCAAGTTGGCACCATCACATTACCCGTCACCTTATCTCTTTAAAGATACTTGCTTTTGATGTTATTTTAGGGATTGATTGGTTAACTACTCATCATGCCAAAATTGATTATTTTTAATAAGGTTGTTAGTTTTCATATTCCTAATCAACTTTGTTGTGAAAATTCAAGCAACTAAACCATTAAAATCAATCACCATCATATCAAGTCATAAAGCTATTCATTTATTGAAAAAGCGGATGTCAAGCTTTCTTAGCCCATGTTATGGATTTGAATAAAGACACGCCGAAATTTGAATAATATTCCTATTGTTATTGACTTTCCGACGATTTCTTTGAAGAACTTCCCTGGTCTACCCCGAACGTGAAATTGAATTCTTTATCGACCTTGAACTCGGTACAAAGCCCATTTCTAAAACCCCATATCGAATGGCTCCTATTGAACTTTAGGAGTTAAAGGTCCAACTACAGGAGTTGTTGGACATCGGTTTCATTCGCCCCAGTACATCTCCTCGGGGTGCTCTGTTTTATTTGTAAAGAAGAAAGACGGAGTATGCGACTTTTGTATCGATTAATGGAATTAAACCATGTCACTATCAAGAATAGGTATCCGCTACCTCGTATTGATGACTGTTTGACCAATTGCAAGGAGCATAATTCTTTTCAAAGATCGATCTTCGCTTACGGATATCATCACCAAGGTTAGAACCGAGGATATTCCAAAGACTACTTTCGAAACTTCGGTATGGGCATTATGAATTCTTAGTCATGTCTTTTGGATTGACTAATGCTCCCGTTGATTTCATGGATATGATGAACCGAGTATTCAAGGAATATTTAGATCAGATTCGTTGTTGTCTTTATTGATGACATCCTCATCTATTCCAAAAGCTGTGAAGATCATGATGAATCGCCCATTTGAAGCGGGTAATCGCAAAGGCTTCATGATAACAAGCTATATGCCAAGTTTGAAGAAATGCGAGTTCTAGCTTGAGGAAGTAGCATTCCTTGGGCACATGGTGTCAAAACATGGAGTGTTGTTGACCCTGCCAAGATCAAGCAATACAAAGTTGGGAGCAACCAAAGACGGTGGCCCGAAGTCACGTAGCTTTTTGGGCTTAATTGGTTTTTATCGGAGATTTGTGGAAGGATTTTCTAGAATCGCTACTCAGATTAACTCAAATAACTCGTAAAGATACAAAATTCATATGGAGCGAGGAATGCGAGAAGAGTTTCCAAGATCTCAAGAGGAGACTCATTTCGCACTGCTTTGATAATACCATCCGGTTCGGATAGATTTGTTATCTACAACGATGCTTCGAGCAAAGGGTTAGGATGTGTTCTCATGCAACGTGGAAAAGTCATAGCCTATGCCTCGACAACTTAAAGAATATGAGAGGAATTATCCTACTCATGATCTAGAGTTGGCAAGCAAATCGTTGCTTATTAAAGATCCGGAGGCACTATCTATATGGCGAGAAAGTGAAGATATATTCGACCATAAAAGCCTCAAATATTTCTTCACTCAAAAGAACTTAACATGCTGCAAACGACGTTGGCTCGAGCTATTGAAAGATTACGACCACATTATTCAATACCATCCTGGAAAAGAGAACGTGGTAGCTAACGCATTGAGTAGAAGATCATACGCGGGAACAAATGCGATGTTGTTAAAATAAAGGCCCATTTTGTGTGATTTACAAAAGATGGAGATAGAATTCAAGACTCTGGGGACCCATGCAATGATGTCAAGTATACGTATAGAACCAACTTTAATCGAGAAAGTTAAAGTTGCTCAAGCTACAGACCCGGAGCTGATGATTATGAAGAAGAAAGTACAAGAAGGTGTTATTCGAGCAAGAATCGATGAAGAAGGAATACTTGAGTCCACTCTGCACTTTGTGTTCCTAACGATTCTGATTTGAAGTACAAGATCATGATGGAGGCACACAATACACCATTTGCAATCCATCTTGGAAGTACCAAAATGTATCGTGATCTTCGACATACATTTTGGTGGAACAATATGAAGAGAGAGATTGCAAAGTTTATCTCAATGTGTTTAACTTGTCAACGTGTAAAGGCGGAGCATCAAGTGCCAAAGGGTCCATTGCAACCACTTGAGATTCCGAAATGGAAGTGGGAACACATTACCATGGATTTCATTACGGGTCTTCCCACAGTTTCTCAAGGCATAAATGTTATTTGCGTTATTATTGATAGATTAACTAAGTCTACTCATTTCTTCCTGATACGGAAGACTTATTCCCTTGAACGTCTTGCTCGTATGTATGTAGATGAGATTGTGAGATTGCATGGCATGCCAGTATCCATAGTTTCGGATCGTGACCCAAGATTCACTTCAAGATTTTGGGTTAGCTTGCAAAAAGCTATGGGCACGGATTTACTATTTAGTTCGGCATACCATCCTCAAACGGACGGACAATCAGAGAGGACTATTCAAACTCTTGAAGATCTATTAAGACTTTGTGTCCTAGACTTCAAAGGCAGTTGGGATAAGTATTTACCATTGGTGGAATTCTCCTACAACAACAGTTATCAGGCAAGTATAGGTGTGGCTCCATTTGAAGCATTGTATGGACGAAAGTATCGGTCTCCAATATGTTGGGATGAGGTAGGAGAAGCAACGTTGTTGGGACCCGAGTTGGTACATATAACTACGGAAAAGATCCAAACAATTCAACAACGTATACAAATGGCACAGGATCGACAAAAGAGTTATGCGGATCTTCATCGAAAGGACGTGGAATTTAGTATTGGGGATCATGTATTGTTGTGTGTGGCTCCATGGAAGGGAGTTACAAGATTCGGGAAGAGAGGAAAGCTCAATCCACGATTTATTGGTCCATTTCAGATTCTTGAGCGAGTAGGAAATGTGGCCTATAGACTCACGTTACCTCCAAGTATGTCTCGTGTTCATAATGTTTTTCATATATCTGTGCTTCGTAAATATATGAAAGACCCGAACCACGTCATTGAGTTAGAACCGGACGAGATAGCCGAAGACTTAACATACGAAGAGGTACCTGTCAAGATCTTAGATAGGAAAGAGCATGTCCTACGCACGAAGGTCATACCACAAGTTAAAGTTTTGTGGAGGAACCATGCTATAGAGGAAATAACCTGGGAGTTGGAAACGGAAATGAAAGCGATGTATCCTCATCTTTTCGAAACACCATGTACGTACGTCAATTTTGAGGACAAAATTTCATAAGGAGGGGAGGTTGTAAGACCCCAAATTATTAATAAATGAAATTTAATTTCCTCTATTTATTATTTTGAAATAGTAAGGGTTGATTTGATTAATGTGGTTAGTTATGGGTAAAATGCGCAAATATTTCAAATAAGCAGGTGGTTATAAAATATTCATTGTTGTCGGGAATATTCGTTTGGTCGTGGAATATTCTTGTTGTGGGGAATATTCATATTTGACAACGGCAGCTGATTTTTTTGTGGGCCCATATACTTAAAAGCGATTGGATGAAGAAAATATAAGTATAAGTTGTTTATAAATAACTTGGTAGCTTGTTACCAAGTAATACCGTTGGAATATCCGTGGTTAAAACACGATGTCTGCGTTGTTGCATAAGAGTAGCACACAAGTATTGCACCAATTATTGATTCTTACGTAAAGAAGACACTACTCAATAATTGTTACAGTGAATTCGTTATTCAAGATTTTATTTTATTGATTCAATAATTGTTGTGTTGATATTTTATATTATCGTTGTTTCAATAATTGCCACTACATAGTATTTTCCATTATCGAAGCAATAATTCATATTATCTCGAATAATATTATTAGAAAATATTATTGGCAATGTCTAGAAAGTTACATTTAAGGAGAGGTTTGGTCACCTAATTGCGCCGCGAAGAAGGAGAAATTTTATTGAAAGCCCCTCTTTCTTAGAACCGCACTTCGGTTGTCGGTATTGTGATTCTGTAATATTATTTGTGAATAATTAATTATTGATTTATATGATGAGGAAAATATTCATTTTATGTGGATATAGATGGAGAAATTTTAAAGTGACAATTATTTAAAATCGATATTTTATCTTTTCTGATAAAATAATATTTTATTATATTATTATAATATAATAATGATGATATTTTTAAAATGAATGTGGGATATATGAGTATATGAAGAGGAAGAGTATTTTTGTTGCAAAAGTTGTTTAAAACATGTTAAACATGTCTGTGGGCCCATTTCTTGACTAAAATTTGATTATAGCCTGTAAAATCGCCCGTTTATGGATTTCGGTCAATTTTTGTTTGGAATTTGGAAAACCTTTCTTTTGCAAAGTTGTAGAGAATTAAATTTCCTATAAAAAAAGTCACAAGATTCGAATTTTTTGATAAAAGGGCTATTTTTTATGAATTATTGAAGTTTCAAATTCCTGAATAATTGGTTTTTGAAAGTTTTAATTAATTTTAATAACAAAAACCTTTTTTTTTTTTTTGTCATTATTAGTGGCTGAATTTAGATGGTCAGAGTGGGTGTAGGAATTTAATATATATTATATTAATATTTTATTAAATTTTCTGCTTTGGTGTTCTAAGCATTTTCCTATAAATAGGGTGTTTAGGTTAGAATTGAAAATCACACCAGAAACTAAAGTTTTCTCTCTCGATATATTGAGCGTATTCTTGTGAGTATTTTAATACTTTGAGTGTTGCTATACGGTGTAAGTTTAAGTCATAGTTTATATCCTGTTTTTTATTACTAAGTCTACCGTCTTTTACGAGGTAAGGGATATTATTTTTTTTAAAATGATATTATTTCTTCAATATCATTATGCCGAAATATTGGTTGGAACTTTTTATCAAATTTGAAACTTTTTCATGTCAGGGTTACTATTCATGGGTTACTATTTATGAGTTACTATTCACGAGTTACTATTCATGTTACTTATTCACTATTCACGCAGTACTATTCACGAAGCATGATGATGTTTTTGTGAAATTTCTATCTTTTGGTGTCGAGAGTTACTATTCACGATATTTTATTCACGATGATATTACTATTCACGAATACGACACTATTCACAGAAAAATTTAATTTTCTCTTCTGTGTCCAAGATTATCTGTTATGATTCCTATCTTTTATTGGATCTATGTTTTGATCATTCTTGAATTTTACTCCACATTGGTTATTTATGAAGTATTTTTGAACTTGGATTGTTTAAAGTACGAATCCTTAATACTTGTTCTTTTGTTTCACTAGATTCGTTTTCTTTAAAATATTTTTCATCATCCTCAGTCCTAATTGATGATATTACTGAATATCTTTGGCCTATAGTGCAAAGATGAATGATTTCTGATGAATATCTTTGGCCTGTAGTGCAAAGATGAACAGGTGTTTAGATGAACATGACCAACTGATGAATATCTTTGGCCTGTAGTGCAAAGATAAATATTTAATTCCAGATATATATTGATTGATGTTACAGGGATAAAATATCAACGATGTACTTTTAAATTCATATATAGAAGATAGTAGTTTGCATTCTCTACTTAACTCTTCTAATGAATTATTATTTTCGCTGCGAAGATTGATTTAAAACTGGTTGTCTATTGTATTCTATTAGATTTTTCCCTGTTGAAGACTAACGATAATTTGTTCTATGTTATCTTAGTCATAATATTCTTTACTGGGCTAGTTGAGCTCACCCTTTTCCTTGTTGTTCCATTTTTCTTCTCGTGAGGCGAGAATGTAAATAGTACTAGTCGGGGTGTGGAATGATGGTTTTAGAAGTGGTTCTAGTAGTCCTCACTATTATGTAAAATAGTGTATTAATAATTGTAATGAGGACTTATTTGAGTGTGGATATTGTCTAGATGACAATATTTGTATTTAAACTCACAGATTTTATGTTGTATTAATAAAGTTGAAGTTGTTTCTGTACCATGTATTTTGATGACTCGGAATGGGTGTTGTATACCTGTTTTGGGGGCGTCACAACAATAGATCTAGAAGGGGGGGTTGAATAGATCCTTTTTATTTTTAAATACTTTTCTGGTTTATAATATATTGTTCATAATTAACATATGACAAACATAAGAATCTTTTCAAGCACAACGGAATAAGTAAAAGATCCCCTTCATTCATATATTCATAATCATACATACATTGTTAAGTAGAGTAAGTTTAGTTATGGCGCTTAAAATATACATAGCGCTGATATAGTACATAATGTAAATGACATAATGTAAAAGACACAAGGGTTTTAAGTGGTTCGTAGACTCAAGCTCCTAATCCACTCTTACGATTTCAACTAGCGAGTTTCCACTAACGAAGGCGGCACCTTGAATCACTAAGATTCCTTGAGCCCGCAGCCTCCTTGGGACTTCGATTCACTAAGAACTCTTGAGGCCAGCCCGACCTTGGGACTTCTCTAGTTCCCTAGGAACTCTTCAATCCCAGTAGGCTTGGAACTTCGTTTAGTCCCTTCGGACAAGGACCCTTCCGGCCCTACTTCATTTAGTCCCTCCAGACAAGGACCCCTTAGGCCCTGGCTTTGTTGAGTTGTTTGTTTGTTGTTGTTGGAGTCGGTGCTGAGCTGCTAAGATGTCTTCATGCTCTGAACATCTTCTATACTTAGCAGCTTGGCTTGATCATCCTTGAAGTGTAGCTGAGAGTTGCATGATGCTCAGCTTCTTCAGTTGCTCAACCACTTCGGATGACCCCTTGATGAACTGCATTGAAGATCCTTCTCCGTGGTACTTGATGGCTACACATGATAGGCTTCTAAGATAACTGTAAGCTCTTCTGTTAGGTACTTAGAAGCTTTCTCATGCTTGACACCAAGATGACATTTGTGATCTCTCTTCTTGCTACTTGATGCCTTTTCATGATGGACTTGCTAAGATGACTGTAGGCTCTTCTCTATTGTACTTTGAGTCTTCCCATGATGGACATCAAGATGACATGATGCTCTTCTTTCTCTCGGCAGTTCAGAACACTCTTTAAGTAGTAGAACTCTCACTTCTACTTCTTTCTTTGCATGTCTCTGAGTGTTCTTGGTGGATCGTTGAGTGAGCCATCGGACTCACTATCTCACATGGTCTAAATCAGTCCACCTTCTCTCCAAAACTTGGCAACTCCAACAACCTTTGATCTTTGAAGCTCTTTCTCATTTATACTCCTTTCCAATCCTTCCGTTCGAAAGTAGCCGTTGAAGACTATTCAAATATCTTCACCGATCTCGAGTTGCTTGAGGTAGACGGTTTGATGTGACATGTCATACTTTTTCTGATGTTGTAGTCTACTGTTTCACCTGCCCTGTCAGATGTATCACTTTAATGTCTTGGGCAGGTCGAAGACTTTATTACCTCTTTCTGATTTCTCGATCAGAGGTTATCCTATTTCATCGATGCTCTCAATAAGTACTTGTTCGAATATTACCCTTCAGATTGAACCTTTGCCAATGCTTCAGTCTTCATATATTCGAACTCTACGATTCTGATGCACGTCTTGAAGGACCTGATCGTAGTGTCTTGTTGAGTGTTGCTCATTGACTGGTAGAGTTAACACTACGATCTTGAAGAGTGTTGATTGGATCTTTAATGTAGAACACCTCTTCCTTCTACTGTGCAGTGCTTCAATACTTTTGTTTGCTTGATAGCTATTGCATTTGCTGACTTTCCTTAGTTAACTTCTGAAGTCTTCTTTGGATCTCCTCATGGAAGACTTCATCATGAATTGCCTTACAACTCAGTCTTGATGCTGATTAGATTGGTGCTTAGATCTTTTGCTAGCCTGCATGCCATTCGTTGAGTGCTCTCTACTTTCCTTGGATGTAGCTTGTTGTTTGAACTAGAGGCTTCGTTCCTTTGGATATTCTTGGAGTGCTCATTTGTTGAGAACTGTATATGCTCTACGATTAATCCTTGGCATTGTGAGCTCTTTTGCTTAGGTCGTAGTTCTGCACTCTACGATTCAGCTTCAGCTTGTGCAGACACTACAATCCCGAGATCAGATCTTGACACTCTACGATCTATGCCTTATGTTTGTTGTCTTTATCTGATCTTGCTCGACTATGATCTCTGCATGTAATCAATGAACTCTACGAACTCAGAATGTAGTCTACGATCCTTGACATAGCTTCGGCATCAATAGACTCTATAAATCTGAGTGTAGTCTATGTTTCTGACTTGGCTTCGGCTCGTAGGCAGGCTGTCTCTATGATTCTGAACATGATTTCCTCAGCACTCTACGATCTCGAAGAAGCTCTACCCGATACACTACGATCATTCTTCATTTCCCCTGGCAGTCTACGAACTCTGAGATCTCTTATCTTACATACTCCTATTCTGCCTCGATAGCTCTCAAGTTAACCTTGACTCACCTGGCAGACTACGACTTCTAGTGCAGTGCTCGACGATCAGATAAGCCTATCTATTACATCACAAGATCAACCTAACAAGCTTGATCTTTCTATATTTATAATTCTTGTACATCATTTCTTTTTAAGGACTTTACAAAGCTGTCTTTCTTATGTAGGATCAACCTAACATATTTGATCAATTCATTCTAAGTCCTTGTACACATATTTCTATTATCTATCAGAGGACTTTACAGGTTTTCTTAATGCAAGCATACTTGCATATTATTCATTCATATATATATATATATATATATATATATATATATATATATATATATATCATAATCAAATCATATATAAATAGGAATAGCATTCACATGCTTATTCTAACAATCTCCCTATTTGATTATGACAAAACATTAAGTGCTTATGCATGTTATGAATGAATCTTATATACGGTGGCAATTTGTATTTCTAAAATGAGATAATCATGAATGTCATTTATATTGATATGGCAATTTATATATTCAGACATTCTACATCCTGGATCCAGAACATACCTAACAGGTTAGAGATGTACCTCCTTGGCTCCATGTATCTTTCCAGAATGTTTACTGATCAGCTACTCATCTGATTGATCTTTTTGCTCTTGCTCCCCCTGAGATGATGACCTTCATCTTTTGCCTATCTCCCCCTTGACTTTCTTTACGATCATGTTCTCCCCCCTCGATTTGCGATCATGGGATCATCATCTTTTGGCTCCCCCTCAGATGATGATACTCTTTCTGCAGCTGATGTCTTCTTTGATTTCTTTTCTTCTATCCCTCTGTGCTTCTTTGAGTGCCTCTTGCTATTCTTGCTCTTCCTCTTTTATGCCTCTTTTCTCCCCCTTTTGTCATCAATCATTTGAGAGAGCCGCCCATGTTGGACATAAAATCGCTCCATTAGGTAGGAGGAGTTAACAACTTCAAACTTGAGTTCTCGCCGCCTAACTCAAGTCAGACCGAGAAAGACTGCTTGGTCGTCAATCTTGTCGAAGCATGGGGCTTGGATCTGCTCTTCATAGGTCTTCAATTCGTGAGCATCCGCTTTACGATCTTGTATGGCCTTCGATAGATGTTATCTCTCTTGGAGTTTGAGAGATACATCAACCATAGTAACGAAGCTTGTCTTTGGAAGGAATTATCTCCTGCTAGTGTCACTGGATTCTTCGATGAAGCGGAGATATTTTCTCGCTTAGATCATCGAGAACTCTTTATAGTTCTGCTCCAAAGTAGTTTGATCTTTTGTTGTTGGCAAGAATCGGTTGAGCATCGATTTGGACTCTACGATTTTCATCCTTAAATGATTTTCAAAAGTTTGAAGAATCAATGATCGTTGAAGTTCCAATCACCGTGTGTGAGGATGAGGAATGTTAGATAGTAGTGCTTGAGCATAAGAAGGCTTCGGTTTTGGGCTTGAATATCATCATGAGAAGTGAAACAGACTTCTACGATCAGCTCCTTGGTCATGACTCTTCGTCCTTCAGAGTCCACTCTACGATCGTAGGGGATATAGAGATTTTCAGCATGACGATAGACCTTGAAGTGGGGTTGTTCTTTGATTATTTTTGTTGCAAACTTCTTCACCCTTGGGAAGTTCTGAGCCACCAACTCCATGCTTGGGAAGTGAGAGAAGCACCAGCTGAGATAGCTTCAATCTCTTTCAGTGTGGGCCTTTAGCCATGGCATCCACTGGAAGAACAATCTCATCAGCAAGTCGTTAGGATTGTAGAGAATGGTTGAGCAGTCTAGCTCCATATTGTTCCAGTTTTTGGCTATGTCAAAGGTAGTCATTCTTACTACCTTGAGTTGCTCATTTCTATAGTTCACCCATCTCTCTGATGGAGCATCTGGTAAGTCATTTGAAACTTCCACTACGATCCTTCTGCTAAATCTTGCAGGAGATAGAACTGGATAATCTTCTTGTTAAATGCCCCTTCGGAGCGGAACCAAAATCTTCTTTAATCTCTTCTCTCGAGCTGAACTTTCTTGATCATTTTCAGCAGAGAATTCCTCTTGCTGCATTTCATTCTCAGAACTTTCTTCAGCAAGATCTTCTTTAGATTCATCTTCTTCATTGTTGGTTTCTTCTTGACATTTTCTCCACGGGATACGGACTCATCATCACTCAATTCAATGATG
>CM035172.1:89910477-90177105 GCA_020205615.1 Panax quinquefolius | reverse complement strand
TATCTATCATAACCTGACGCATGGGCTCCCATGTACGAAGGTTTCTTGAGCACTTTCCAAAGATTCTAATTTCTAAAATAATGTTTGACTGTACCTTTATGTAAGGTGTCATTGTAACGTACTACCCAAGTTGGTGTCAAGAGTCACAGTTGGTATATATAATTGTATCAAAACTCACAACATATGTGTTGTTGTATTTTGCACGACAATTGTTGTAATAAAGTTGTAGTTGTTTTTTGTACCATGTATTTGGTGACTCAGAATAGGTTGGATGGAATGGACCTATTTTAGGGTTGTCACAAATTTTAACCCGATATGTTTGGTCTTTGTGAGAACCGTGTGAATCCCCACACTACTTGATTCACATGGCTCTCGTCGGTTCACATAAAGTTACACCGTATTCTATTTATATTTTTATAGTCGTAAGAACCTTTTTTGAATTCAATTAGACATTTACGTAAATGAACCACCATCTCACCTATATCAATTCCTGTCGTTCCATTTGGATCTATCGATGCCTATCCAAAAGCGGGTTGTTCCAGAGCGAATTGGAAGGCTTAGAAGGCCTTAAAAGGGAGAGTTTGAACTGCTATTTCAGAGCCGACAACGATGCCATAAAGAAGAACTGTTGGGTCATTTGGTACGATTTTGTGAGACTGCTTCTGGTGCTGCAATCGAAGCTAACGAAGACATGCCTTCTTTCTGGCTATGGAGAATACATGCCTTCTGACTATGGAGAAGGAAACACACTATGGGACTGCAGTTGCGCCAATGCTTGGCGGGAACCAATAGTAAAAAGACCTTACTGACTTCCCTTTCAAAAGAAAAAGAAAGGAAAGACTTACTTTGAAACTTGGAAGGCATTTCCCATATCGAAGAAACTAACTTGGAGACTCCAGTCCCGTAACGACAGATGGAAACATTGGAGAAGACCTTTCCCCTACAGCGAATGGGCTAGCACCTGCGAATGAGCTAGAACCAGGGATTACCTTTTATACCAGAGATACTGAAATTGCATCCATTATTAGTATCAAACCAATAGCGATTTATACAAGCTAAGTCTTCTAATCAATAATTAGGCCAAAGAAAGAACTTTAATTTAATTAATTCATTTTTATCTCTATCAAAACGTTTACTTTAATCCAAAAAAAACTCCTACTTTTTATGTTCTTCTTGTTGCAAAATACTGGATTGCTATCCACGCCTTTTCTACTCTTTGAATTGAAATAAATTAAAATTCTCAATTCTCTATGACGTCTAGACGATAAAATCTTTTCAGGAATAAGAATATCATAATGGTTTTTATCTTTATTTCCAATTCTTCTTTGATATCTTGGGGGTGGATTCATCAAACTTCTTCTTATCAATATATCTTTGTTCTCGGTATCTTTGATTTGTTTGGTACTTACTCTTATGAAATAATGAAATACCTATGGTTTGATACATAATAAACCCATTCCATCCTTTTTTACAGCATGCATTTAATGGGTTCGATAATCAACACCCCCCTTTCATCAACTCTCTAATGCTTAAGCTCTTCCCAACCAAAGATTATATCCGGACTTATTTCTCTGCTTTTGAATAGATTTATACAAGAATATTTCTTGGATTTTTCAGTCCAATCAAGAGATAACTTACCTTGATATTATTATTCATTCTTTGCTTTAAACCCTCGTCGTATCTTAATTGAAAAAGCAAATGTTGTTTCTGTAAGGCATTTAGTTCTGCTTTTATGTTACTTTTGTTCTACCGAGAAAGACTTTCCACTCACTTCCTTTCATTTGTGATTTCCTTTACCGACATATGCTCAATATTGGGTAGTGCTTCTTATCTGGAAATCCATTCACACTTCAAGCTTAAACTAATAAAGAAATGGCACAACCGAATACTAGAAGCTTAGTTGATGGAAGATAGATTCACTAATTCACTAAATTAATATTCGTTCAATTTCAATCATAACAGTCAAACTCTTTGTTCTCATAACAAAGAGCTAGTATAGGGGCTAGTCACTTTCACTATATATGGTCTTGCTCTCAGCCCTTTTCCTAGAGATCTGGGATGGAGTGTGTGAGTTCCTTAGTCACAAGTCTTAGAGTTCTAAAGGAAAGAACTACTTCTCTATCGCTGCGGTGGCGATTCCCCTACCGAACCAAGACTCGACTAACTGAGAGATTAGCTGATAAGGCCATCTATCAGTAGCTATAGTCAGGTCACACCCATAAACTATGGACCGACCCGTTAGCCGAATCAAAGGTTTTGGCTGGTCAAAGGTCCCATCACAGGCCATTGTGCATGCTAGACCAGACATATGATTTTGATTTCCTTTATTTACTGCCATTCCCTACCAACTATTTTTGACTTCAACATTTTAGCCCAACGATGGATAGAATTCAGCCCCTTTCCATAGTGAAGCCTTAGAAGGCCTTGAATTGAGAGATGTAGGAAGTAGCAGACTTTGTTTTTTCTCGATTGATAGAAGGACGGATTATACAATTTGTTTTGAACCTTGCCCGCATAAAGTCTAATTTCTATTTCAATCCAACAATCAAGATGGATAGAAAGACATACCATTTGCCCTTTGATTCTCTGGCTGAGTTGGAATTGCATTTGAAGGGGGAAGAAGTTTTTACAGAAGTATATGGGAATTGATAATAAACTGATGCCTACCGGAAAGCTCAGTAGGGGCTGAGCTAGACAAACAAGCAACTGTCAGCCCACCAAAGAGGCATGGGAGAGATCCGAGACTTCATAGGGAGATAGCCACCACTACTACTCCTTTAGAAAGGACCGAATGGTGTGCCTTATACCTGTAAAATGGTGGGGAGACCGGAATCACTTTTGTCATTTCATTAGACAAAGACTCCATTTTTTCCTCTTTTGGGATGGTAAATATTTCTTAGAACACGGAGTGTAAATCAAATCCATGTTTGAATTAAAATTGAGATACTGATGCGAGTTCTTCCCTTCTGAATCAGATAGATTCATATCTGAAAGAGGTTGACAATAAGTTCTTTCAAAATTGACTATTTGTCCCTCTGTTAAAGGTGTTCCAGAAATGTCTGCGATCGAGTAAATAGCTCAACGAATGAATGGGTCAGGATCGACTTGGAAAATGGAAAGATTTTTACAAGTTATACATTTCATCACCACCACTTTGTGGAAAATCGTTAGGTATGAATATGTTTGATACTTGTGACTCGATTGGTGAAATAGTATCTCTCCCCCAAAAAGGAGAGGAGATGATGATTCGGTATACTCTAAAGACGCCCTTGGTACAATATTGACGATTTCACAAGGATTTAGTTTCAGTAAATTTCCATTTACTGATCTCATCTTTTACGGAATCGATCCCCTTTTGACTGTACAAGAATATGTGGAGCTCGGCATGTCTGGAAACACAGGAGAGCGTTCTTTTGTTGATATTATTACCAGTATTCGTTACTGGAGATTATTCCCTGAGAGCTTGTCCAATACCACAAGTACCAAAAACGCATCTCCTTCTTCCACCCATGCATTTCGTTCAAGGATGAGTAAAGATTCCATCACTAAGCTTGATCTCAACGCCACTTATACCGAGCATTGACCCGCAAATGATTGATTTCAACTCTACTCTACTATAGGACACCGTAACGATGACTATACGAAATAGAGAAAGGGTCCTTTCTTTCAAAACCTATTTTTAGCTTTTTTGGTAAATCAATTGCGAAATGCTTTTCTAGAATGCCCAATATCGCTTTTATATCTTCTATGCGAAAATGTTCAATTTTCATAAGGTCTTCTTAACTGTTATTCAACAGGTGCAATAATGTATATATATTGGACCTTATAAGGTAATTATAGATCCTGGGAGGCAATTCTTATTGGTCAATTTCTCATTAAAGGTAAAAGGGGGTAAAGGAACCGTGTGTTGATTGTCCGCAAAATGTAAGTTTTCTTCTTCTATATGTAAAAAGGGAATAAATAACTCAATCAAATTTCGGGAGGCTTCATGAAGTGCTTTTTTAGGAGTTAAACTTCCATTTGTCCATATTTCAAGAAAGAGTATCTCTTGTTTCGTATTCCCATTCCCATAAAAATGAATACTATGATTCTCATTTCGAACATGCATGAATACAACATCTATAGGATAACTTCCATCTTGAAAGTTGTTATTTGGCATTTTTATAACATATCCGCGATTCCTCTCTATTTGTAAGGTGTCTAATTCTTTTGATTCTCTAGATGCAGCCTATGTCTATTATTCATCCCGGTCTTTGACTTCTTCCAGCCTAAGCCCGAAGTATAAACTAACTGATCTATCCCTCTAGCATATTAGCTAGAGAACGACATTGGCTATACTCTAAAGGGGGCATGGGGGAGTACTTCCGCCACCCCTACACTACAATGAGTTAGGTTAGCCTGAGGCTAGGAATGAATTCTAAAATTAGCCCAAGCTACTTCTTTCATTACACCCGGCTCAATTTATTTGTACCAGAAGGCCATTTCACTTGATGAATCAGAAGCTGGATTGGTAAATTCATTCCTTGGCCTTGAAAGAAGTTAGCCTAAACCGGGAAAAGAGATCTTTGGAGAATGTTTCCTTAGTAAAAACTCCTTACCCAAGTCCATTCTACTGAAGGAAAAGAGAAAAGCTATTCTTATTCCTATGTGGCCGACCCATAACGCCTTAAAAGGGCCTTGCCCCTTATGTCCCTTATTCCAGAAAGTTACCCAACAAGTAAGGAAGCTAAGCTGTTTAAGTAAGAATTACCACCCCCCCTATCCTGGTCGACTTAAAGCACATACATATGTATGCTATAGTAGAGCTCCCACTAAGATATGTCATGCTCTTACACCATACGAATCCTGATCAAGTAGCTTTCTACAGCGCTTGCTCTGAGTTTCTCAAACATGACTCTCACTCTCATATCTTGCTCTATATTCATGGAGGTGTGGATATAGTCCATGTTCGACTGAATAACCAGTCTTATCTTAGCTCTGCTAAGGCGACATCTGAATCACTACTGATTAACCCCTGCTCGTTATCTCAGCGCCGGGGCGATCGGAGTTCCCGCGCTTCAAGTTTCTTTTATACGGACATACATCAAGCTCTTCTTTGTGAAGACCATCGGGGATGACTAGCCTTCATTGCCTAGCAGCTCATCTCCAGCTCAGCTATCTCTTTGTGCTTTGATGCGTATCTCAAGTAGAAAGAAATAAGAGAAGTTGAGAGATTCACTCGCAGGGACGCGCTCCGGTCTCAACATGCTTGGGCGAGGAAGTGTCCTATTTCCAACATCCCCCTACCATCACTACAATTAATTCTATTAATGCTATCTGGCTTTGTGAGGAAGCTCCACCGAAATAAGAAGAGGAAATGCCACAACCTCAGAATATGCTAAATTACAGCTGCTGAATTATGGTCCATGTACCATGGCCCTACAGTTTAACAACATTAAATTAGAGCTAACGCCTAGCGGTCTTCCCTGGTTCTCTCTTTGTCTGCTTCTTAATTGACTCTTATGAGCTAGTTTCCAGTCGATAATGAAGACCATACTAATGCATATGCGGGAGGAATAACAACTACCACAGGTAGCATGTCCACGCTTACGGCTTCCGATTGCTAGATTTCTTTCTTCAGTAAAGAAAGAGTAAGAATAGCTCGGTCATAGGTACAATACGAAGAAAGGTCTTCCATTCATTGAAGAAAAGATAAAACGAATCAAGAAGCAACAACAGGCTCTAACTCGGAAATCAAATAACAACTGGAATGCTTCATCTCGTAAGCAGACTTTGATTGATCGAATGCTTTTTCTCTCTTACTTCATTACTTTTCTTTCAAAATTGAATGTCAGGCCCAAGCCAGGCAAGAAAGAAAGTCTCCACCAACAAGCCAAGGAAGAGAAAAAGAGAACCTGATCGAGTTCTAGGCAAGTCGACCTCATTTTACCTTCTAAAACTGAAAGCTCTCAAGTGACGGGAAAGAGGATCCTCTTTTCTGGCTAACTCTGCATGAACTATTTGCCTTTAGTTTTTTCTTTATTAATGGGAGTACAAGTCCAATGGCTTCCCTTATCCTATGTGGGAGGAATTCCCCCCACGCGAGTTAGTTTTTTTATTTGAAAAAGCGGATTAAAAACCGAGCTCTTGAAGGTTGCTATTTATCCTAAAGTGAGGACAAGCCCCCTTTCGTTTACCCGGATCTGGCTTTCCTGGGATACTCAGAGAAGAACAAGCGGATAGGCCCTGAAGTCTCCAGTTCTTGCTTCATAGCGGTGGATACTCAACAAAAGTGGAGTCTTAGGCCCATACTTTACTTTAGACTTCTATACAGGAAGGGGAAAGCTCAGTTGTCACTTGCCCAAGAAAGGGCTATGCGCAATAGGGAGAGCTCTTTCCGATAAATGTGCTGCGGATTCAATAGCTAGGGATGCAAAAAAGCTGGGATAACATCGAATACTTAAGATCTTGCCATCTGTTAGTTGGATTCTCGACTGGCCTTTTCTTGCACAAGCCATTCTAAGAGCGCCATTCAAGCCTTAGCCTTTTCAAAAGAAGGGGATTCTACAGAAAGGGACAACATTCAAAGAAATAATATTGACTGTTGGAAATCCAATGTTTGCCCGATTCTTGGCATCATATATATTTTATCGGAGAAAGACAATGACTTGCACAATAAACCTGGACTTGCTTGCTCTCATTTCTAAGGTTAAAGCAACTTGGCTTGGCTAGAGTAGCTAATAGGCTAGCTTCTTTTCTTTGGCGCCCTTTCTTAAGGCAGTTCAGTTGCTTGTCCGCACCTTCTTCCTATCCATGTTTCTATCTTTACTCGCAGAGACGGCCCTCACCGGACGCTCGACTCCAACACCGCCAATATGGAATAGGGCAGTCTTCCTTTATTCCAATCTTTCTAAGTAAGGGCAAGTCGGGAAAGGCTTTCATGCTTCCGTTAGCTGGGTCGCTTCTACATTTATAGAATAAATGAATTGCTACGCTTAAATAAAGAGGAGTAAAGTAAGCTACCCAATCGGCTACAGGTCATTAGATGTGGAAGTTCAGGGTGATAAGAAGCTGACGGTTGCAAAAGATGGACTTGTTGACCCCTTCTTCTTGCGCCAAAGATCTTACCATTTCTGAAGGAACTGGAGTTTCGTCTCTTTTCCATTTCCATTCAAGAGTTCTTATGTGTTTCCACGCCCCTTTGAGACCCCGAAAAATGGATAAAATCCTTTTCTTAGGAACACAAACAAGATTCGTCACAAAAAGGATAATGGTAACCCCACCATTAACTACTTCATTTATGAATTTCATAGTAATAGAAATCCATATCCTACCAAGACAGAATTTGTAACTTGCATCCTCTTGCCTAGCAGAGCAAAAGATTGACCTCATGAAAGAATGATTCATTGGGATCGACATGAGAGTCCAACTACATTGCAATGCCAGAATCCATGTTGTATATTTGAAAGAGGTTGACCTCCTTACTTCTCTCATGGTACAACCCTCTTCCCGTTGAGCCCCCTTTCTCCTTGGTCCACAGATACAAAATGTAAGACTGGCGCCAACAGTTCATCATGGAAGAAAGGACTCACTAAGCAGGGATCACTAACTAATACTAATCTAATCTAACTAACAACACTACTAGAAGTATTCCGCTTCCACGCTTCAACACTTAAGTAAGCACATCACCCTATAATCAAAGATAATCGAAAGTAATTCTCTCCTCTAGTTTAGAACTCAAGAGGTACGGAACAACTCTCAGAAATCTGCCTTACCACCTCATAAACAAAATAGGTACTATGGTCCAGTTTCTCGAGGTGCGTGTGGAATCCCTAATCCTTCCTAAAAGGGGAGTCCTTGGACTACACTACGAACGGGAAGGATGAAAGCGAGTCGGTATACTGATTGAGTTAGGGATTCAAAATGTGCGGAAGAGAAAGCATAAATCAATTACAATCTGAGTTTAGTAGAGAAGAGGAATAAAAATGTTGGTTCTTTGTTCCGTCCTTGACCTATGATATGATCAATGGCTTAATCCATCCACTGGACCACCTGGAATTCTAAATTTAACCTTTACCCTTGAGATTGAAAAAGGAAATTTGATTTTCTTTTTCCTTATCTTAGATTAAGATCATCAGACCGATAAGTTCAATCAAATTAAGTTAAGAAGGAATGAATTTCTTTTGTGATTCCTTCTTTCCGCTCTTCGCTTAACCAGCTTACAGATGCCCATATCCTTCATGGATCTACGAGTTCATACGAATAATGGCTAGCGGGATTCTGCATTCAATCTGAGTTGCCTTAGTTGGTTTTTGAAGGGATTTCTGTTGGATCAGATCTTTTGCTTTGACGGAAGCTTTTGGACCTAGCGAAAAGGACTCTAAGCCTTCGCGCAAGCAAGCACGAGAGAAGCAAGAAAAGTAGAAGCTTGGCCAGAAGCAAGACAAGGAAGCGAAGCTGTCGTAGAAGCGGTAGCTTCCCCCAACTTACTAAAATAAAATAGTCGCGACCTACTTTGATTCAAAAAAAAAGGCGAAGGGTTTGGCAATAGCAAACGGCTTTCTATCATAGTTGCAAGGGTTCCAAACCTTAACTACTTAAGTACCAAAGGATGATTTTGGTTGGTTTCATAAGGGGCTATTCACTACAAGCTATAGACCTCAACAAAAATTGAAGAGTAACGACAGTAAGTGATTGAGTTCAGTAGTTCCTCATATAAAATTATTGACTCTAGAGATATAGTAATATGGAGAAGACAAAATTGTTTTAAGCACTGACAGAACCGGAAGCGTCCCTTCTTTCAAAGAGAAGAGGACGGGTTATTCACATTTCATTTGATGGTCAGATGCGAATTGAAAGCTAAGCAATGGTAATTCTAAAGATTCCTCGAGGGAAAAATAGAGATGTCTCCTGACAAAAGGTAAAGGTGTACACGTTATGTCTCACTCAAGGTAATGGGTTAAACCAAATGAGTCCAATTTTTTTTTGATCTTATTATCTGACAAAACCCACAGATTGGGCTTAATTCAAAGCACTCTCCTATTCTATCTAAAGGTCCATCATAGGGCCTAGAAACACAGTCGATATATCAATTTTCTAGAAAGTAAACCCGGCCTTTTTCATCAGACTAGTCAAATCGGAAATTTGCACTTGTCTCAATCAAGATGAGCTTCAAGACATCCTTCATTTCCTAATCCAAAGAATAAGGAAGCTAGAACAGAAGCACCCGAAGCATACGAATCCGCTTAATCAACTGTTTTAGAATAATCTGTTGAAGCCGCTATTTCAAAAGCATCCGAATCGGAAGGTTAAGAGTGATAACACAGGGCTTTTCAAGCTAGAGAAGAAAAGTAAGAAATTAAACCATTAGTTTAGGGGTAGGGACTAACAAGGAATTAAAGGTAGGTAGGTTTAGACCAAGACAAAAGAAAGCGTTCACCGACCTACTTACGTAATTTCAAATCAATTTCTTTGTGTCAAGCATATAGCATTCGTTTGTTTAGAATGTCCTTTGAAAAGCTTATGAGATGGATGATTTATGATTATTTCTTATAAACAGTCAAATTCGAGTGTATCATCATTCTATCAGAGAAATATCAAGAGAGAGCGAGCGAGAGAATGAAGTTGATTGGATCATAGATACATTCATTGATAATTTGAATGAAGCTCTGGAATATTATTTTCGAGCGCTAGAATGAAATCCGTTCTTACCACATTCCTTGCCAACTTTTCAATAATATGGGACTTTTGTGATCTGTCATTACGTGCGACTATCTCCACTATAGAAAAAAGGCCTCGAAAAGATCCTATGGAAACAAAGGATCAAATCCACTAGTAAATACTATAAACAAAATGGGCTTTATCTACATACGAATCGTCTAAACAACGATTTTTATCAGCTGTACGACAAAGAAAAAAAAAAACTCATAGAAGTCGAAATATGAAGTGAAGAAAGAGATATGCCTAGCTGTTTTATTCTATGGATAAAGGATCTAATTGATAGAGTAAGCGCCGTAAAGATCAATTAGCGAGGTTTTGGGCCGATACAATAATAACTGCTTACTTATGTCATGATGTGAGATAAGCGTTAGGAATCAACTTATGTAATAGAGTCGATCCACTAAGGTATTGAGCAGCGGTGTAGGATCAGATCCCAAAGATAGTAAGTCTTTTCTTTCTTATGAAGGAAAGTCTTTTTCAAAAATTCTATATAAATTTAGATATGAAACCGAGATAGTTACCTTTAAGAAAATTCTAACGATAGACAAAAATGTCTATGCTTTATTCTTCTGAAGGTGGGAGAAAAGATAAAACCAAAAAGGGATTCTTAATCAAAATTTAAGATTTCAGTTTAAAACTCATGTCATTAACCTCTTTTGGTTAACCCCCAAAACCAGATAGATCTATGAGAAATCTCATTTAGTTAGATATGGTAGATTAAAATGGGAGATACCAAAAGGTAGGAAACTCTCAAGTACGGTTCTAATGGAAGGAATTGACTCGTCTATTCCTGTGACGCCCCCAAAATTAGGTATACATCACCCATCTTGGGTAGTCAGATACATGGTACAGAATTTAAATACAACTTACTAATATAACTGTCGTGTATAATACGACATAAACTATGAGTTTGAATACAATATTGTCTACTAGAGATCATACAAACTCAAAAGGAGTCCTCATTACAATTATTATCACACTATTTCACGTATATAGTGAGGACTACTAATGCTATCCTCTCGGACCATTACTCCGCTTTCCGACTCATCCCAAATATATTCTCATTTCAAGAGAACGAAGTGAAAGAAAGGGTGAGCTCAACTAGCTCAAGAAAAAATATTATGACTAAGATAATGCGTAATAAATTATCATTAGCTTACAACAAAGAAGTTAAACCGATAAAATATAATGAACATCAAGTTTAACTACAAATGAAATCAAAGAATCCATTAAAAGAGTCAGTAGAAAATAAAATCTATTATCTTTTATGATTTAAAAGGTTTTTCATCATCATATAGCCGAGACTCGACTTTAATAAATATTCCACATCATCGAATCACCCCGCACTACTACTCTGACGAGGATATTCTTTAGTATCACGACCACAATTATTCATGCACTACGGGCCAAGAATATTTGTGTATTCATTAATGGTCATGATCATGCCAACAATCGTCCATCAATGCACTACGGACCATCGAGGATTTTACCACATCATTTGTAACATTACTTAAACCATGATTACAATCAATAGTCTCTCTCGTCATAATCATACCAAGTCCATCTATGCACTACAGAGCCACGTAGATGACTTTCAACATAATATAAACATGAGGATGATGACAATGATATAAGAATTTAATAAAACAAGTTCAAGAATTAATTTATCTAGGAACCAATAACATCCAAACTGTCAACATGATACTGCTTTGTAGAGTAAAATTCAAGAATACTGAGAAGAATATTTCCATGAAAGGATACTGGATGAAGCGCAAATATCAAGGATATTCCACTAATTTCATGGAGTATAGAAGTCAAAGTTTTAACCAACCGGGTATAATAAAGAATGGAATAACAAAAGAAATCACCATGCATGCGATAGATCATACAAAAAAGTTATTCTAACGTAATAATAAATAACGGAACCAGTCCCACGTAAAATGCATGCAGGTGATATTCCAATGTAATAATAAAAATGGAACCAGTCCGTGAAAACGCATGCATATGATATTCCAATAGAATAATAAAGAATGGAACTCCGTCCCATGTAAACACACATGCATGTGATGTTCCAATGAATAATAATAAAGATTTTAACTAGGTCCTGTAAAAACACACGCATGTGATGTTCCAATGTAATAATAGAAGAATGTCACCAAGTATAGGGTAAACCACGTATACAAAGTTATTCCAATGTAATAATAATCAATGGAATAACAACAGCTTCTCTTCATGAATAAGAAAGAATAACACCCTTACTTTTAGTAGGAGATTGAATACTGCAGTAGTGTAGTAACAAAATACTCTTCTTCTTTCTCTCTTATTCTCTCTATACTTTCTCTCTCTATAGCTTGAATGAATTCGTGAAAAATAATGAAGCACTAGGCCTCTATTTATAGAAGATTTCTAGCTTAGCACATGCCATGTGAAAAGGCAAGTGGCTTGACGACTGGTGATGTGAAAAGAAAAGTGGTTTGACGCCATTAATGTGAAACGACAAGTGGTTCGACGCCTGTAATGTGAAACGACAAGTGGTTCGACGCCTGTAATGTGAAACGACAAGTGGTTCGACGCCTGTAATGTGAAACGACAAGTGGTTCGACGCCTGTAATATGAAACGACAAGTGGTTTGACGTCTGGTAAAGGTAATTACTATTGACGAAGGTAATTACTATTCACAAAGGTAATTACTATTGATGAAGGTAATTACTATTGACGAAGAGACTCTTAGATGATGACATATGGCCCCCCCATAAAATAATCAAACTTACCACAAACGTCTCATAACAGACTCTTTATATACATCAAAAATTGAATAAATATTGCCACAAATCATTTTATTTTTAATCAACACATATTTAATCTTTCAACAATTATTAATCATTTATAACTTGTCGTCTCAATTATTGATTTAATACTATAACATATTATACAGATGATACTGTGACAATAATTGAATCAATAATATAAGAGATATGATGCAAGAAATTCATCGTAGCAATAATTGAGCATAGTGAGTGACTTCTTACGTAAGCATCAATAATCAATATCGTGTGCTACTATACAACTACGCCAGACATTATTACTATACTTTTACTACTAGGGTAGTTCAATGGTTTTAACGGTAACACCTCTGCCGTTATTTTATAGAAAGATAATTTTGTCGCTTTCTAACTACGACAATACTTCCGCTATGGGGTCCACCAATGATTGAGCAGTCGTCACGAATATTCCCGACAAAAAGAATATTCCCCGACCAAACGAATATTTTATAACAACTTGCTTACTTTGCAAAATTTATAAATATTA
The DNA here is from genome assembly GCA_020205615.1 of Panax quinquefolius. NCBI lineage: Eukaryota > Viridiplantae > Streptophyta > Magnoliopsida > Apiales > Araliaceae > Panax > Panax quinquefolius. The sequence goes on along the minus strand of CM035172.1, from coordinate 90,164,097 downwards.
CCCACAACTATAACATTATATCAAATTTATTCCATAATATTCAAAAATAATATTTGAAAGCTTAGACAATAGATTATCTCTATTTATAGTCTTCATTGAGTTAGTTAGGTCTAATTTATAAAGTATAGATACATTCACTCTCGAACATACTATATCTAGATAATCCTTTCATCGCTTACTACGCCCTTCCTCGTTTATGGGTGCCTAGGTATCCATCGTAAGCCTTTCCTCGTTTGAACCTCGCCCTTAACTTTAAGGCTATGCCATCCTAAGGTGATGCTAAATGGATGGATCTTATCAACGTCCATGAATGATAAATCATAGATCGAACCATCGAATCAAAAAAATTGGATGCTATCATATAGCTTTGTATCGGCTAAGTTCACGAGTTAGAGATAAGTGGACTCGAACTGCTGACATTCACTTTAGAAATAGAAATGTTCAACTTTAGAACTATTCACTAAACTACTATACTATAACTCAGTAACTCAGTAGAATGATAACATATTATTATACAGTTGGTTACTTTGTTTTATTAAAAATCTCTCTATTCTCACTTCAAATATGAATACTACGACTGTAGTTTTATGAAAAAAGCCAAAGCCCCTTATCGGATTTGAACCGATGACCATCACCCATTATTACTAAGAAACTGAAAGAAACCCCAACAATGGAAGAAAGGGGGGAAAGTGAGGAAGAAACAGATGTAGAAATAGAAACCCCAACAACGGAAGAAAGGGGGGAAAGTAAGGAAGAAATAGATGTAGAAATAGAAACAACTTCCGAAACGAAGGGGGCTAAACAGGAACAAGAGGGATCCACCGAAGAAGATCCTTCTCCTTCCCCTTTTTTGGAAGAAAAGGAGGATCCAGACAAAATCGATGAAACGGAAGAGATCCGAGTGAATGGAAAGGAAAAAACAAAGGATGAATTCCACTTTACAAAGACATCCTATAACAATAGCCCAGTTTATAAAGTTTCTTATTTGTATAAGAATCAAGAAATTTTTAACAAAATAAAAATACTTGATAAAAAAGATGAAGATAAAGGCCTCTTCTGGTTTGAAAAACCTCTCGTGACCCTTCTTTTCGATTATAAACGATGGAATTGCCCATTACGATACATAATAATAGATTTGAAAGGACTGCAAGAAATGAAATGTCATAATATTTTTTTTATACATGCCGAAGTGATGGAAAAGAAAGTTGATCTTTCCGGTTTAGGAATGAACTATGGAATTCAGTCACTCGGGTAAGAACTAACTTACGGCATTAAAAGACGTGAACCAAATCATTTAAGCGTCCATGTATTGGTTTCGATTATGGCAGAAGCGGGATGGCACTTAATTACGTAGATAGACAGAAGAGGGTCCTTATAGATGGAACTAGGTTAGGTCACTTCGATCGCTTAAGCCCTTACTTCTATAGAGTAGGCCGCTTTAGTTGGAAAGGTTATATGGTCTATAATTCTGCCACCTGTGAAATAAAGGTTGCGAAAGATGTTAAGAATGGCATTCCCCCGATTGAGGAGAAAGAGGCAGCTGTAGTCCCACTAATGTAATATGGGCTAAGCCTTCGAGATTCATCCTTATTGCTAGGTCGTCCGAGAACTTGTATAGAGAAGGATGTCCCGCGGTGCTACAGTTCTTCCATACCAACTTAGTCGCCTTTGCCAACAAGCATCGCATAACAACCGTACACCATAGGTTGGCCCAACCTAGTCCTCTCGTACTAGGGTTGGCTCCTCACGCTTCTCCTTTAACACCAACAGTAGATAGGAACTGAACTATCTCATGACGTTCTAAACCCAACTCACGTACCACTTGAATCGGCGAACAACCGAACCCTTGGGACCTTCTTCAACCCCAGGATGTGATGAGTCGACATCGAGGTGACAAACGACTCCGTCGATAAGAGCTCTTGGGAGTCATCAGCCTGTTATTCCCGACGTACCTTTGATCCAAAAATAAAATAAAAATATCGTCGAAACTAATCACTCATCCAAAACCAAAATAGTTGGAGGACTCTTCTGACCAAACAAAAATATGTAATTGTCAGCAAAGTTGTTTCTTTTTTTTTCAAATCCAAAAAGTTTTTCTTTGTTTATACACAATACATGGGTCATCGATTCAGCATTGGATAAAAATGGGGATTTCGTCCCCCTTTTTTTCTAATTTTATAATAGGTGGTTCAAAATGTTTTATCCATATGAGTGTTCTATATCGATAAACTATTCATTTTTGAAAGCATCTCTATATTACTATTAATATAATATAGTGGTAGAAAGAGTACCATGCTGGGTCTGGACTTCAAGCGATTTAGCTTTAACCATGTTTAATGGTCCCACATTATTAGTTGATAGAGAATCAAAGTAGATTTACAAACAAATCATGAAATGCTATCGTTCTTACATATGATTTATTAATTTATTCAGAAGTCATTCGTGAGATTATGCACCTTTCTTTCCTAGTTCTAACAGAAAAGTACAATTTGGTTGGATCCAAATTTATTCTTGGAATAAATAACTCGCACACACTCCCTTTCCAAAAAAGATCAATACCTCAAGCACTACACATAGATTTATTAGATTTGTTGCTAAAATATCGGTATAAAACCCAAAACTTCCGGCGGATAGGGACCAATTTCGATTGGCAGTTCAATTACTCCAACCAAATTCTGTCAGGCTCCATCGAAAGCTTTGATGACCATATTGCTGCTCCGGATTCGGTTGAGATTGATATTCATCTTCACCAAGGTAGCGTGTGGAAATATATTTAGATATGAGCCTCCATCTATCAAGACTCCAACTAGCATATATCCGGAGGGCAAAACCGCAATATGCAACGGTTTGCAATGACCGGTCCCTTCGGGTGGGATGTCATCATCAGTGAAGGATATCACATTGTTGTTGAAAATGTGATCAACCAAATGTTGAAATTTTTCCGCATCCACTGATTTTAGTAGATAGGCTTCTTCTAAAACCTTCAGCAAGATCGCTCGGCGATCCTCGGAAGTTAGGACCAAGTCCAAAATGGAGATTTGGTGTGGAGCTTCTTTTAAGCTTAAAACCACCTAGGCTTCGTTATGACCCATAGTGCGGAGGAATTTTTCAATCTTCTCCATGGATATTTTCCCCTTTGATTTGATGGTAAACTTCATCACCCGTTGGGGAAGATACAGTGGATTCTCCTTCTCCATAATTCCATAGCACTTTATGTAAGCTAAAAATAGGATATTGTGCTCTGCATGGCAAGTTGATTGGCTCGGGAGCGGCAACTTTCAAAGGATTGTTGCTTCCCTTGAGTTGAATTATTGGTATTGTGAGTGATTTGTTAGTCCCATCAGTCTCAGTGGATATGACTACTATCAAACCCTTCCACTTATTAGGACATATATTCTCATTCTCACGTAGCATGGTATCATCGTCTGCTAGTTGTAGGACACCACTGTCAATTAGATTCTGGATAAGGTGGCGGAGTGCCCAGCATTCTTCTGTGCTGTGATCGCGAGAATGGGAGTGATATTGACAGACTCCATCAAAATTGAACCGTTTAGAACGGGGATTAACCCGAGGAAGAAGGGAAGTGATTCTTCCTTCATTGATTAGCATCTGCAAGATTTCCTCCATAGGTTGGCCCAGGTGTGTAAATTCCCTTTTATTGGCAAAATCTCGATGGGCTTTGGCATTTGCTCTCCTTATCACTTTGTCTTCCAGCATTTCATTTTCTGAAGGTGACGAGAGTATATTCGTGACAAGAGGGAGGAGACTAGCATGCTTCTGGCTGACTAATAGGCGTGTCACTTGATGCTGATAGGTCACCAATTCTACCAATTATTCAATCTGCTTGCATAGAGCTTTCATCTTACGTTCCATTGCAAACTGGAATTTGGCATAATCCCATTTGTCAACCCCATCTTTGGCGGTCTGCGATGATTCGCCATTGTAATTGGAACTTTGTCCATTGCTCCAATTAATCTTGTTAACCTTTTCTTCTTTGTGTTGAGGAAGAGGGTTTTCTTGAACGTGAGGTTGATCTGGTTTGGTCACCACGATCTCATCATTGTCTATCAGGTCTTGGATCTTGTGTTTTAAGGCCCAACAATCTTGAGTATCATGTCCAGGTGACCCGGCATGATAAGCACATTTCCGAGAAGCATTGAAACCCCGTCCATTAGGGTTGGCTGGTGGAAGAAGATGCGTGATTTTCTTCTGTGTTGTCAGAAGGGTGAGAATATTCTCGAGTCAGTCCCCTAAGGGTGTGAACACTTGAGGGCGTTTGACTTCTCCACCTTTTGGTATTGGGGGTTTGAAGACTGTGCTTGAAAGGGAGTGTAACTTCTCATTTGGATTGGCATGTTCTGATTGCCTTTTTGACCATATAGTATCAGGGAAACATCTTCCTCTTTCTTCTTATGGACCCTTCGTGGGTTGTTTCCATAATTCCCGGATTGGATGTGATCAGCGACAGCTTTAAGGGCAGCTAGGTCTTGAATTTTTCTGGATTTCAATCCCATCTCAGCCATCTCCCCATGTTTGACCATTTCAGAAAATGGTTTACCGATGTCGGCTAAAACTCTTTCATAGAAAGGAGCTTCTTGTATGTCTATGAAGGTCATGACCATTTCTTATTCTGACATGGAAGGAGTAACTTGGGCAGCCAGGCGTCTCCACCTTTGCGCATACTCTCTGAAAGACTCACTAGACTATTTCTTGATCTTGGTAATTTGATACCAGTCAGGAGCCATCTGAGAAAAAAAGCTGTATTGTGTGAGGAAGGCGTGTGTTAGCTCTTCCCAATTATGGATCTTTGAGTTGTCTAATCTGGTGTACTACGAACGGGCTTCTCCAGTCAGACTTTTCTGGAACAGCTGCATTCTGAGCTTCTCGTCCTCTGCATAAGAGTCTAGTTCTCCGATAAACACCTTCAAATGTGTGTAAAGATCTCCTAACCCATCATATTTTTTGAATTCAAGAGTCTTAAACTTTTCTGGATAATGAACACCAGGGAAAATGCAAAAGTCAGCATATGAAACACTTCCGTGTGTTCCAATTCCTTTGAAAACAAGAAGGGTCTCTTCCATTTGGAGGACTTTCTTTTTAATGTCATCGGTGTCTGGGTCTCCTGTGAGATGGGTGGCATCATGAATTTTGTTGGTCATATCCAACTGCAGTTCAGGTATTGTATTGACCTGGGTTCCCCCTTATGTAGAGGATTCAACATTTATGGGTATCTATGGACCCTGAGTAGACTGGTGTAGTTCTTTAAGTAGAACAGCCAAATCTGTAATTTGTTTGGTTAATCCGTCGAATTCTTTATGAGAAACTGGATTAAGGTCAGTCTAGTCAGATGACGACATAATTGACTGTAGGCTTCCAGCCTTTTTGGATTTTGACCAGGTAGTAGGTCTGATTAGTTCCCTGTGAAATACTTGCATAGTTTAGTCTTTAGGGAATGTATAAAATTAACATGCTATGTGATGTTTCCATTTTAGGAATTTTATCCTGCAACACGGATGTTAGCTATTTGTAATACAGGATAGCATGTTAAACTAAATATGTATGTGTACACATTTCTTCATATTTCTCATTACATGGAGATAGATATGGAATGAAATAACAAGTAATTGTGTTTAGAAGTAATTAAAATGAGAAAGCATGAAAAGACTTTCCTCTGTTTTGGGTTTATCAGAGGCTGGCCTATCTTAGGTTACTCTCGCGACTTTTTGGCATGAAGGTTTCCAAATCATTGCAATTTACTCAACGGGAAATTAATCCGGTCTTTCAACTGGAGCGAATTTGGGTGGTGCCTTTCCTGAGCCTCGCGGGAGTTAGTCTTCCTACGAGTCCAGTAATCAAACACCGACAGAATAGCCACCTGATGGAGGAACCACACAACATACATTCACATACATCGCGTCTCACCGTATGGAAATGATGACATGTCCGAAGCACTAATATCACAAGCAGATATGGTGCGAAGCACTAAGTGCATTAAGTAAATGCATTCGTACAAATTTATCATAAATATAAATGCAACATCCACACACAAGCAGATAATTGTTTTTGAAAAAAATTGAAATAGTGGCTTAAGACCTCTTACTGGAGTCCCCAGCAGAATCGCCACCTGTCGACGTCGGGATTTTCAGTTGTCCCTTTCCGTTACTTGTTCTTTGGTGTTCTCATTTTAGGTGAGATTTGTTTGAAAAAATAAGTTAAAAAGGTCCGACATGTATAATGTCGACGATGGACTGTTATGAGTCGCCAGTTGGTTTTTTAAATTGTTGTACCAACACAATAGAGAAAAGGTTTGTACATTGACCCAGTGATGTGGCACTGCTAAATGGGTCGGTGAAACCGAGATTCATTAGGGTCCGGGGACTTGATTATGCAGAGGGAAGGTGTTAGGCACCCCCCGACATCCGTGTTACCATGGTAACCGCCTCTTTTCAAGAAACTATTATCTGAATGTGTGTGTGTGAGGGTCAATGTGCTGTTTATTTGGAAGTGGTGCGAGGCCTCATTCGGACCTATATACACAAGGTTTGAATTTATGTAAAAATTCAGTTTTTAGCAAGATATGGCAGTGATGTTTTGTAAAAGGGGTTTTTTAAACTCTGATGTTCAATAGTAATTGAGACCTTTTACACTTCCATTTTATTAAGTGCTCGACTTGATTGATTTTATTTTTGAGATGCGAAGCATCTATAAGAAAATAATATACAAAATAATGCCGATTTCCCCGTGGGTATAAAAACCATCTTAGGAAATTCGACACAATCAGAATAATTTACAAGTCGCCATAACCGAAAATGTCCATCACGGGAACCGAATCTAGATCCAATAGGCTGAATCTGTGATCACATGATTCCTAGGCTCACATGATACCGCAATTTGTATGAAAATAGTAAGTAGGTATATATATAAAAGCTGTAAATATATATATATATATATATATATATATATATATATATATATATATACAGACATGATCAGCCACCACGAAGCACCTCCACGGGGGATCAAAAAATATAAACAAAGTTGTAAAAGCTATCAACCGCCATGGAGGAAACTCCAGGCGGGATAAAACGTAAATAAAGCTGTACAAAGTGATCAACTGCCACGAAGTAAACTCTAGGCAGGACGAAACATAAAGAAAGATGTAAAAGCGATTAACCACCACGAAGTAAACTCGTGTGGGGCGAGTATATATATCCGTATATATATATATATATATATATATATATATATATATATATATATAGCTCGAAGCAAAGTCTAGGCTCATCGAACAAAGTCTGACACATAGTTCATATATATATATATATTAAAGCAAATAAACGCTCTAGACCGAAGTCTAGGCTCAATCGAGGCATAACTCGTTAATGTTAGTCCATATATATATATATATATATATATATATATATAATATATGTATATACAAATGAAATAAAACCACTGATCAAGTCCGGAAAACACACACAACATGACTCTCAACGTGAAGAAGGGTGTGTGCAAAGATGAAGAGAAAGACTTTAAAGTGTGTGAGAAGGCTTACAGTGGGCTGCCAAAGAAGACTTCTATATCTTTCAAGTGGATGAAACTCGGCTCCCGCCAATACAAAAGTAGCTATATGTGAGCTCACAAGTGTATAAAATGAGAAAGTACTTAGTATATTGTAAGTACGGAGCAAATTTGACATGGCTTTCTCGCCTCTTTTTTGCTTAAAATGGCCACCCCAAGCCATCTATTTATAGAGGGGGGAGCCACAGGTGTACCTGAGGCTAGCCACAGGTGTACCTGAGGCTGTCCGGGTTGCCCTGGGGTTCTCGGGTCATGTCATCTCGTAGTACGTGCACGTAGGCACTGCAATGTCCGCTCAAACTTAAAGAATCGCAATTCGGGCATCCGACTGAGGTATATAGGAACTATTTTGGACCGCCGTTGTCGAGAGTTGTACAATGGCATGGGATTAGAGGTTGTACGAAGTCATGAAGATGGGACGGTGCCCTCCGGTCTTCAAGCTTCAAATTATATTTGTTACCCTGCACAATAGTCACTCGGGATTGGTTTTCCTGGATTCTTGTGGGACTTCGTTATGTAGAAACGTATGTATGAGATGTTGAGACGACGTGATGTGGCATTGAGTTGGCGAGATGACGACTTTGCCCCTCACCGGAGTTATCGCCGGGTTGGGCTGGTAAAACAGACGTTGCTAGTGGTTATCTCTGAGATTGGACTGCTACAAGTGTTGAAGGTCCTCAGTATCATCTCTGAGGTGTACTTATCCTCCCGGTATTATCTTCGGGTATGGTCCTGAGTGCCTCAGTGTGAGTGTCGAGGTTGAAGCTGATTGCATGCACTTGAAACAAGCATTTCTGGGGTTATCGTCGGAACTGCACTCCTTGGGGTTATCTCCAAGGTTGATAGCTGCTATTCCCAGCGTTGGGACTAAGACTGGATACCTCGGGATTATCTTCGAGATTAATCGGTCTTCTCCGATGGAATATCCGGTGTTGGAACTGCATGCCTCAGGGTTATCTCCAAGGTTGGAACTGTTACTCTCGGTGTGTGTTCCGAGGACGAGACTAAACTTTCGATAGTATCCGGACTGAATGTAAGTTGTCTTCTAGGGTTATCTCAGAAAGATGAATCTGCATTCCTGTAATGTCAGTGACAGGTGTGCAGAAAATTTTGAGTGTCTATAGTCACCATACCAATTACTATACGGGAAAGCTTGTCACCTATCTGTGGAGCTACAACACAAGGCTTACTGGGCCATTCAGAAACTGAACTTCGATCAAGCAGCTGTGGGAGAAAAGAGATTACTTCAGTTAAACGAGCTTGATGAATTTCGTCTTCAAGCTTATGAGAACTCTAAGCTATACAAAGAAAAGGTCAAGAAATGGCACGATAAGAAAATCATGCACCGAACGTTCGAGGTGGGGTAATCAGTACTGCTGTTCAACTCACGATTGAGGTTGTTCCCAGGCAAGCTTAAGTCAAGTTAGTCAGGACCATTTACTATCAAAACAGTTTTCTCCCATGCCACCGTTGAACTCTACAGTCAAAATCCATTGGAAACGTTCAAGTTCAACAGCCAACGGTTGAAGCACTATTGTGGTGGCGAGTCCAATTGGGACATCATCGCAATCACTCTATCTGACGCACCATAAACAGGGAGTAGTCAGGCTGAACGACTTAAAATCAAGCGCTAATTGGGAGGCAACCCAATCATCTTTTATTTTTTTATATTTTCTCCATACTAATTAGATTGTAGATTAGAATGCTAGTTAATTTTGATTTATTTCATGTCAATTCTTTAATTAGGAGTAAAAGTTGAAGTCATCTTTACATAATTACTTTACCATGTAGAGGAGTGCTCAAAATCTACTTATACATGTGTTTCACGATTGTGCAGGAACCTAACATGAATAAGATTTGGAGTAGCAAGGGAAGTAGAAATCAAAACAAGCCAGTGAAACCAAAACACCCTCACCGGGGCGGGCCCTCACAAGCATAATACCCCTGCTGGGGCGGGGGTCTCTCACATCTGAAGATAGGGAGTAAGCCCACCGGGGCGGGACTTTTAGGCTTTGTATCCCCTGCCGGGGCGGGGGTCCTGGATTTGAAATGACTTTTCGGCAGTTACATATGCATCAACCCACTTCTCCTCCTTATTTCTCCATTACAAATCCAACTCCAACCATTATCCCCTCTCAACCCATGATTTCAGTAACCATAACTCCATCACCCTCCTCCAGTATAACTCCATCATCCCATTACTCCTCACCACAACCAAACCCCATCTCTATATAAACACACCCTCTCAACCAAATTTCACCACTTCCATTCACTTCCATCTCCACAAGCTACAAATTTGGGTTCTTCAGGGAAGTAAATTACATAGCAATTGAGCGTGAGCGTGTTGTCTACCAATTCATCACCTCCTATTACTAGTTGATAAACACAAAACATCAAGTTTGGGGTAAGAAATCAATGGGCACACCAACTATTCGACAGAGTGTGTAAATCAAGTTTGGGGGGAAATAGTTGTGTTACGGCATACTCAAGTCAATGGTGTCTCAACCAACATCCAAACGACAATGGGGAGAAAGTTCATGGCCAACTCCACCATCCCGAACCTTCGACAAAAGTGTCTCCACCGCCGACCGATACGATTACATGGCTACAAAAGCACTCACACCGGAGCGGGGGTTGGTACCGGATCATGTGGATGGGGAGATGATGCAAAAAATTTATCATAAAGGTTGGAACAAATTCACTAAGGAACCCGATCCCACCGTTGTTAACGTGGTCAAAGATTTTTATGCTAACACCGAGGACAAGGCACCTTTCATCGCGTTTGTACGGGGGAGATTGGTTTCGTTCAGTGCCGATGCCATCAACACTTATTATCAGTTGTGCGTGCCTTGACAGTGCCAATATGCTCACTTACGTGATTTCGATCCCAACTTTGAGGCGGTACTCAAAGAAATGACTTAGCTGGGAATGATATGGATCAAGGGTCGGAAAGGAGGCACGATGTTTCACAGCAAGGATCTCAGCTGGTATGGGAAGATTTGGTATGCCTTCTTATGTGCAAAAATGTTTCCTTCCACACACACCTCTGATGTGACTAACGAGAAGGCACTACTTCTATACGCAATTGTGCAAGACTTCATCATCAACATTGGGGCCATAATAAGTTTTTCCATTCGTTGATGCCTACGGGGTAATTTTTCGAGCGGCCTGCCACACCCATCACTCATATGTGGGTTGTGTCGCCAAGCAAGTGTTCGATGGTCTGATGATGAACCCACCCAAATGCCGCTGCAGCTACTAGATTCTCGAATGATAGCACGGTAGTCGGTGTGGGCCGGAGGTGAATCACATCCTCGAGGTTTAGGATTCGCATTTCCATTAGCTTTGGAGGACAAAGCTGACGTCGAAGACACCTCTGATGATGAGGATGCGACTATGGGGGACCAAGGAATTGAGGCGGAACCATCTTCTGATGCCATCTCTAACCCTCGGTTTCTTGCATTTCAACAACAAATGGAGGATCACAACAAGGAAGCACGAAGGGAGATGAGGCATCTCGCAGCGAGACAAGACCATATGTTTTATGCAATGAACATGTCATTCGCATCCTTGAACACGACGCTTCAAAGCCTCAATCCTAATGCCCAATTTCCATATCAGCAGCCAGGTCCAATGCCATGCTTTCCACCAAGTGATTCGGAAGAAGAAGAACAACACACCACACCACCACCCTAGGCTTAAAGTGATTACAGGGAAGTCCTCATATTTTTACTGCGTTATCAATACAATGAAGGCATTGTAATTTTTAAGTTTGGGGGAGTTAGATTATTTTTGCATTTCATGTTGCATGCATAATGTCATTTGTTATATCATGTTTAGTTTGGAATTTTTGCATATTGTCACGTAATTGCATAGTAGCTTAGATGCATAGTAGTTTAGGATAGTCTTGTTATATCCTGCACTTTGTTATGTTATATTTTCCTTATATATATAAAAAAATTAAAAAATTAATTTACTATTGTGTTCATTGTGCATATGTCCAGCAGTGTTGTAGCTCATTTTATTTTGGTCAATGATAAGATTGAGATTAAGTAGACAAATACAACACTGATTTTTAGAACTGTGATGTAGTTTTTGAATCATGACTCAGATCTTGTGCTTATTTGAAATTGGTATAAAAAGGGTAGCACGTAATAACGTATGTGTTGATTGATTGGCTTAAATCGATACATAAATAGTCTCTAAAGGATAATGCTAGTATAGAAAAGAGAATGACAAGAATAGGCAGTGAAGACAACAAATTAGGCAAGAACCTAAGTTTGGGGAAAATAATAGGGTATAAAAGCTTTATAAAAAAAAGAAAAAAAATATATTTATATATGTCGTGACTAGTCTTGTTTTGGGACCTTTGTTACTTGAGCAAGTATGTGACGCCCCCAAAATTAAGTATACGTCACCCATCTTGGGTCGCCACTTACATGGTACATAAATTCAAATACAACTTACTAATATAACTGTCGTGTACAATACGACATAAACTGTGAGTTTGAATACAAATTTTGTCTACTAGATATTATACAAACTCAAAAGGAGTCCTCATTACAACTATTATCACACTATTTCACGTAATAGTGAGGACTACTAATGCTATCCTCCTCGACCATTACTTACGTTCCCGACTCGTCCCAAATATGTTCTCATTTCACGAAGAGAACAATGAAAGAAAAGGGTGAGCTCAACTAGCCCAAGAAGAAATATTATGACTAAGATAATGCGTAATAAATTATCATTAGCCTTCAACAAAGTTGTTAAACCGATAAAATACAATAGACAACCAGGTTTAATCTGCGGCGAATAAGCAACCCATTAAAAGAGTCAAGTAGAGAATAAAGTCTACTATCTTTTAGGTTTTAAAAGGTTTTCATCAATTTTTATCACGAGACTCGACTTTTAATAAATAAACCACCACATCTAATCATCCCTGTACCCTTCGGTCAAGGATTTTCATCAAATTATCAATGGTCATGACTATACCGAATCACCTCGGTCATAATCATACCAAAACTATCCATCAACGCATTACAAAGCCATCGAGGACTTTTGTCACATCATTTATATCAAGTCATGATTATACCGAATGATCCTCGGTCATAATCATACTAAGTTCATCTATGCACGTAAGCCAAAAGATAACATAATATAACATGAGGATGATGACAATGACATAGTAATTCAATAAAACAAGTTCAAGAATTATTTAATCCATGAATTATTAACGTCCAAGTTGTCAACATGATCTTTGTTTAAGTAGAGTAAAATTCAAGAATGATCGGAAGAATATTTCCATGAAAAGATATCGGATGAAACGCAAATATCAAGGATATTCTACTAATTTCATGGAGTATAGAAGTCAAAGTTTTAACCAACCGGGTATAATAAAGAATGGAATAACAAAAGAAATCACCATGCATGCGGTGCCGCATAGAGCGAAGTTATTCCAATAGAATAATAATAACGGAACCGGGTCGTGAAATTCACACCGAGCGTGATGTTCCAACGTAATAATAAAGATGGAACTGGATCCTGTGTAAAACACGATAGGATATTCCAACAATGATAAAGATTTTAACCAGTCCGGTGTAAAACACACGACATGGATGTTCCAATGAATAATAAAAAAGCAAGAACCAGTCCTGTAAAACACACGAGAGCATGGATGTTCCAATGAATAATAGAAGAATGTCACCAAGTATAGGGTAAATCATGTATACAAAGTTATTCCAATGTAATAATAAGCAATGGAATAACATAAGGATTTCACCAAGTATAGGGTATCTGGCGTATACGAGGTTATGTATAGGGTATGCCACTTTTTACAAAAGTTATTCCAATGAATAATAATGAATGGAATAATGAAGTTCTCTTCAATAAGAAAGAATAACACCCTTACCGTAAAAGAAACTGAATATAGAAGTAGTGAAGTAGCGAATACTCTTCTTCTTTCTATAATTTTCTCTATATAGCTTCTCTCTACATAATTTCTCTCTCTAGAGTTTCAATGAATTAAATAAGAAAATAATGAAGGAATGAGCTTCTATTTATAGGAAAATGGAATGCATAGTAATTAATCCATGAACGGTCCCGTTTGATTTACTTTAATCTGACGGTCCATATTTAAAGAAAAATCTTTTAAATAAAATATAATATATTCTATTTATATAAAAACATTTTAATATGCAGACACTATGCAATACTATGCAAAACACTATGCAAAACACTATGCAACACTATGCATAATAAAATATAATATATTTTATTTATAGAATAACTTTAATAAAGTATTCTATTTTATATAAAGATGTTTCGCTTTATTACGTTAATAATACGAATAAAACAAAATGTCATTATCGCTATAATAATTCATATTATTAATCGACAATAATGGAATCAAACCGAGTGACTTCTCACATAAGCATCAATAATCAATACTGGTGTATGCTACTATGCAACCACACGTATTCATCGTATTTTTTACTACCGAGTAGTTCAACAAAGAACCACGGTAAAACTTCCGCCGTTATTTCAATAAAATATTTTTGTCGTTTTCTCGATCCGATGATAATTACATCGTTAGGGGTCCACCAATGATTGAGCCATTATATTTAATATTCCCCGCTAAACCGAATATTCCCCACCAATCGAATATAATATAACCACTTGCATACTTTGCAAAATTTATAAATACTACCCACAACTATAATATTATCTCAAATTCACACCATAATATTAAAAATTATTTTGACAAAATTTAAATCTTTATTGATAAAATCTGGGGTCTCACAATCTCCCTCCTTATGGAATTTAAGCCCTCGAAATTAGGGTGCGTACTGATATGATAAAGAGATGAGGATACCTTGAATACCTTTATCGTTGAAAACATTAAATTCATTTTTTCAATCCGGCCAAAGATATTCATTAACAATTCATCTTTGCACTACAGCCAAAGATATACAATCAGAAAACCAATAATCTTTGAAACTCGACAATAGTATCACGACCACGAATTATCCATGCACCATCGCCAAGGATATTCGTGTTTTTCAATCTGATCATGATTATACCGAATAATTACGTGGTCATAATCATACCAAGTCTATCAATGCACTACTGACCAAAGATGACTTTTACCACATCCATGAATTAATATTTCATTCTTTGAGACTCACTTCAATAATTAATCCACATCATCGAATTATCCACACTTTACCGAGCCAAGGATATTCATTAGTATCACGACCACGAATTATCCATGCACTACTACCAAAGATAATCGTGTATTCATTAGTATCACGACCACAAATTATCCATACTTCTACCAAAGATAATCGTGTATTCATTAAGATCACGACCACAAATTATCCATGCACTACTACCAAAGATAATTGTGTATTCATTAGTATCACGACCACAAATTATCCATGCACTACTACCAAAGATAATTGTGTATTCATTAGTATCACGACCACAAATTATCCATGCACTACTACCAAAGATAATTGTGTATTCATTAAGTATCCATTACCACAAATTATCCATGCATCCATACCATGCACTACTACCAAAGATAATTGTGTATTCATTAGTATCACGACCACAAATTATCCATGCACTACGGCCAAAGATAATTGTGTATTCATTAGTATCACGACCACAAATTATCCATGCACTACTACCAAAGATAATTGTGTATTCATTAAGATCACGACCATAAATTATCCATGCACTACTACCAAAGATAATTGTGTATTCATTAGTATCACGATCCACCAAAATTATCCATACACTACTACTAAAGATAATTGTGTTTTCAATTACGATTATGATTATACCGAACAATCCACAGTCATAATCATACCAAGTCCATCTATGCACCACAGCCACGTATTGACTTTCAACATAATATATAAGCATGAGGATAATGATATAAAGAATCAATCAAATGAGATAAAGGATAAATATTAAACATTTATAATATAATTTATCCAGGATTCAAGAATATCCCCATGTTATCAATCACTTAATAATCTCATAATCTAATATCATTAATATTATAACAATATTTTAATCACTTCTTAAATTTATAAACAATTTATCTTAATTGTTTACGCTTTTACCATATAATGCATTTAATCATTCAAAATGCCATACTCATAAGATATCATCACCAATTATCAAATCTCTCAAAAAATATGCATATACTCTATATAGGATTCTTTAGCCATAAAATCCTATTTTCAACTTTGTTACTTCACATAACATATTTAACTCATATGTTCGTAACTAAACTATTTTCATGAAAAATACCAAATCAGTCCCAAAAATATTTCTTTTCTGGGATTTAGCATAATATAGTCCCATAATGAAAATATATTTTTCTCGAAATTTTTAAAATTCATTTACTATTTTTCAAAAATCAATTTCTAATTAATTCCTTAAGAAATTAGCTACCTCAAGGTTAACTCCAAAAATTCCCAAATCTTGACAGGACCTTACACAAGTTAACGTGAGCTTCCAGTTTAAATTTCATGGTCATCGGAGTTATAGAACTCCGGTTATAGCATTTTTTGTCGGAAAAACCTAAATATTGAAATAGTCATAACTTGCTCATTTTAAATCAGAATGAGCTCATTTTTGGACAGGAGATACTTTATACTATATACTTTCATGTCCCAAAAGGCCAGAATTTTTCTCATAATTTAAGTGGCCGAAATAGCCCCTTAAAGTTTCTGGGCAGTAGCATTTTCGAAATTTACAACTTTGGCCTCCTTTGCTAAAATCAGTCCACACAAAAATCTACAACACCTTTTCCAGTAATTCCACTTGGATTAGTTAGGTAACTCATAGATCTAACTCTAGGTCTTGACCACATTCAAAAATTCAAAATATAATAGGAGATATGGTCTATTGAATTTCGTGTTACGTTTTTCACCAAAATCTGATTTTCAACTCTTTGTGATTTTTAAGAAACTTTCATGTTTTTACATACTAACCAACATAACTCATCATAAAACTTACTAATACCACGAATATCCATGATTTTCATTAGTCCAATGCTTTTATTATGACTTTCATCATAAACCACGTAAACCTGCTCATTTAGTTGAAGAAATATTTGAGGGTTTAAGAAATGGGTTTTTGTATCTTTGGTCAATACAAAATTCGATTTCACGCTCTAAGTAGGCTAAGAAGTCTTCAAGAATACGCCAGAAATTTATTAATAATAGAAATATCATTCAAAAACTGTGACTCATCCAAGACTTGGATAGTACGTCACATTGATACCAACTGTGACTTCTATCCCTTAACCTAGATAGCACCTCACAATGATACCTATAAACTTGCCATCTTCATTCACGATGTAAGCCTCTGAAAAAGTCCGGCTTTGCATTCCATTCCACACAAGGAAGTCAACAACGAAAGGTTCGGGGCTCTTTACTTATGGCGATATAACAATGATTAACTTTAGGATTTGGTTACTTTGAATTAAGTATAACAGTTGGTTAGAAATATGAAAAGCTAACAACCTTACAAAAGAATAATGAGTAGTTAATCAATCGTTTTCAAAAATTACCTCAAAGGCAAGTATTTTCAAAGAGATAAGATAGACGAGTAACGTGAAAGTGTTTATTTGAAACAACAAGATTAATAAATGTTGAGGTAACGAAGGTTTCTCCCAACGAAGTTTCAATAGATAAATCAAAGTCTAATTTCTCCTGAGTCAAATTTAAACGTTGAACATAAAGCAAGAGAGATAAAAGAATGGGTAGAACCGGTATCTAATAAGGTATAGACTTCATGAAATTTATAATTAACTAACCCGTGCTAACTTCGTTCGGGTTACTCACTTTCTGAGAAGTCACGAAAAACGCTCTTCCTGAAACCAACGACTTTGTTTTGTCCGTATCCACCTTTGGTGCCACTATCCCAAATGGACTTGACTTCACTATCACGATAAAATCGAGCTAAATGACCTTCTCTTCTTGAAATTTCCACTTCTATTATCTTTGCTTGATTACCATGATTACCACTTAGAAGTGCTTACCATTCTTAGCATGATAATTTCATGGCCTTTTGTTTGAAATTTGAATCAACACTCTCATGTGGGGTATACACAACACCCATTCGAATGCGCCAAATACATACTATACAACGCCCCCAAAATAGCAAACTACAACTTCAATAATACAAATGTACTACAACTGAAATACGACAATATATCTTAATGAGTTTAAATACAAATATTATCTTTTAGACAATATCTATACTCAAATAAATCCTCATCACATTTATTGATACATTATTTTACAAAAATGGTGAGGACTACTAAACAACTCTCTCTAGAACCTTCATTCCATACCCAGGCTAGTACTTTCTACATTCTAAGCCTCCACGAGAAGAAAAATGGAACAACAAGGAAAAGGGTGAGCTCAACTAGCCCAATAAAGAATATTATGACTAAGATAATATACAACAAATTATCGTTAGTCTCCAACGAGGAAAAAATCGATAGAATACAATAGACAACAAGTTTTAAATCAATATTATTAGCGGAAATAATAATTCATAGAAGAGTTACGTAGAATGAAATCTACTATAATCTATGAATTTAACGATCCATCATCAATATTTTATCCACAGAACATCAATCATATTCATCTCAAATCAAATATTCATCTTTTCCATTCAGGGCAAAGATATTCATCAATCGGTCATGTTCATCTCAACACTGTTCATCTTTGCACTAAAGGCCAAAAGATATTCATCACTCGGTCATGTTCATTTAAACACACGCTCATCTTTACACTGAGCCAAAGATATTCATCGATCGGTCATGTTCATTTAAACACTGTTCATCTTTTTACTCTGGTGCCAAAGATATTCATCGATCGGTCGTATTCATTTAAACACTGCTCATCTTTGCACTCTCAGGCCAAAGATATTCATCAGTCAGTCATGTTCATTTAAACACTGTTCATCTTTGCACTATAGGCCAAAGATATTCATCAATCACGTATTCATTTAAACACCTGCTCATCTTTGCACTACAGGCCAAAGATATTCTTCGAAATCATTCATCTTTGCACTACTGAAGCCAAAGATATTCAATAATATCATCATTTAAGGCGAGGATGATGAAAATATTTTAAAGAAACGAATCCGATTGAAACAAAATGACAAGGATTAAGGATTAAGGATTAGTACTTTGTTTTATCCATGTCAACAATACCTCAAAAATAATCATAGTGGTGTAAAATTCAAGAATGATCAAAACATGGATACAATCAAAGCTAGTATCCGAATAGATATTTTAGACGAAAAGAAAAATTTTATTTTTTTGGTGAATAGTGTAAATGATTCGTGAATAGTCTTTAGTATCGTGAATAGTGCAGTATATCGTGAATAGTAACTCAGACACCAAAAGATAGAAATTCCACAAAAAAACATCTTCACGCTTCATGAATAGTACTTCGTGAATAGTAACTAGTGAATAGTAACTCATGAATAGTAACTCGTGAATAGTAACTCATGAATAGTAACCCCAGAGCATGAAAAAGTTCTAAATTTGATAAAAAGTTCCAACCAATATTTCGGCGTAATGATATTGAAGAAATAATATCATTTGAGAAAAAATAACATCCTTACCTCAAAGAATCGATACTTGGAAGGAAAGGTCGGAAGTGATCTTGAATGAAACTTATCTTTGAACAAAGAACTCTCAAAGTATCTAAATACTCACAAAATACGCTCAATAATATAGAGAGAAGAGAGAAAACTTTGTTTACGGTGTGATTTTAATTCTAACTTAGCCCTCTATTTATAGGAAAATGTTAGCCCATGCAAGCGGACTTGACTTTTACCGATGGCTTTACACCGCTACTATTGCCACCCACCACATTTGAAATAAAATTCAGCACATTTATTCACCAACCACAAGTGGGGCCCACTCAATTCTAAATTTTCCACCAAAATCAATTATAAACCCTAATTTAGAATCAGACACCTCTTAAAATTCACAACAAATCATTCGTTCATTTTAACGGTTCAAAATTTGTGGACATATACTCAACTTATGTATGTATAACATACCCAAAAATTACCACAATCCAACGGTTAGGATTAAAAATTATAACTCCCATGATATATCTGAAAAATAACGATTTGATTTTTAATACCTCCATCCAGATAAAATCTTGATAAAACACCTCAACATTAATTCCTTCATTAATAACCACATAAATAAATCCATCATTTATATTCATATAAAATAAATATTTCCTTATCATATGAATCAATAATTAATTATTCACAAATAATATTACGAAATCACATTTATGACAATGACCCGTGCCGTTCCCGGAAAGAGGGGCTTTCGATAAGGATCTCTCCTTCTTGGCGCGCGCGATTAGGTGACCAAACCTCTCCTTAGAGCGAACTTTCTAGACATTGCCAATAATGTTATCTAATAATATTATTCAAATAATATGAATTATTGATCGATAATGGGAAATCTTATGCGATGACAATTATTGAACAACAATAATATAAAATATCAACGCAATTATTGAATCAATAAAATAAAATTGAGCAGAACTCTTCGTAATAATTATTGAGTAGTGCCTTCTTACGTAAGGATCAATAATTCAACAATCATGTACGCATCTGGTAATAACTCTTTATGCAACCACGCGTATTACTGTATTTTAACCACCGGGTATTCCAACAGTCTTAACGGTAACAACTACATCGTTATTTATAACCACCCAAACTTTGTCGTTTTCCTCATCCAATCGCTTTCCGTTATGGGGCCCAACACATGGTACTAGCTGTCGCATACGAATATTCCCACGACAATGATGCAGATATTCTCACGACCAAACGAATATTCCCAAAGCGATGCACGAATATTCCACGACCAAACGAATATTCCCCGACAAAAATGAATATTTTATAACCACTTGCTTATTTTGAAATATTTGCGTATTTAACCCTTAACTATCCACATTAATCAAATCAACCCTTACTATTTCAAAATAATAAATAAAGGAAATTCCTTTTATTTAAAAAAAATTTGAGGTCTTACAATTTCCCCGATGGTTATCATTGTTACGATAGCCAATTGCCACCAATATGATTATTATCGTGTTGTTGGTCGTTACCTTTTGTTTGAACCAATCAACACTCTCATGTGCTTCATTGCTTATCTCAGCATTTTCAGATGCCATTCTCAAACACTGTCACAAAACAATGGTTAATTGACATGTAACAAATTATCCCTATATTCTAACCAACCAATTAAATACCAAATAAATTTAAGTAGGTCATACTAGCGAAGGAATTCCCCGTCTCTCCCCTCCTAGTACTATTCTCACCTTTTAGCCAGGGATCATATCCCTAAGCTCTGATACCAACTGTGACGCCCCCAAAATTAAGTATACGTCACCCATCTTGGGTCGCCACTTACATGGTACATAAATTCAAATACAACTTACTAATATAACTGTAGGTGTACAATACGACATAAACCGTGAGTTTGAATACAAATTTTGTCTACTAGATATTATACAAACTCAAAAGGAGTCCTCATTACAACTATTATCACACTATTTCACGTAATAGTGAGGACTACTAATGCTATCCTCTGGACCATTACTTCGCTCCCAGACTTCGTCCGGCTATGTTCTCATTTCACAAGAAAAGCAATGAAAGAAAAGGGTGAGCTCAACTAGCCCGATGAAGAAATATTATGACTAAGATAATGCGAATAAATTATCATTAGCCTTCAACAATGTTTAAACCGATAAAATACAATAGACAACCAGTTTAATCTGCAATGGAATAAGCAACCCATTAAAAGAGTCAAGTAGAGAATAAAGTCTACTATCTTTTAGGTTTTAAAAGGTTTTCATCAATTTTTATCACGAGACTCGACTTAATAAATAAACCACCACATCTAATCATCCTGTACTACGGCCAAGGATTTTCATCAAATTATCAATGGTCATGACTATACTTAATCACCTCTGGTCATAATCATACCAAAAACTATCCATCAACGCATTACAGAGCCACTTTGAGGACTTTTGTCACATCATTTATATCAAGTCATGATTATCTTACCGAATGATCCACCGGTCATAATCATACTAAGTTCATCTATGCACGTAAGCGAAAGATAACATAATATAACATGAGGATGATGACAATGACATAGTAATTCAATAAAACAAGTTCAAGAATTATTTAATCCATGAATTATTAACGTCCAAGTTGTCAACATGATCTTGTTTAAGTAGAGTAAAATTCAAGAATGATCGTAAGAATATTTCCATGAAAAGATCTTTGGATGAAACGCAAATATCAAGGATATTCTACTAATTTCATGGAGTATAGAAGTCAAAGTTTTAACCAACTGGGTATAATAAAGAATGGAATAACAAAAGAAATCACCATGCATGCGGTGCTTCAGATAGAGCGAGTTATTCCAATAGAATAATAATAACGGAACTGGTCGTCGTGAAATTCACACCGCGTGGATGTTCCAACAGAATAATAAAGATGGAACCGCATCCGGTGTAAAACACATGAGATAGGATATTCCAACGAGAATGATAAAGATTTTAACCAGTCCGTTGTAAAACACACAGACGGGATGTTCCAATGAGAATAATAAAAAGCAAACCGAGTCCCATTGTAAAACACATGACATGTGATGTTCCAATGTAATAATAGAAGAATGTCACCAAGTATAGGTAAAATCATGTATACGAGTTATTCCAATGTAATAATAAGCAATGGAATAACATAAGGATTTCACCAAGTATAGGGTATGCTTGCATGTATACGAGGTTATGTATAGGGTATGCCACTTTTACAAAGTTATTCCAATGTAATAATAATGAATGGAATAACGTAAGTTCTCTTCAATAAGAAAGAATAACACCCTTTACCGTAAAAGAACCGAATATAGAAGTAGTGAAGTAGCGAGAATACTCTTCTTCTTTCTATAATTTTCTCTCTATAGCTTCTCTCTATAATTTCTCTCTCAGAGTTTCAATGAATTCGTAAGAAAATAATGAAGGAATGAGCTTCTATTTATAGGAAAATGGAATGCATAAGAACTTAATCCATGAACGGTCCATTGATTTACTTTAATCTGACGGTCCATATTTAAAGAAAAATCTTTTAAATAAAATATAATATATTCTATTTATATAAAAACATTTTACTATGCAAACACTATGCAATACTATGCAAAACACTATGCAAAACACTATGCAACACTATGCATAATAAAATATAATATATTCTATTTATAGAATAACTTTAATAAAGTATTCTATTTTATATAAAAAGATGTTTCTATTTTATTACGTTAATAATACGAATAAAACAAAACGTCATTATCGCTATAATAATTCATATTATTAATCGACAATAATGGAATCAAACTGAGTGACTTCTCACATAAGCATCAATAATCAATACCGTGTGCTACTATGCAACCACACGTATTACTGTACTTTTACTACCGAGTAGTTCAACAGTAACCACGGTAAAACTTCCGCCGTTATTTCAATAAAATATTTTTTCGCGTTTCTCAATCCGATGAATAATTACATTGTGGGTCCACCAATGATTGAGCCGTTGTACGAATATTCCTCGCTAAACCCGATATTCCCAGACCCATCGAATATAATATAACCACTTGCATACTTTGCAAAATTTATAAATACTACCCACAACTATAATATTATCTCAAATTCACACCATAATATTAAAAAATTATTTTGACAAAATTTAAATCTTTATTGATAAAATCTGGGGTCTCACAAAGTACGCCCGTAGGGGTGTCTTAACACCTAGCGCCCTAAGGTCTTTTATGGTCTGGGAGTCATTGGTTGAAAGCTTGCTAAGGAGTAGCACTGTTAGCCTAATGGAATGAGGCATTGCACAGTCATGTTGAAAAAAAATAATAAAAGAAAGAAGAGAAAAATAAAGAGAAGACGGGAAAAAAGGCAAAGAGCCCCCGTCAATAAAAAAATGAAAAAGAAAAAAGGGAGCATGAATACCCTACTCGGACCCTTAATCTTGGTAAACGTTTGATTTGAGTTGGAACTTGTTAGTTTTTGAAATTTTCGAGTTTATTCTGTATGAATCCTAATAAGAGATTGGTTATGTGTTGAATTTGAATTTAAATTAGTTAGCATAAATGTTGACCACACACACACGATATTAGTGATGACAAGTATAAGATTCGAGGATTGATAAGAAGTTATTGATGGGTTTTATTATGAAGTATTGTAGTGTGTGCTTAATTGTTCTGAGACTGGAGGAATAAATTTGGTTCTGTGATACTGTTGGATTCGTAAACATATAGTTAGATACATTACATCTCATTGCATTGTATTGCATAGCATTTTAGTTTGTTTGATTGCATGTGCTCGAGGACTAGCACGTTTTAAGTTAGGGGGATTTTGATAAATGGATTTTATATCCACGAATCGGTTCCTAATCCAAGCTTAATCGGTGTGAATTTCTCGTGTTTATGTTTGATTTTACTTGTTTATTGTTGGTTGATGTGTAGGTGTGGTGGTTTGGTGTTTGAGCATAAAAGGAGTGATTTTGTGGCCATAAAGTAGTAAGAGGATATCTAAAAAGGAGAAAACAAAGTTCAGTCAAAATGCCTTACCCCCGCCGGGGCGTGCCTCTTTTTGTCTTGTACCCCCGCCGGGGTGGGGGGTCTTTAACTATACTCGACAGGCCTAAGCACTGGCTTAAGGCTATTCATATATAAATCTTCCCAGCAAGGTGGGGGAGCCAAATATGGACAATCCTGGTGGTCTTCGAACACTGCTGGAAAGAGGATTTGATGACTTTGCATGGCATATGGACTCTATTTTACATGGGATTTTGGCCAGAACTCTGGGATGGATATATATTGCTCAACAAACAACAAAATTATGAGTATGCAAAGCAATTAACAGCAATTAATCTCATATTTTCATATTGAGCAAAGGAGTGAAGATTTTGAAGAACGTTCATATCGATTAAGGATAAAGACTAAAGTGAAGGGTGTTCTGCGTTATTCTTCTACTTTCGTTTTATATTTGTAATTGAGAAGATGTTATCTTTAATTTATTTAGTTATTCTTTCATTCATTATGAACAAATTACTTTTTAGGCTTAAGACGGATCTTTAAGTGGAACGATGATTATGTAATCTTTACATCTAGTTTAATAAGCTATTATCCGATTTATCTATATTGATTTGAGTGTGAATTTATGAATTGCCTGATCAACGATTCATTGTGGACTTGTATGAACTCGAGAGATGAAATATGAGTCTAGACTTAGCTAATATAGCATGTGTTCTTGATTTATGTGAATGAACAAAATCTTTATGAATGTTAGGGTAGAGATATGCTTGACATCGCATGTAATCAGATAAAGAACTTGAACTTAAAACTTCTTTAATTGTAATTCACATAGAGATATAGTGAGTTAGTTAATTAAGGTGTTTAACTTAATTCTATCTTGATTATGGATTTGGGTTAATACGGAATTAGTGCATCGAGAGGTGGTTAGTTCTATATACGTGTTCTTGATTAATAAACTGTGATAGTGAGTTATACTGGAATAAAGGTCTAATAATCTGAGTGATGCTTAGAGTGAAGTCGAAAGCCTAATTCTCCATTATTTGTTTGAAAATTCTGTTTTTAGCGTTTATTGATTGTGTGATGATTTTAATAGTTTTAATACTGTTAGTTACAAACTGGAAATTGATTAGTTTAATAAAATTAGGATTACTAGGAAATTGGCAATTGTGATGTTTAAATTCTATTTACAGTCTCTGAGGGAACGATACTCTACTTACTATTTTATTACTCATTGACCACGTATACCTGTGCGTAATTAGATTTTACCCAACAAGCTTATATATTGCTATATTTTTACCAGCGGGAGCCGAGTGTTCATCCCTTTCAAGTCATTAAAGTCTTCTTTGGCAATCCACTATATGCCTTCTTACACACTTCAAAACCTTTCTCTTCATCTTTGCACACACCGTTCTTCACATTGAGAGTTGTGTTGCGTGTGTATGCCCCACTTGATCTCATGGATTTTATTTCTTTTTATATATATATATATATATATATATATATATATATATATATATATTGTAAAACCCGATATTTTCTATATAAATAAATAAGAAATTTTACATATAATTTTTTATTTATTTTAAAAGTGGGAATATGAGCTAGGTAATGCGTATGTATTTTAGTGATAAATAAAATTTATTTATTTCCTAAATAATTACAAATAAATTTTTTAGATTTATTAATCATTATAAACTATATTTTTATAGTAATTAATTTCATAGTAGAAATGATTTTAGTATTTATTTTTCATAAAAATAAATTTATATATTATTTAAATAATATATGAAATGATTATTAGTATTATTATAATAACTATTTTATTATGTAAATTTATTTATATTAGTTAAGTTATTATTTTAACTTAATTAATAATGCTATTTATGCAAGATAAATCGGTTATGCAATCTAAACCCTAATTTTGGATTTTGATTAAGGAATGAGAATAATAATATAATATTATTTTTATATATATCGATGCTTTATAATTATGTACTTTATGCATAGAGTGATAATGGTTGGTAAATTATAGTGTAGCATATTAAAACCCTATTTTTAATTTCTTAACCCTAATTCAAAAAGTCAATTTCAACTTTAAGAATTGTTTAAGTTGTTTGGTAATCGTGTTAATGTAATAATTATAGGTATTATACTTAATTAGGTAAAATTCTAATTTATTAGAAACCCTAATTATGGGAAACCCTAATTATAAATTAGAAACCCTAATTTCAAATTTTAAACCCTAATTTGCTAAATTGGTAACCCTAATTGTTAATTGTAAGCTAAATGTTAATTAGTGGACATTAAAACCCTAATGTTTATGCATGTATAACGTAATTAGAAAATTTAACCTAATTAGGAAACCCTAATTTTCAAAATTTAAAAGTTAATTTTTATTTTACTTTATTTTTAAACCCTAAATGAAATTCTAGAAAGCTAATTTTTGGAAAACCTTAGGGTCAAACCCTTAGGGTTTGCAAAGATTACATTTGTGCCATTAAAATCCTAAGCCAAATGACCATATTGCCCCTCTTGCATAATTGTTAAATAACTTGTATTTTTGGACAACACTTTAGTGGGTGACCTAACCAACAACCCCATGTGCTCAATAATTCACAACAAAAAGTCACATATATCAACCAACACATTACACTTGGTTATATATATAGATCAAAGAGAGAGAAAGTCATATTTTAGTCTCATTTTTTGAAAAAAACTTAACCAAATTCTCTCAAGCTCAAGACCCACGAAATTAATTGCTAGACCAGGTCCAAACATAGTCCCACTAACACCTATAATGGATCAAGAGCTAAGAATCAAAAGATTGTTCATAAGAGGTATAAACCCTAAAACCAAATCTGATCTTTGATCATATTTTAAATGTTGTGTTTTTATGTTGAAACATGGTGAATATAGTGTATAATGATGATCTGGGTTGATAGATGTTAGATCCATAACATGTATAGGCTCAGATTTGAAGAATTAAAAAAATCTGTAAAACTGAGAAATATGGTCTTACAACCAAATGTCAGGTCCCATAGATCTCAGCCTGTTATGTGTTTTTGTTGTTTTAAACTTTGATCTTGTAGTATGCTATGAGATCTTTGTACTAGAACTTGAATCAAGGTCAGGACATTAAAAGGTTTTAAGTTATACGTGGTCAAACCACGTTGGCCAGCATATCGGACATTTATGGGTAACCCAGATTTGCCCAGAAAGGGCCTGACAAGATTTTCAAGCGTCTAGATCTGTCAGTGTGTTGTTGCTTTGTTATTGTCGATGCATCTAAGTTGTAGTATGTTGCTTATACTACATTTTAGTGTCTTTATATCAAATTAACATTAAACATGTTAGATTTAATGGACGGTCAAACCAGGCAACTTGACCATGTTTTCTGTTTTCTAGGTAACCCAGAAAACATATGAACACGGTCTCTGACATGGTTTGACTGGATCTTCACGGTTTATTCTGTTGTTATTATATGAACTTTAGATGATAGATCTCTTCACTTACATGTCAAGCTACACATCGCATGCATTAGCTCACACAAACATTACCAGAATCACAAGTTGTTGAAGCCCAAAGACGGACAGTCGAACTGTTCTTCATTTCTAGGTAACCCAAAAATGAAGAACAGGTCTTACAGTCCCTTTGAATGCTTAGATCTCGTTGGTTTCATACTTGTTGGCCATTATTATTGTTGGAGCTCAGAATGCGACATCGAACTACAATATTTGGCTAACAACGAGCCCAGAAACACATTACACCGTTCATGATTCATGGTCAAAGTAGCTATCTCGAGCACTGCCTATGAATGTTCTTGAGCCTCAAGAACACCTAAGGCGACAGATTCTGTCGATAAACGCTTTAGCGACATGCATATTCATTTTAATTATTTTAATTTTCAAAAATCATTTAAAAATAGAAATTAATTATTAAAAATTCCAAAAATAGTTATAAAAATTATTATAAGTTATAAAAATTAACTTTTAATAATTTGACATATTTTTCATAAATATTAAAATTTATATGGATATTATTAATATTTAATTTATTAAATAAATTGATTAAAAATGATTTTATTATATAAAAATTCATTTTTTTAGCGTTTATTGATTGTGTGATGATTTTAATAGTTTTAATCTTCATTGATTACAAACTGGAAATTGATTAGTTTAATAAAATTAGGATTACTAGGAAATTGGTAATTGTGATGTTTAAATTCTATTTACGGTCTCGAGGGAACGATACTCTACTTACTATTTTATTACTCGTTGACCACGTATACCATAAGTAATTAGATTTTACCCAACAAGCTTATATATTGCTATATTTTTCTGCGTGGAGCCGAAAGTGTTCATCCTTTCAAGTCATTAAAGTCTTCTTTGGCAATCCACTATATGCCTTCTTACACACTTCAAAAACCTTTCTCTTCATTTGCACACACCGCTTTCTTCACGTTGAGAGTTGTGGTTGCGTGTGTATGCCTTGACTTGATTCCTGCGGATTTTATTTCTTTTGTATATATATATATATATATATATATATATATATATATATATATATATAAAAACCCGATATTTTCTATATAAATAAATAAGAAATTTTACATATAATTTTTTTTTTATTTTAAAGGTGGGAATATGAGCTAGGTAATGCGTATGTATTTTAGTGATAAATAAAAATTTATTTATTTCCTAAATAATTACAAATAAATTTTTTTAGATTTATTAATCATTATAAACTATATTTTTATAGTAATTAATTTCATAGTAGAAATGATTTTAGTATTTATTTTTCATAAAATAAATTTATATATTATTTAAATAATATATGAAATGATTATTAGTATTATTATAATAACTATTTTATTATGTAAATTTATTTATATTAGTTAAGTTATTATTTTAACTTAATTAATAATGCTATTTATGCAAGATAAATCATTTATGCAATCTAAACCCTAATTTTGGATTTTGATTAAGGAATGAGAATAATAATATAATATTATTTTATATATATCGATGCTTTATAATTATGTACTTTATGCATAGAGTGATAATGGTTGGTAAATTATAGTGTAAAGATATTAAAACCCTATTTTTAATTTCTTAACCCTAATTCAAAAAAGTCAATTTCAACTTTAAGAATTGTTTAAGTTGTTTGGTAATCGTGTTAATGTAATAATTATAGGTATTATACTTAATTAGGTAAAATTCTAATTTATTAGAAACCCTAATTATGGGAAACCCTAATTATAAATTAGAAACCCTAATTTCAAATTTTAAACCCTAATTTGCTAAATTGGTAACCTAATTGTTAATTATAAGCTAAATGTTAATTAGTGGACATTAAAACCCTAATGTTTATGCATGTATAACGTAATTAGAAAATTTAACCTAATTAGGAAACCCTAATTTTCAAAATTTAAAAGTTAATTTTTATTTTACTTTATTTTTAAACCCTAAATGAAATTCTAGAAAGCTAATTTTGAAAACTCTTGAATCAAACCTTTAGGTTTGCAAAGATTACATTTGTGCCATTAAAATCCTAAGCCAAATGACCATATTGCCCCTCTTGCATAATTGTTAAATAACTTGTATTTTTGGACAACACTTTAGTGGGTGACCTAACCAACAACCCCATGTGCTCAATAATTCACAACAAAAAGTCACATATATCAACCAACACATTACACTTGGTTATATATATAGATCAAAGAGAGAGAAAGTCATATTTTAGTCTCATTTTTTGCAAAAAACTTAACCAAATTCTCTCAAGCTCAAGACCCACGAAATTAATTGCTAGACCAGTCCCAAACATAGTCCCACTAACACCTATAACAGATCAGTAGCCAAGAATCAAAAGATTGTTCATAAGAGGTATAAACCCTAAAACCAAATCTGATCTTTGATCATATGTTAAATGTTGTGTTTTTATGTTGAAACATGGTGAATATAGTGTATAATGATGATCTGGGTTGATAGATGTTAGATCCATAACATGTATAGGCTCAGATTTGAAGAATTAAAAAAATCTGTAAAACTGAGAAATATGGTCTTACAACCAAATGTCAGGTCCCATAGATCTCAGCCTGTTATGTGTTTTTGTTGTTTTAAACTTTGATCTTGTAGTATGCTATGAGATCTTTGTACTAGAACTTGAATCAAGGTCAGGACATTAAAAGGTTTTAAGTTATACGTGGTCAAACCACGTTGGCCAGCATATCGGACATTTATGGGTAACCCAGATTTTTGCCCGTAAAGGGCACGACAAGATTTTCAAACGTCTAGATCACATCGGTTGTGTTGTTGCTTTGTTATTGTCGATGCATCTAAGTTGTAGTATGTTGCTTATACTACATTTTAGTGTCTTTATATCAAATTAACATTAAACATGTTAGATTTAATGGACGGTCAAACCAGGCAACTTGACCATGTTTTCTGTTTTCTAGGTAACCCAGAAAACATATGAACACGGTCTCTGACATGGTTTGACTGGATCTTCACGGTTTATTCTGTTGTTATTATATGAACTTTAGATGATAGATCTCTTCACTTACATGCTGGCTACACACTGCATGCATTAGCTCACACAAACATTACCAGAATCACAAGTTGTTGAAGCCCAAAGATGGACAGTCGAACTGTTCTTCATTTCTGGGTAACCCAAAAATGAAGAACAGGTCTTACAGTCCCTTTGAATGCTTAGATCTCGTTGGTTTCATACTTGTTGGCCATTATTATTGTTGGAGCTTGTAGTCTGACATTGGAACTACAATATTTGGCTAACAACGAGCCCAGAATCACATTACACCGTTCATGATTCATGGTTAAAGTAGCTATCTCGAGCACTGCCTATGAATGTTCTTGAGCCTCAAGAACACCTAAGGCGACAGATTCTGTCGATAAACGCTTTAGCGACATGCATATTCATTTTAATTATTTTAATTTTCAAAAATCATTTAAAAATAGAAATTAATTATTAAAAATTCCAAAAATAGTTATAAAAATTATTATAAGTTATAAAAATTAACTTTTAATAATTTAACATATTTTTCATAAATATTAAAATTTATTTGGATATTATTAATATTTAATTTATTAAATAAATTGATTAAAATGATTTTATTATATAAAAATTTCATTTTTAGCGTTTATTGATTGTGTGATGATTTTAATAGTTTTAATACTGTTAGTTACAAACTGGAAATTGATTAGTTTAATAAAATTAGGATTACTAGGAAATTGGTAATTGTGATGTTTAAATTCTATTTACAGTCTCTGAGGGAACGATACTCTCTTACTTACTATTTTATTACTCGCCGACCACGTATACACAAGCGTAATTAGATTTTACCCAACAAGCTTATATATTGCTATATTTTTACCGTCGGGAGCCGAGTGTTCATCCCTTTCAAGTCATTAAAGTCTTCTTTGGCAATCCACTATATGCCTTCTTACACACTTCAAAACCTTTCTCTTCATCTTTGCACACACCGTTCTTCACGTTGAGAGTTGTGTTGCGTGTGTATGCCCTTAGGACTTGATGCTCATGGATTTTATTTCTTTTTGTATATATATATATATATATATATATATATATATATATATATATATATATATATATATATATATATATAAAAAAACTTATATTTTCTATATAAATAAATAAGAAATTTTACATATAATTTTTTATTTATTTTAAAGGTGGGAATATGAGCTAGGTAATGCGTATGTATTTTAGTGATAAATAAAAATTTATTTATTTCCTAAATAATTACAAATAAATTTTTTTAGATTTATTAATCATTATAAACTATATTTTTATAGTAATTAATTTCATAGTAGAAATGATTTTAGTATTTATTTTTCATAAAATAAATTTATATATTATTTAAATAATATATGAAATGATTATTAGTATTATTATAATAACTATTTTATTATGTAAATTTATTTATATTAGTTAAGTTATTATTTTAACTTAATTAATAATGCTATTTATGCAAGATAAATCGCTTATGCAATCTAAACCCTAATTTTGGATTTTGATTAAGGAATGAGAATAATAATATAATATTATTTTTATATATATCAGTGCTATAATTATGTACTTTATGCATAGAGTGATAATGGTTGGTAAATTATAGTGTAGCATATTAAAACCCTATTTTTAATTTCTTAACCCTAATTCAAAAGTCAATTTCAACTTTAAGAATTGTTTAAGTTGTTTGGTAATCGTGTTAATGTAATAATTATAGGTATTATACTTAATTAGGTAAAATTCTAATTTATTAGAAACCCTAATTATGGGAAACCCTAATTATAAATTAGAAACCCTAATTTCAAATTTTAAACCCTAATTTACTAAATTGGTAACCCTAATTGTTAATCAGAAGCTAAATGTTAATTAGTGGACATTAAAACCCTAATGTTTATGCATGTATAACGTAATTAGAAAATTTAACCTAATTAGAAACCCTAATTTTCAAAATTTAAAAGTTAATTTTTATTTTACTTTATTTTTAAACCCTAAATGAAATTCTAGAAAGCTAATTTTGGAAAACCTTGAGGGTCAAACCCTTAGGGTTTGCAAAGATTACATTTGTGCCATTAAAATCCTAAGCCAAATGACCATATTGCCCTCTTCTCATAATTGTTAAATAACTTGTATTTTGGACAAAGACTTTAGTGGGTGACCTAACCAACAACCCCATGTGCTCAATAATTCACAACAAAAAGTCACATATATCAACCAACACATTACACTTGGTTATATATATAGATCAAAGAGAGAAAAGTCATATTTTAGTCTCATTTTTGCAAAAAACTTAACCAAATTCTCTCTCAAGCTCAAGACCCACGAAATTAATTGCTAGACCAGTCCCAAACATAGTCCCACTAACACCTATAATAGATCAGTAGCCAAGAATCAAAAGATTGTTCATAAGAGGTATAAACCCTAAAACCAAATCTGATCTTTGATCATATGTTAAATGTTGTGTTTTTATGTTGAAACATGGTGAATATAGTGTATAATGATGATCTGGGTTGATAGATGTTAGATCCATAACATGTATAGGCTCAGATTTGAAGAATTAAAAAAATCAGAAAAACTGAGAAATATGGTCTTACAACCAAATGTCAGTCCCATAGATCTCAAATTTTATGTGTTTTTTGTTGTTTTAAACTTTGATCTTGTAGTATGCTATGAGATCTTTGTACTAGAACTTGAATCAAGGTCGACATTAAAAGGTTTTAAGTTATACGTAGTCAAACCACGTTGGCAAAGATATCGGACATTTATAGGTAACCCAGATTTGCCCGAAAAGGGCCCGACAAGATTTTCAAGCGTAGATCCATCGATTGTGTTGTTGCTTTGTTATTGTCGATGCATCTAAGTTGTAGTATGTTGCTTATACTACATTTTAGTGTCTTTATATCAAATTAACATTAAACATGTTAGATTTAATGGGCCAATCAAAAACCAGTAACTTGACCATGTTTTCTCGCTTTCAGGTAACCCGAGAAAACATATGAACACTGATCTCTCGACATGGTTTGACCGGATCTTCACTATTTATTCTGTTGTTATCAGTATGAACTTTAGATGATAGATCTCTTCACTTACATGTCGCATTTCACACGCATGCATGCATTAGCTCACACAAACACATTACCGTAATCACAAGTTGTTGAAGCCAAAGATGGATAGTTGAATCGCTCTTCATTTCTGGGTAACCCAAAAATGAAGAACAGGTCTTACAGTCCCTTTGAATGCTTAGATCTCGTTGGTTTCATACTTGTTGGCCATTATTATTGTTGGAGCTTGTAGTCCACATCGAACTACAATATTTGGCTAACAACGAGCCCAGAATCACATTACACCGTTCATGATTCATGGTTAAAGTAGCTATCTCGAGCACTGCCTATGAATGTTCTTGAGCCTCAAGAACACCTAAGGCGACAGATTACGTCGATAAACGCTTTAGCGACATGCATATTCATTTTAATTATTTTAATTTTCAAAAATCATTTAAAATAGAAATTAATTATTAAAATTCCAAAATAGTTATGAAAATTATTATAAGTTATAAAATTAACTTTTAATAATTTAACATATTTTTCATAAATATTAAAATTTATTTGGATATTATTAATATTTAATTTATTAAATAAATTGATTAAAAATGATTTTATTATATAAAAAATTCTGTTTTTAGCGTTTATTGATTGTGTGATGATTTTAATAGTTTTAATACTGTTAGTTACAAACTGGAAATTGATTAGTTTAATAAAATTAGGATTACTAGGAAATTGGTAATTGTGATGTTTAAATTCTATTTACAGTCTCTGAGGGAACGATACTCTACTTACTATTTTATTACTCGTTGACCACGTATACCTGTGCGTAATTAGATTTTACCCAACAAGCTTATATATTGCTATATTTTTACCGGCGGGAGCCGAGTGTTCATCCCTTTCAAGTCATTAAAGTCTTCTTTGGCAATCCACTATATGCCTTCTTACACACTTCAAAACCTTTCTCTTCATCTTTGCACACACCGTTCTTCACGTTGAGAGTTGTGTTGCGTGTGTATGCCCGGACTTCGGTCTGCGGATTTTATTTCTTTTTGTATATATATATATATATATATATATATATTGTAAAAACCCGATATTTTCTATATAAATAAATAAGAAATTTTACATATAATTTTTTTTATTTATTTTAAAGGTGGAATATGAAATAGGTAATGCGATGTATTTTAGTGATAAATAAAATTTATTTATTTCCTAAATAATTACAAATAAATTTTTTAGATTTATTAATCATTATAAACTATATTTTTATAGTAATTAATTTCATAGTAGAAATGATTTTAGTATTTATTTTTCATAAAAAATAAATTTATATATTATTTAAATAATATATGAAATGATTATTAGTATTATTATAATAACTATTTTATTATGTAAATTTATTTATATTAGTTAAGTTATTATTTTAACTTAATTAATAATGCTATTTATGCAAGATAAATCATTATGCAATCTAAACCCTAATTTTGGATTTTGATTAAGGAATGAGAATAATAATATAATATTATTTTTATATATATCAGTCTTATAATTATGTACTTTATGCATAGAGTGATAATGGTTGGTAAATTATAGTGTAGCATATTAAAACCCTATTTTAAATTTCTTAACCCTAATTCAAAAAGTCAATTTCAACTTTAAGAATTGTTTAAGTTGTTTGGTAATCGTGTTAATGTAATAATTATAGGTATTATACTTAATTAGGTAAAATTCTAATTTATTAGAAACCCTAATTATGGAAACCCTAATTATAAATTAGAAACCCTAATTTCAAATTTTAAACCCTAATTTGCTAAATTGGTAACCCTAATTGTTAATTGTAAGCTAAATGTTAATTAGTGGACATTAAAACCCTAATGTTTATGCATGTATAACGTAATTAGAAAATTTAACCTAATTAGAAACCCTAATTTTCAAAATTTAAAAGTTAATTTTATTTTACTTTATTTTTAAACCCTAAATGAAATTCTAGAAAGCTAATTTTTGAAAACCTTGGGTCAAACCCTTAGGGTTTGCAAAAGATTACATTTGTGCCATTAAAATCCTAAGCCAAATGACCATATTGCCCCTCTTGCATAATTGTTAAATAACTTATATTTTTGGATAGCACTTTAGTGGGTGACCTAACCAACAACCCCATGTGCTCAATAATTCACAACAAAAAGTCACATATATCAACCAACACATTACACTTGGTTATATATATAGATCAAAGAGAGAGAAAGTCATATTTTAGTCTCATTTTTTGCAAAAAACTTAACCAAATTCTCTCAAGCTCAAGACCCACGAAATTAATTGCTAGACCAGTCCCAAACATAGTCCCACTAACACCTATAACAGATCAGTAGCCAAAAATCAAAAGATTGTTCATAAGAGGTATAAACCCTAAAACCAAATCTGATCTTTGATCATATTTTAAATGTTGTGTTTTTATGTTGAAACATGGTGAATATAGTGTATAATGATGATCTGGGTTGATAGATGTTAGATCCATAACATGTATAGGCTCAGATTTGAAGAATTAAAAAAATCTATAAAACTGAGAAATATGGTCTTACAACCAAATGTCAGGTCCCATAGATCTCAGCCTGTTATGTGTTTTTGTTGTTTTAAACTTTGATCTTGTAGTATGCTATGAGATCTTTGTACTAGAACTTGAATCAAGGTCAGGACATTAAAAGGTTTTAAGTTATACGTGGTCAAACCACGTTGGCCAGCATATCGGACATTTATGGGTAACCCAGATTTGCCCAGAAAGGGCCTGACAAGATTTTCAAACGTCTAGATCATCGCATTGTGTTGTTGCTGCTTTGTTATTGTCGATGCATCTAAGTTGTAGTATGTTGCTTATACTACATTTTAGTGTCTTTATATCAAATTAACATTAAACATGTTAGATTTAATGGACGGTCAAACCAGGCAACTTGACCATGTTTTCTGTTTTCTAGGTAACCCAGAAAACATATGAACACGGTCTCTGACATGGTTTGACTGGATCTTCACGGTTTATTCAGTTGTTATTATATGAACTTTAGATGATAGATCTCTTCACTTATGTCTTTGGCTACATCGCATGCATTAGCTCACACAAACATTACCGAATCACAAGTCATTGGTTTCAAAGACGGACGATGACTCGCTTCTTCATTTCTAGGTAACCCAAAAATGAAGAACAGGTCTTACAGTCCCTTTGAATGCTTAGATCTCGTTGGTTTCATACTTGTTGGCCATTATTATTGTTGGAGCTTGTAGTCTGACATTGGAACTACAATATTTGGCTAACAACGAACCCGTAAACACATTACACACTCGCTCATGATTCATTCATGTCAAAGTAGCTATCTCGAAAATCGCCTTGCTATGAATGTTATTGAGCCTCAAGAACACCTAAAATGCATGATTACGCCGATAAACGCTTTAGCGACATATTTATTCATTTTAATTATTTTAATTTTCAAAAATCATTTAAAAATAGAAATTAATTATTAAAATTCCAAAATTAGTTATAAAAATTATTATAAGTTATAAAATTAACTTTTAATAATTTGACATATTTTTCATAAATATTAAAATTTATTTAGATATTATTAATATTTAATTTATTAAATAAATTGATTAAAATGATTTTATTATATAAAAATCATTTTAAATAAGAAAATGGTATTTAATTATATTTTAAGTTATAAAATATAACTTTTAATATTTTAAGACAAATTTCATTAATTATTTAATATTAATGATATTAGACTTATTTAATAATTATATTAAATAAATTAGTTTAAAATGATTTTAATATTAAAAAATCATTTTAAATGAAAATAAATATTTTTAAAATATTTTAAGTTATAAAATATAACTTTTAATATTTAAAAATAAATTTTATTAATAATTTAATATTAAATGATATTAGAGTTATTTAATAAAAATATTAAGTAAATAATTTAAAAATGGTTTGATTGATTTAAAAATCATTTAAAAGGAAAAATGAATTAAAAATATTTTTAAGTTATAATTAATGACTTTTAATATTTTGATAAATAATACATTAATATTTAAATATTAATAGTAATTATTTAAAAATGATTTTAAATGTTTTAAAAATCATTTAAGGGTAATAAAAGTTGTGACGCACCCAAAACAGGTATACATCACCTATCTTGACTCTCCAGATACATGATACATAAATTCAAATACAACTTAATTATACAACAGTCGTGTAAAATATGACAAAACATAGCTAAGAGTTTAAACAAGAATATTGTCATCTAGACAATATCCACACTCAATGGTGTCCTTATTACAATTATTATCACATTATTCCGTAGAATAATGAGGACTACTAAAGCAATTTATCCTGGACCATCACTCCATTCCCCGACTCGTCCCAGCTATATTCTCATTTCCTGAAGAGAACAATGAAAGAAAGGGTGAGCTCAACTAGCTCAGTAAAAAATATTATGACTAAGATTGTGAGGGCCCCTAATCTGAGGTCCCAAATCACCGAGGATCCGGTTCTATCATTCTATACCACTATTACTATTTGCGGAAGATATAAACATAAGTTGTTTATACAATACACTTTACACACATTTCCCTAAAATTGAGTAACCTTAAATTATACACAATTCATAACTATCTAACACATAACATCATTATCAAACTATACTATTACAAAACTAATCGCAAGCATTAACTTTAAACCGAAACTATCTTTAACCTTTCCTCAGATCCGACGCTGCTCGCCTTAATCTGCAATGTTTTATCATGATATAGCAAGGGTGAGCATAAGGATTGCCCAAAGAAGTTTAAGTTCAATAATATAACAATATATCATGATTGAATGAATCAATAATAAGTCGCTATAATTTCACAATATAATTGTGAACTAAAGCGGAACAAACTTTTGACTGAACAAGTATTATACATGAACAAATATATCTGAACCAACTGGTAATGAAGGTGATCAGCCTTTCATACCTGACTTATACATGCAATATGTACAGAGTACAATTCATGGCAACCAGCAATGATTAACCATAAACATATCTGAATGAAACAACTCTTAGTAGAGTTAAGTAAATACAAACTTGCCTGAACCGTTGATTACCGCTACACAATTTATAACGCTTTATCCGAAGACCTGGCAAGACACTTAACAATATCTTAGTTGGACAATTTAAACAAACTTGTCTAGTTGGACAATTGACGAGTTTATGTTCAATTAAACTCTGGCAAGACACTTAACAATATCTTAGGCAATTTTCTAAGCAGTCAAAATAATTTTCATAGACTTATAATAATTTTCAGATAATTATTACCATTTATCGTGTATTTTCAATCATTACAATTGTATTTAAACAAATTAAATACTACAATATTCCTTTATCATTAATATTAAGTAATTATCAAATAGTAATGAAAATCATAACATAATATTATAATATATTTAGAATATATCAAAGTATTTTTAATACCTTAAAATCATATTTATATGAATTTCAAATGCTTAAATTCATTATTCGATAATTGCTATTAATATTAAAATATTAATATTTTCATGAAAAAATATCAAAAGTTATATCTTATAACTTAAAATATTTTTATAATACTTAAATCATTTTTATATGATTTATAAATCATAAATTCTATTTTTCTTTAATTTATTTAATATATTTATTAAATAAACTAATTATCATTAATATTGATTAATTAATGAAATTCATCCTAAAATATTAAAAGTCACTTAAAATAATTTAAAATATTTTATTATAACATATTATTATTTTTCATGATTTAAATCATTTTTAAATAATTTATTTAATATTATAATTAAATAAATTAAATACTAATTATATTCCAAAAATATTAAATATTTATGAAATATACTCTAAATAATTAAAAACTATTTTTCAAAATTTAAAATAATTTTTTGGAATTTATTTAGTATTTTTAATAATTAAAAATTATTTTTTTCTATTTATTTAATTAATTAAGCTATTTTTTGAAAATAATTGTCACTAAAGGGCCCTATAGCGACAGACCCGTCGCTATAGGTGTTCTAGGTGTGTTCTTGAGATGCCCAGAAACTCATCGACAGTTTACAGGGTAGCTAATTTGAACGTGATTAAAACAGTGTTCGTGTTGATTTCTAGGAAGCTAATGGAACCTAGAATGTAGTATAAATGTGATACTATAATTATAATCAAGTTTCATGACCATTCAACAACACATCAGAGATATCCAAGCCCTTCAAATCGTTGTCAGACATGTTCTTCAATTTCTGGGTTTTCCAGAATTGAAGAACAGTCGAGGTGTCCATCTACCAATCCTTATAACGAAAAATCTAGGATTTCTTTGTACGATATAAAGGTTCAATAATGAAGTAAGGATGTCAAGGTACATGTATACAACCTTAAACCAGTTTATAATCAATACACATAAGAGATCAAGGCCGGTCAAAAGCTTGTTAGAGGTGTGTTCTTGAGAAATCTGGGTTTCCCAGATTTCTTCGAAGGTAATTGGTCAACGATAGTTTGACCTTAATTTAATCTGGTTCCGGTCATGATCTGTGAGTTTTAGAGGCATGGATTAAGAGTACTAATGTTAGTCTATACAAATATAATGGCCCAATAAATTACCAGAAGCAGGATCAATGGCCTCGAAAGTCACTATTAGAAAAATCTGGGTTTCTGGGTTACCCAGAAACCAGATTTCGTGGACGGTCAACTACCTTTGACTGCTCATAAGTTACGATCTAGACATGCTATGACTATGTTTCAAGTCTCAGATCAAAGACCACATAACATACTACAAGTTTACAACTTAAAAAAAACAAAAATAAAAAACATAAAGAGATCTACGACCACTGACATTAGCTTGTCAGACCATATTTTCCCATTTTCTAGATTTTTCAAAACTTAAATTTCGAGCATCTAGATGTTATAGATCCTTGATCTATCAACCCATATCACTCAAAGACACCCTATTACACATATCTAACCAATCAATTACAACATCTAACAACACATCATAAGATTTTCAAAATTAGGGTTCTTATACCTTTCTATGCTTTGATCCTTAATCTGACTTCTGATTCTGATCTTTGTAAGTTGTAAACTGATTTTTGCTCCTCTTACCTCACTCTCTCACTTCACATTTTTGAAATATAGAGAGAGAATGTCTTTGGGAGAAAATGATATTAAAGTGGCCATTTCTTTCTCTTGAGTCTCTTATAAATGTTAATGCAATGCATGTTGGCTGTCAATTTTTTTTTGCTGAGATTGCTGGATATAAGTCAATTGCTAGAGCTAGGTTAGTTCAACCACTCCTTTAGGGCTAGATCTACAAGCAACCTCCAATAATGCACTACAGGGCAAAATAGTCTTTTCGCGATTAATTTTAATGGCAATTTGGACATTGGCCAAACCCTTAGGGTTTAGGGTTTGAGCTAATTAGGGTTTAGGGTTTAAACCTTAACTTTGCAATTTAATTTTTTAAAATTTCCAATTTAGGTTTTAAAAATAGAAATTTAATATTTCTAAATTATAATTAGAATTTTCTAATTATATAAAAATTTCTTAATCATAAATTAAATCTTGCTAATTAGGATTAATAATTCCTAATTAAGCAATTAAGGACAAATTGGTCATTAGGGTTTTTAACCCAAAAATTAGGGTTTTAATAGAAAAATAATATTCTAATTTAGAAATTAGATTTTCATAATTAGATTAGGGTGTTCTAATTACTTATAACTTTAAAATTAGGATTAATATTTCCTAATTAACACTAAAAGTTTAAAATTAACACTTAAGTTTTCCCTATTTATAAATTAGGGTTTCAAATCCATAAATTAGGGTTCTCAAAATGTGAAATTAGGGT
This sequence comes from Panax quinquefolius, assembly GCA_020205615.1. Lineage (NCBI taxonomy): Eukaryota > Viridiplantae > Streptophyta > Magnoliopsida > Apiales > Araliaceae > Panax > Panax quinquefolius. The sequence continues at coordinate 90,122,355 of CM035172.1, read as the reverse complement.
TTGCTAATTAATTAAGCTTTATCCTAATTAATATTATAATTATTTACACTTACGCCATTAAGTTTCCAATTTAGGGTTTCATACACCGAATTAGGGTTTCGGATTCCCGGAACCGACATTAGGGTTTCAGAACCGAATTTAGGGTTTCTTGTTAATCGCTAGGTCTTTCTAACAGAACATTGACGTTCTTAATATATATTTAGGGTTTGTTACATATATCGTTTATCTGGTCAACCCTTGACCCTTAACCACATACTGTACACATATACACAGAACATATTCACATATTCCCTTAATCCTGAATAATTCACCTTAATCATTCATAGAATTTTGAAATTCTCAAAATTCCATCTTAAAAATATCAAATGCATACACTTATTTTCTTTCTAGGTTCTAATATCGAACCTTAAATTAATTAATTAAAATTTTAAAAATATTCAAAATTCTCGGGTTGTCACATTCACCCCTTCTTCTAAAAATTTCGTCCCCGAAATTTACCTTACACCTTACACCTTACACCATACACCATACACCATACACCATACATACACAGCATCACATGCTACCCAATACACCACTCACAAGAGTAAAAATTTTCAAATTTTGCTGAGGAGTCATATAGACTATTTATTCATCATTTTCAAAGGTTTTATTGAAATTCATCCGCAAAACCGTCATAACTTACGTATACACAAGGGGTGATTAGCCCGATATGCCTGATCGGGTCATGTGGGTAAGGAAATCGCGCCTTGCTAGGGTTAGGATTTCGTGTTGGCTGAGGAGGAGAGAAATCTACGAAGAATACAGAATTGATTGATTGATTGTAGAGGGGAGAACGACGGGTGGGCGATTACTCCAACGACGCGTGGCAGAACCCCTAGAATCCAGAAACCGTGTTAGGGTTATTGGGATTCCAAGAGCCTTCTTCAGTTCTTCGAGTTGAGAGAGTGTTCGAATCTTGCTAGTGCTTTTAGGTGGAATCTCCCAGCCTTAAGCTACCAAAAGAGTCCTCCTCCTTCCTAGAATGGAAGGGGTATTTATAGAGTTCCTTGGACTTAAGTTATCACATACTAGGCACATGTTCTCAATGAAATTCCAGAAATACCCTTCAGTCATTAAAGTAATGCCCATATTGCCATGTCCTTCTAGCCACCAATCCAATCCCTCAATCAATTCCCAAAATGAACCGCCTCCACGAGTCTTCCACCTCGGGACACGTGGAGCCTTCTCCCGGTCTGGCACATTTATTTCTGACTTTTCCATCTTCATTCCATTAGGTTATGCGAATCCAAAATTGCACATTTAATGAGGTCATGGAACCCTAATTGTGCATTTAATTTAATTAGGTCATGTGAACCCTAATTTTGCACATGGGCCCAAATTTGCCCCCTGCGCGAGAGTCGCATTTCCAAATAGACGATTATGCAAGAATACTTCAAACTTTTGAGTATATTTTGCGTGACTTCACTTTACGGGTCTTGAAGAACATGGTCCTAGTAAATGGAACTCCTAGGGAGCCAACCCTTGGATTTGTTTCTTTATTTTTCCTGAAAATTGAAAACAAGAAAAATAATCAAATAGCATTTAAATAAAAAGAAATCTTTATTTTGGGTGGTACACAAAATTTTTCTTTTTCATCCAACCAAATAAAATCATAATTTTATTTTTGAAATAAAATAAAATCTTAATTTTTTTGATTTTAAAATCTTTATTTTATTTTGAAAATAAAATAAAATCTTAATTTTAGTTTGAAATCAAATCTCTCTTTATTTTGGAAACAAAATAAAATCTTTCTTTATTTGGGAAATAAACCAAATCTATCTTTATTTGATATATATATATATATATATATATATATATATATATATATATATATATATATATATATATATATATATAATCGATCAAGTGCATACCCTTATCTTATTCACTCACGTTACTCCCCTTTAGGCGGCGGTTTGCTTTTATCACAACCGTCATAGTATACTTTTAGCGACGCTATAGGTTGTCCGTCGTTAAAAGTATGTATTTACTTGCCAGTATGACCGAACCGTCGCCACTAAAAAAGGTGAGCACCCCTATGATTAAGATAAAGGGTATGCACTTGATCTCTTATATATATATATATATATATATATATATATATATATATATTAGCTATTTTTCGAAAACTACCCTTTATTGGGAATAAAATCAACTTAAATTTTATTATTTTTGAAAATAAGCTATTCTCTCATATAGGGGTTTTTACTTATCTTTATTTTGGAGAAGTAAGAAGTCCATATTCTTAATCCATTGTCGCATGCCTTCTGATTGAGTAGGTGCTACTTGCGTGCATATTTCTTAGGATTGTCTCATAATCGCTAGGAGCTAACGAACACACGTGTGTTCCTCACCATTGCAGCCATATTAGCAAGTCTCACCATCAAGGACATCCTTGCGGTATCCAACACCAGGTAATTGTAAACCATTAGGGGTTCAACCTTTATTGGAGTCTTCATTTAGTCAATTTCTCATAATTGTTTCCTCTATATATATATATATACATATTTTTTTTTCTTTAGGGAATTGTAGACTTTCTTCAATTTTTAGAGTCCCATCACCATATCTTGGCCTTTTCCCTCGGAATTCATCAGAAAAAGGCTATAATTTTCGCGGTGAAGGAGCATTCGTCCCAAACCGTGGATTAAGAGAGCAACAGGACCTTAAAGGTATGCGTGGGAGCAAACCCCTAGGAGGCAACCCGCCCCTAGGTGGTGGTTGAACCCTATAGGAGCCGAACCCTATAGGGCGCCGAACCCTAAGGGGGCCGAACCTTATCAATTTTTTTTATATTTTTTTTAAGGAGAGATTCCGCCCCTAGGTGGTGGCCGAACCCTATAGGAGCCGAACCCTATAGGGCACCAAACCCTAGGGGGCCCAAACCTTATCAATTTTTTTTTTGAAGGAGAGATCCCGCCTTAGGTGGTGGCCGAACCCTATAGGAGCCGAACCCTATAGGGCGCCGAATACTAGGGGGGTCGAACCTTATCATTTTTTTGAAGGAGAGATCCCGCCCTAGGTGATGGCCGAACCCTATAGGGCACCGAACCCTAGGGGGGCCGAACCTTAATTTTAATTTTTATTTTATTTTTTTTTATTGAAGGAGACAGCCCGCCCTAGGTGGTGGCCGAACCCTATAGGGCGCCGAACCCTAGGGGGGCCAAACCTTATCAATATTTTTTTTCAAACTTTCTTTTGTCTTCCAAGCCCCAATACCTTGAGTACATCTTGATTTTTTCCCTCGGATAATGAAGAAAGATTTAACATTTTTCCTTGACGAAAACGCGAAAGGAGAAAAATTGATATGTTTGCATGCAACAAAACCACTCCAGATGACCAAACCCCTAGGGGCGAACCCTAGGAGGCCGAACTCTAGGGGGCTAAACCCTAGGGGGGCCGAACCCTAGGGGACGAACTCTAGGCAAAAATTCATGTTTTGGGCGAAAAAAAATGAAGTTCGGGACGACGAGCCTCTACTATTAGGAGCGTCATTTGGAGTTTTTGGGCCCATAATATATCAAAATGATCGTATCAATGAGCCCTTCAAAAGTCATTGCTTTTCTATGACATATGCCGTTATAAGTCCAGAAAAGGCTTTGAAGGATGGATTTCGGCCATCCGAAGTTTTTTCGAAAATTTTCGAGAATTTTTCTTGCATAAATGTACTCCCTCAATCTTTCTGACATTGTTTCTTCTTCTTTTCAGGTGTTTTGAAGCTTAAATTTTGGACGTTCGTTCCTTTTTTCCATGGTGAGTACTTTATGCTCATATACTTTACTTGACATTCTTGTTATACTTTCTCTAGGATTGTTATAATGATCTCCCCCTTGTCTGTAGGCCCTTTCTCCTGAATGCTCTGCAGAACTAAGGACTACCAAGGAGTCCCCATTCATCACTAATTAGGGTAGAGCTCCCTTCTTTGGTCCTTCTGACCTCTTTTGGGATAGAGTTAGAGACTATGACCGTACAACTTTTCCTCCCCCAGAGAAAGAAGGCTTGTTTCTGTATGCCCCAACTTTTGGAGGTTGGGATGACTTTCCTCATGTCGATTGCATTCCCCGCTTATGCATAGAGAAGCAAGAGTACCCATTCAGTCCCCTTCGCTTCCTGTCAGATTCATCTGGTCGCATTCAAGGATGGCAGGATTGGACCGACGAGATCCTTGAAAACGCTGAATATGAAGAAATACTCAAGAATGCGAGTATCTTTCGCTGTGTTCAATTGTGTAGAGACCTATGAATTTACCAGGACCATAACGCACTTACTGTGTTGATCTCACGATGGTGTTCCTCTACTTACACATTCGTCACTGCCTGAGGGGAATTCACCCCTACTCTAGAGGATGTTTATGCCCTCTATCAGTAAGTTTTCTTCTTTTATTCCTTTCATTCATTCTCGTCATTTTTTTTGAAATATATTTATTTATTTTTGAATCTCATCTTGTAGCCTTCCCATTGTTGCTTAGAACTCCTGCGGCCCTTCTAACATGTCCACTAGAGATAACGAATGTGTTGCCTACTTGATGGAAGCCTTCAGGCAATCTTCCCACTTCACCTCCCGCTTCAAGGGCGATACGCTCCTTCCGGACTTCGAGAGCTCAAGTCGGCAAAAGAATTCTTGGTTATCCTGGGTGCGCTATTTCTTCCGTGATTACAAGACCAACCAGTGGAACAGCTCTGTTCACGATAAGTCTGTTCTTGCCTTCCGTGAAAAAACTTGTCCCTTTCCTCTGGCGGCTTATTTGGTTATGTGGCTGTCCCATTTCATCTTCCCTAGGTCTCCCCTTGCTTCTCTCTTCCAAGGGACCTTATATCGTCGCCTAGACGAAACAACCCTTGCCATGAAAGAATCCGTTGGGAGGTAATCACTTTCATATTTTATATTTAATTGTCTTTCAAACTGAGCTTCTTTTCTTTAACCTTTTCTATAATATATTTTTTTTATTTACTCAGGTATGATGTTAGTTGCTTCATTCCATGCTCCTTCCTTCAGATCTTTCTTTTCGAGCGCTTTCTGGGCTATTCCGATCTTGAGCATCTTTCTACGAAGAAGAAGAAGTCTCATTCTCTCCCACCACGCAACATCATTCCTCGTATGCTACATTGGATTGATCACTGCTCTAGTCCTGACAGTACGGATTTGCGACATTTCCTTGATGATTATTCATGCTTCACTGTTCGTCCCTATACCATTGTTTTAGGGGGTTGAGATCATCTACCACACTTCTACAAGCACAAATTTTGTACCTTCTCCAACCTCAACAAAAATAGCTTGAGTGGCTTCGCACTGTCTTGGTTCATTTTCCTTCGGTCTATAGAGCTTCCCTATTTTCTTGAGAATAATAGTTTTGGTACTGCACTGTATTCTCCTCACAGGGTCATGAGATAATTCAGATATGACCAGGAACGCCCTTTCGGTCACACCTGCCGGGGGAATTATGAGGATGGTCTTCTCAATTTTGTCTCTACCTCCCCCTCTTTTACATGGGCATTTCCGAGGCTATCAAGTGATCCCTATAGATCCCTTCTTTTAGTCATACCAGATGACTCCCGAAGCGGGCGATATACTACTAGAGAACGTAATTACTGGCAAGTCAATCTTAAAAGATGGGAGCATGATACCATGATTTGTTCATTGCCAGTCTCTATTCCACAACGTCTTCAATGGGGTAATACCGCTATGCTCTCCTGCTTCAATGTTCGCTCAAAGACTTTGGCTACCAAGAGCTTCGTCATTGGTGGCGTGACATTTTGATGCCTAAGTCGTCTCCCCCTAAGCAGATCATTCCATCACAGGTTCCCACTACTTCCAAGAGTCTTCCACCACGGGCTCTGTTTTGGGTATCCTCTCTAGCTCCTCCCCAGGGGTCCTCTGATGCCGAGAAGATGAGAGTTACTCGTTCTAAAATGAGAGCAGCTACTACTACTGATTCTGAGATAGCTCCTCCTATTGCTTCTTCCATGGTTCCAATCAGTCGTCCTCCTATCAGGCTTATCATAAAGCCATTAGCAAAACGCCCCCTTGATAATGTTGACCCTAGTATCCCGATAGCCGATGATCCGATCAAGAAGCACCGTAGAAATTTGGTAATTTGTCATACTATTCTCATTTTTCTTTCATCCCTTATATTACTGCTTTCACATATCATTGAGTAATTATTTCCTTTATTTTTTTTTATTTTAGGTTATCGTGGTCGATGAAGATAATGATGATGATGTTCCTCTTGGGTTAATGTATAGTACTACAAATGAGGCTTCCGCGGTGACTTCCACTAGTCATGAGCCCGTCCAACCTATTCTTGTTGATATTGAGTCCTCTACTCCTCGCGACGATTGTGTTAGTCTGGATGCTAAGGATACTTTGTCTGATGTGAGCTCGAGTCTTGCTGTGGGTGATATAGCAATTTCTTCAAACCTTCCTATGCCTGCTCCTCATGATGAGTCTGAAGATGTTGATGAGACTCTTACTTCCCCGAGGGAGAATCATTCTGAAACTGTTGGTGATGTTCATCCTCCCCAAAAGGATTCTACCGAGTTGGTGATTGCTCGGGAGGGCATTTTTGATAGTACTTTGGGTGGGTTGGATGACATTCCCCTTTCTGTGGCATCTCCTGACTTCTTTTCCATTGACTATATTGTGAGTATCCTTCTTTAATCCACAAATGATTTATCTTGAATTTTCTTTCTCCTTTTTCTTTATAATATATTGTGCTTTGACATCTTGTTTTCAGAGCGAGAGGATGAAAGATTTGCCTTTGTCCGTTGAGGCACTCGCGTTATTTGCTGTTCTCCATCCGGATGTTGCCCACTCGCCATATAGTGGCCTTAGTTATCCTCCAGGTGACCAAGGCTTCGAGGAATCCTTAGTCGTACAACATCTTTTAGCTCCTCCATCCCTGGTCTCGACAGATTCTATGGTGGCCTCTAAAGTAGCTCCTGCCAGAGCTTCCTTCAATCCAAGTGGGGATTTTGTTTCTTGGAGGGGTTTCTAGATATCGTCTTCTAGTCAGGAAAGTCTGGAGCGTCTCCTAGCTCGGTTCCAGCAGATTCTTGACCGGCTGATTATTAAGACAATTTCCACCCAAACCCTCTTCCTAGATCAGCTCACAGGCCTTGTTCTTGGGTTGCATACTCTTTCTTTATATTCCTTGCGAGTTGAGGACTTGAAGAAGTTTAGCGATGATGTAGATGACCTTGCAGCCGTAGGTGTTGACATGTCTCCTTTTCGTGATAGGTTGGATCTTCTCAAGTCGAGTTTTAAACTTGTTTCACTACGTTCAGAGGTTGCTGTACGTAAGTGTGAAGATGAATCATTTTCAGTGCATCTTTCTGAGCTTGATGAAGCCACAAACAAATTGGAGATCCAGTCTCGAGATTTAGAGGGCCAGCGCCGGGATCTAGAGGCAAAACTTCAGGAGGTAGAGTGTCAGCGCCGGGACTTAGAGTCGACTACTCAACAGGTTAAGGAGCTGAAAGCTGCAAATCTTAAGATTCGAGATGCTGCCGTTGCTGACTTGGAAGCTTTAGTTGTGCCTCCTCTTCATTTTGATATATCTTGGCCTTTAGATCATAACTTATTGTAGTAGTTTTTTTTTTCGATTTCCTATTTCAGAAACTCATTTACACATATTTCATTTATCAGAACGTGGTTTCTTTAACCTTGTTGATTGCTTTTAATTTGAATGATTCCTTAAAACTCAATATTTATCATTGAATCTCAAGTTTTTCAAATTAATATTCCAAGACAACAATAGGTATTATAAGAAAACATAAATTTTTTCAAATATATATATATATATATATATATATTCACAAACCAACACTTGAATTTATACTTTTTTTTTAAGAAAATTAAAACATTCAAGTATAAGTGAAAGTTTGTCAATTTATTGATAAAAAATTGCTTTTAATGAAAAGCATAATGTTTCACATAGTAAATCTTGCTTTTATTGAAGAAAGCATAACGTTTGCCACTTTTAGAAATAAAGTGTAACTTTCTTGCTTTTGTCGAATAAAGCATAACGTTCTCCACTTTTAAAGTTAAAGTGTAACTTTCGGGTTTGAGGGCTTATACTCAGGTGCCTCAGTCACTTTTGAAGTTGAAAGTGTAACTTCCGAGGGCTGTTAGTCAGGTACCTCGATCACTTTTGAAGTTGAAAGTGTAACTTTCGAGGGCTGTGATTCAGGTGCCTCGATTACTTTTGAAGTTGAAAGTATAACTTTTGTGATGCTCTTCTCATGTGTAATATTTCTTTACCCATTTCAAGTTTAATGGGCCTGAGACAGCATCTGATCCCCCATGAAATATTTTGCAATACCCACTTTCGGAGATCTCTCGTACCCTATACGGGCCTTCCCCATCTCCTTTTGCTTTCTTTGCATTTCCAGCATCATGGCCATCATCATCCCTTACCCTTCTCGTGCTTCCTTCAATGCCTTGAGCATCTCCAGTTGCACAACATTCATCTGGTCTCCACCTGCATCCTCTCCTTTCCTTCTTGCGTTGGTTTGTTGTTGATTAGCCATATATGGTGATGTCGAACTCCCTTCTGAAGCGTCTTCAACAAGTGGTTGGTCAAAATCCAGGTCTGCGCCTTGGAATGCTTGAGTTACTTGTCTTGGAACTGGATTCGGTGAGGTAATGCTATTTGTTGGTGAAGCAGCTCTTCCTGTAGTTCTCCCACTTCGAGTTGTGGGCATACCCTTCACGAATTCTACACCTCCCCAGCAGAGTCGCCAAATAAATGTGGGCAAGGAAATCGCGCCTTGCTAGGGTTAGGGTTTCATGTTGGCTGAGGAGGAGAGAAATCCACGAAGAATACGAAATTGATTGATTGATTGTAGAGGGGAGAACGACAGGTGGGCGATTACTCGAACGACGCATGGCAGAACCCCTAGAATCCAAAAACCGTGTTAGGGTTATTGGGATTCCACGAGTCTTCCGCCTCGGGACACGTGGAGGCTTCTCCCGGTCTAGCACATTTATTTCTGACTTTTCTATCTTCATTCCATTAGGTTATGCGAACCCTAAATTGCACATTTAATGAGGTCATGAAACCCTAATTATGCATTTAATTTAATTAGGTCATATGAACCCTAATTTTGCACATGGGCCCACACTGGCTAAGTACTGCTTTTATCTGTTTCTCGTCACTGCGAAAGGCACAAAAATTCTACCTCGGTCTTATTGGATTCCGCACCAAAATAATTTGGTTCGGGAAATTTCTTTCAATGAACACTTAGAGTTTTCGTAAACATTAGTCTAGCTGAATCAAATAGCATAGACTCATATCAATAATTCAATTCAATCGAATTATTTAGGTGTAGCCAAACCCCGTTGGCAAATTAAATTTTTGAAAATATTTTTGAGAATGATGTCATGATGCCGTACTATATTAACAGTCCATTTGAGGATGCCATCATTGTATGAGTTTGTCATAACACATCATACAATAGTGGAATAACAATTTTAGATGAAATTCACACTAAGTATTCCTGTATTTACAACTCCATCAACTTTTTATCATCTCTACACCAGGTTACTTGGTATATGAGTGATAAATAAAATATATTTTGATATTTCAAATCATTTGCGTCTAGCTGAAATAAGTAGCATAGACTATACTTTAAACCGTTTCAAAAATGATTACGAGTCTACATATATATTTTTTTAAAGCACATAGTGGGTATTTAGCTTGATGTCAAAGTTTTGAAGTCTAGCATAGTTAGGAGTTTTGGAAAACTTATGTCTTCACTAATAATCATTTTCTTAACAATTTATCTGTTCCTATAATCTTCAATATTCCATTTACACACAACTATACCCAGTTCGTAAAACCACACTTATGAGTCCATAAATTACCACAATCATATGAGTTTAAGAACTTGTCCTAGTCAGACCTTTGGCGTCCATTCGCTGAGGGGTTCATAAAAATTTCATATAACTATGAGTCAAACATGTCACATAAGTATAAGTTTTAAGAACGCGTACTTAACCTTATATTCTCTACCTATGACCTATCTAACTGTTATACACATGAGAAAGGAATCACCCTCTTAACATGCATATATCAAATAGTGCGACACAAACATTTCAATGATTATCAGTGTTAGAACTAAATAGTTGTTACACCAAGTACAATTTCCCGCCCACACAAGGAATCATACAACTCAACTGCCGACATGAATCCTCAATTGAATCCCCACCTAACACTAACTCCCTTCTCAATACGAATTTCATTTAACTCGTATTCATAATCCTTTCCTGAATCTGTACAATTTCATAGTACAACTGACACCCATCAATATTGCTGTAAACTTTTCAATCATCATATTGATTCTTCTCCCTACTATGACCTTATCAAATCACGGGGTGATCTTATCGTATATATTACGATTCATTCTATATCTTGATCGTTTTGTTTTACGATCTTCTATCACTGCACTTTTAGTCTTTTAGACTCTATCTATTCACCACTACTGTTCAACTTTATTATCAGAGTTAGGGAACTATGTATCTTATAACTCGCCGAGATTCGTCTTTGAATCTTACCGACCAACTAACTCTATTTGAGTAAGTACTTTTCCTAATCACTGCGGTTATTAGTCTCAGGTATTCCTATCTAAGGTTCATAACCTACATCTTTGATACCAACTGTGAGGGTCCCGAATCCGAGGTCCCGAATCACTGCAGATCCGGTTCGATCATTCTATACCACTATTACTATAAGATATAAACATAAGTTATTTATACAATACAATTTACATACATTTCTCCAAAATCGAGTAACCTTAACTTATACACAATTCATAACTATCTAACACATAACATCATTATCAAACTATACTATTACAAAACTAATCGCGCACATTAACTTTAAACTGGAACTGTCTTTAACCTTTGTTTGTATCTGACGCGTTCGTCTTAATCTCTAATGTTTTATCATGATATAGCAAGGGTGAGCATAAGGATTTCCCAGCAAGTTTTAGTTCAATAATATAATGATATGTCATGATTGAATGAATCTGAATAATAAGTTGGCTATAATTCAACAATATAATTGTGAACTAGCAGGAACAAACTTTTGACTGAACAAGTATTAGGCATAAACAAATATATCTGAACCAACTGGTAATGAAGGTGATCAGCCTTTCATACCTGACTTATACATGCAATATGTACAGAGTACAATTCATGGCAACCAGCAATGATTAACCATAAGCATATCTGAATGAAACAACTCTTAGTAGAGTTAAATAAAAACAAACTTGTATGAACCGTTGATTACCGCTACACAATTTATAATGCTTTATCCGAAGACCTAATATTAGTAATATAGATCTCCAATATTAGAATAATATCATCACAATATAATACTATAATATATATAGATATACATAGAATAACCTAAACACATAACACATAATCCTATCAGTCTATAACAAATATAAGACTCGGTATCAAGTCAAACTATTGTAGTCTGAGTTGAACCCGACAAAATTCTAACATCCCGACTGTCTAGTCAGACAATTGACGAGTTTAAGTTCAATTAAACTCTGGCAAAACACTTAACAATATCTTAGACAATTTTCTAAGCAGTCAAAATAATTTTCATAGACTTATAATAATTTTCAGATAATTATTACCATTTATCGTGTATTTTCAATCATTAGAATTGTATTTAAACAAATTAAATACTACAATATTCCTTTATCATTAATATTAAGTAATTATCAAATATTAATGAAAATCATCACATAATATTATAATATATTTATAATATATCAAAGTATTTTTAATACCTTAAAATTTTTAAACAGCTTAAATTTATTATCCTAGTAATTGCTATTAATATTAAAATATTAATATTTTCATGACAAAATATCAAAAGTTATATCTTATAACTTCAAATATTTTTATAATACTTAAATCATTTTTATATGATTTATAAATCATAAATTCTATTTTTCTTTAATTTATTTAATATATTTATTAAAAAAACTAATTATCATTAATATTGATTAATTAATGGAATTCATCCTAAAATATTAAAAGTCACTTAAAATAACTTAAAATATTTTTTATAACATATTATTATTTTTCATGTATTTAAATTATTTTTAAATAATTTATTTAATATTATAATTAAATAAATTAAATACCAATTATATTCCAAAAATATTAAATATTTATGAAATATACTCTAAATAATTAAAAACTATTTTTCAGAATTTAAAATAATTTTTTGAAATTTATTTAGTATTTTTAATAATTAAAAATCATTTTTTTCTATTTATTTAATTAATTATGCTGTTTTCCGAAAATAAGTGTCACTAAAGGGCCCTATAGCGACAAACCCGTCGCTATAGGTGTTCTAGGTGTGTTCTTGAGCTGCCCAGAAACTCATCGACAGTCTATAGGGTAGCTAGTTTGATCGTGATTAAAACAGTGTTCGTGTTGATTTCTAGGAAGCTAATGGAACCTAAAATGTAGTATAAGTGTAATACTATAATTATAATCAAGTTTCATGACCATTCCACAACACATCAGAGATATCCAAGCCCTCCAAATCGTTGTCAGACCTGTTCTTCAATTTCTGGGTTTTCCAGGATTGAAGAACAGTCGAGGTGTCCATCTACCGATCCTTATAACGAAAAATCTGGGATTTCTTTGTACGATATAAAGGTTCAATAATGAAGTAAGGATGTCAAGGTACATGTATACAACCTTAAACCAGTTTATAATCAATACACATAAGAGATCAAGGCCGTTCAAAAGCTTGTTAGAGGTGTGTTCTTGAGAATTCTGGGTTTCCCAGATTTCTTCCCAGGCAGTTGGTCAACGATGGTTTGACCTTAATTTAATTCGGTTCCAGTCATGATCTGTGAGTTTTAGAGGCATGGATTAAAAGTACTAATGTTAGTCTATACAAATATAATGGCCCAATAAATTACCAGAAGCAAGATCAATGGCCTCGAAAGTCACTGTTACAAAAATCTGGGTTTCTGGGTTACCCAGAAACCAGATTTCGTGGACGTGAACTACCTTTGACTGCTCATAAGTTACAATCTAGACATGTTATGACTATGCTTCAAGTCTCAGATCAAAGACCACATAACATTCTACAAGTTTACAACTTAAAAAACAAACAAAAATCAAAAAGATAAAGAGATCTAGATGTTATAGATCCTTGATCTATCAACCCAGATCACTCAAAGACACCCTATTACACATATATAACCAATCAATGATCCTTAATCTAACTTCTGATTCTTATCTTTGTAAGTTGTAAACTAATTTTGGCTCCTCTTACCTCACTCTTTCACTTCACATTTTCGAATTATAGAGAGAGAATGTCTTTGGGAGAAAATGATATTAAAGTGGCCATTTCTCTCTCTTGAATCTCTTATAAATGTTAATGCAATGCATGTTGGCTGTCAATTTTTTTTGCTGAGAGTGCTGGATATAAGTCAATTGCTAGAGCTAGGTTAGTTCAACAACTCCTTTGGGGCTAGATCTACAAGCAACCTCCAATAATGCACTAAAGGGCAAAATAGTCTTTTCACAATTAATTTTAATGGCAATTTAGACATTGGCCAAACCCTTAGGATTTAGGGTTTGAGCCAATTAGGGTTTCGGGTTTAAACCTTAACTTTGCAATTTAATTTTCTAAAATTTCCAATTTAGGTTTTAAAAATAGAAATTTAATATTTCAAAATTATAATTAGAATTTTCTAATTATATAAAAATTTCTTATTCATAAATTAAATCTTGATAATTTGGATTAATAATTCCTAATTAAAATTACTAATTAAGCAATTAAGGACAAAATTGGTCATTAGGGTTTTCAACCCAAAAATTAGGGTTTCTAATAGAAAATAATATTCTAATTTAGAAATTAGATTTTCATAATTAGATTAGGGTTTTCTAATTACTTATAACTTTAAAATTAGGATTAATATTTCCTAATTAACATTAAAAGTTTAAAATTAACACTTAAGTTTTCCCAATTTATAAATTAGGGTTTCAAATCCATAAATTAGGGTTTTCAAAATGTGAAATTAGGATTTGTTAATTAATTAAGCTTTACCGTAATTAATATTATAATAATTTACACTTACGCCGTTAAGTTCCCAATTTAGGGGTTCATATACCGAATTAGGGTTTCAGAACCGACATTAGGGTTTTATAACCGGTTTTAGGGTTTCTTGTTAATCGCTAGGGCTTTCTAATCGAACGTTGACGTTCTTAATATATATTTAGGGTTTGTTACAGATATCGTTTATCTGGTCAACCCTTAACCTTTAACCACATATTGTACACATATACACAGAACATATTCACATATTCCTTTAATCCTGAATAATTCACCTAAATCCTTCACAGAATTTTGAAATCCTCAAAATTCCATCTTAAAAATATCAAACGCATACACTTATTTTATGTCTAGGTTCTAATATCGAACCTTAAATTAATTAATTAATTTTTTAAAAAAAAATTCAAAATTCTCGGGTTATCACAAAGATAATGCAGAATAAATTATCATTAGCCTTCAACAGTATAACAACTGATAGAATACAATAGACAACAAGTTTTAGATCAACAACTGCAACGGAAATAAGCAATCCATTAGAAGAGTCAAGTATAGCATAAAATCTACTATCTTCTATGATTTAAAAAGTTTTTCATCAACTTTATCGCTAAGACTCAGCTTAATAAATACACCACATCATCGAATTATCCCTGCACTACGGCCAAGGATATTCATGCAATCATCAATGGTCATTATTATACCGAATAATCCCTGGTTATAATCATATCAATAACTGTCGATCAATGCACTACGGGTCAATGAGGACTTTTATCACATCATTCGTTACATTACGGTCATGATTATACCAAATAATCCCTGGTCATAATCATACCAAGTCCATCTATGCACGTAAGCCAAAGATGACTTTCATCACAATATAAGCATGAGGATGATGACAATGACATAATAATTCAATAAAACAAGTTCAAGGATAAATTTTAAAGATTTATAATTTAATTTATGCAGAATTCAATAACGTTCAAATTGTCAACATGATACTGTTTTGTGGAGTAAAATTCAAGAATAATATTAATGTACCAAAAATAATTTGGACAGAATAAAAATATATTTTTCGGGTAAATGGTACCCCGTGAATAGTACCCTGTAAATAGTACTTCGGGAATAGTACCTCGTGAATAGTAACCCAGCTTGAAAAGTACCCCAAATACCCGAGTGAATAGTAATTAGGTGAATAGTAACCCGTGAATAGTAACTCGTGAATAGTACTCTGGCATGAAAAGTGCCCTGAATACCCGAGTGAATAATATTTGAGTGAATAGTAACCCGTAAATAGTAACTCATGAATAGTATTCCGTCATGAAAAGATCAATAATTATCAACAAAGCTCAGAATAATATTTCCATGAAAAGATACTGGATGAAGCGCAATTATCTAGGATATTCTAATAATTTCATGGAGTATAGAAGCCAAAACCTTAACCAACTGAGTATAATAGAATATATGAAATTGCAAATGGATTTTCACCCGCTATGCGGTAATCCATGTACACAGATCATTTCCACAACTTAATAAGGAATGAATACGAAGGATCATTCACCATGCATGCGGTAATCCACAAAGACAAGTTATTCCAACAGAATAATAACTAATGGAATAACAGAAGAATTCACCAGGCGTGCGTAATCCACACAAACAGGTTATTCCAACAGAATAATAAAGAATGGAACCAGGTCATGCAGAATCTTATGCATGCATGTGATATTCCAATGTAATAATACTGAAATTGAACCAGTCATGCGTAATCATGCATGCATGTGATATTCCAAATGTAATAATAAAGAATGGAATAACAACAGAATTCACTAGTATGCGATAGATCAAGATGCATGTGTTATTCCAATGAATAATAAAGAATGGAATAATGAAGAATTTCACCGTGTATGCGGTACTTGATGTACAAAGTTATTCCAACATAATAATAAAGAATGGAATAACAACCCTTACGAGTATTGAAAGAAAATAACTCTCTTCATGAATACGAAAGAATAATACCCTTACCTCAAAAAGAAGATCGATATCGGAATTGTGAGGTAGCGTACTTCTTCTTCTTTCTCTCTCTAATAATAATTGCTTTATAGCTTTAGTGAATTAGTGAGAAATGAAGGAAGAATGAGCTTCTATTTATAAGAAAATATAGTTTTGATAATTGCACATTTTGGGGCTCGAAATTTTACAGTATAATACCTTCCTCTTTTCCTTCATTTTTAATTTAGTCCTGCAAGTATTATCAAACTTGCACCACCTCCCGTAATAGTAAATCATGTGAAATAATAGTAAATCATGTAAAAAAACAATTACAGTATAGTATCTTCATCTACACCTCTATTTTTAATTTAGTCATTCAAGTATTATCAATCTTGCACCAACTCCCCTAATAGTAAATTAATGTGAATCAATAGTACACACATGTGAACAAATAGTTATAATCATATTAATCAATAGCAATTAATTGCTCATTTATCCGGTTAATTACCCGATTGGTCAATATAACCTCAAGACATCAATTATTATCGAAATAAATGTCGATTTTCACTAACACTAATAATTCCAACACAATGGAACTATCAATTTCATCTTTAATCAACACAAACTTATTCATCGTTAATATTATAATTCACAATATTTAACAACCAGGTCGTTCCTAGGAAAGAAGGGGGCTTTTCGATAAGGATTTCTTTTTATTGGCGCGCAATTAGGTGACCAAACCTCTCATTGACAGAACTTCTAGATATTGTCACTATTTCAAATAATAATATAAATAACTTTGTCGTCTCATATTGATTTAATAATATAAAATATTGATATTGTGACAATAATTGAATCAATAATATGAGAGATATGATGCAACAATTACTGTAGCAATAATTGAGTATAACTAAGTGACTTCTTACGTAAGCATCAATAATCAACACCGTGTGCTACTATGCAACCACGCGTATTACTGTACTTTTACTACCGGGTAGTTCAACAGTTTTAACGGTACACTTTCGCTGTTATTTTTTTTTAAAAAATAATTTCGTCATTTTCTAACTACGACAATACTTCCGTTGTGGGGTCCACCAATGATTGTGTCGTCGTACGGATATTCCCCAACAAAAGGAATATTCCCCGACCAAACAAATATTTTATAACAACTTGCATACTTTGCAAAAAATTTCACATATCACCCTTAACTTTAACCTTTTATCAATTTAACCATTTACGAAATAAAATAATAATTATAAGAAAATTGAATACTTTCATTTCATAAAATTCGGGGTCTTATAATCACCCCTCCTTATGAAATTTTGCCCTCAAAATTTACGTACGTACCTGGTATGCCGAATAGTTGATGATACCTCATCAGATTCTAACTCTTGAGGTATAACCTTTGTGTGTCGAATATGATCCTTCTTATCCAAGATTTTAACACGTATCTCCTCATACGTTAAATCTTCTGCTATCTCATCTAGTTCTAATTTAATAATGTGGTTCGGGTCGTCCACATAATTACGTAACATCGATACGTGAAAAATGTTTTGAACACGAGACATACTTGGCGGTAAAATGAGTCTATAGGCCACAGTTCCTATTCGATCGAGTATTTCAAATGGGCCAATTAAATCGAGGGTTGAGATAACGCCTTCTTGAGCCTTCTTCTTCATATATTATTAGATTCGGGTGTGTAGCTTGAGTGGCTTTAACTTTATCGATTAAAGTTAATTCTACTCGTATATTTGTTATCTTCACCTGGGTCCCTAGAGTCTTTAACTCTATCTTCATCATTTGTAAGTTACACGAAATAGGTTTTTGTGTTAACAACATCGCACTCGTAAACGCATACGATCTTCTACTCAACGCGTCAGCTACCATGTTCGCTCTTACATGATGATATTGCATGGTATAGTCGTAATCTTCAACAGCTCAAGCCAACGTCCTTGGCGCATGTTATGTTCGTTCTAGGTGAAGAAATATTTGAGGGTTTAAGAAATGGGTTTTGTATTGGGGTCAATAAAAAATTCAATTTCACGCTATAGGGGTAGGCTAGGAAGTTTTCCGGAATACGTCAGGAAATTTATTAACAATAGAAATATAATTCAGAACTGTGACTCTCATCCAAGACTTGGATAACACATGTAATGAAGGTTTCTCCTAATGGAGTTTCAACCAATAAGTCAAAGTCTAATTTCTCCGGAGTTAAATTTAAACGTTGAGCGCAAGCAAGAGAGATAAAAGAATGGGTAGAACCGTATCGAATAAGGTATAAACTTCACAAGAATTTATAATTAACTAACTCGTGCTAACTTCATTCGGGTTACTCGCTTTTTGAGAAGTCACGAAAAATGCTCTTCCTGAAACCACCGACTTTGTTTTGTCCGTATCTGCCTTTGGTGCCACCGTCTCAACTGGACTTAACTTCGCTATGGAGTACATTCCACCCTCAATTGCTTTGTCGTATTCTTGATCCATGATTTGAATCATTACTCTCCGATCAATATTGAATTGGGGTTGACCGCTCTGCACAGGGTAATTCCGAACTCGATGTTGGATTCCCCCAATTGTTGTCCAAAAAAAGAAATCCATTTATCTATTTTAGCCTTATCGATCTAGGACGCTTTTTTCATAATATCAAACGTCGTCAATTACGACTTTTACCCATGCATCCTCCATTCTCATTCGTTCAGTTGTTTCTTCTTTCATAAGAATTTTGATCACAGAATTCTCAGATTCTAGCTCTAATATCTTATACTCTGCCAAAGAGTGCTTCTGTTTAAGCATCGCACATCAGGTAACACAATTTTGAATTGTTGCATCCCTTTGCTCCACGACCGCCTGCCGTTCTTCAACTTGTTCTTCTAACTCATGAATACATTTTTGCAATTCTACATTTTGATCATAAAGTTCTTCTAATATATTCTCCTCAGGTTCCTCTTCTTCCTCACTCTCAGCTGCTACCTCTGCGACTAGCTTGGGTGCAACTATTAATTCTTCACTCATCACATGGATATCTCTAATTCGTTCTTCGTCTGACATCACATTATCCTGGTTGGTGATTAGAGGTGTCTCCACGGTCTCATTAACTCCATTGTTAACATTTTCAGCTGCCATTTTCAAACACTGCCACAAAACAAGGGTTAATTGACATATCACATATTATCCCTATACTTTGACCGACCAATTAAATACCAAATAAACTTAGGTAGGTCATACTAGCGAAGGAATTCCCCGTCTCTGCCCTCCTAGTTCTTGTCTCACATCTCAGCCAGGAATCATATCCCTAAGCTTTAATACCAACTGTGACGCCCCCAAAACCGGTATAAATCACCCATCTTGAGTCGCCAGATACATGGTACATAAATTCAAATACAACTTAATTATACAACAGTTTAAACAAGAATATTGTCATCTAGGCAATATCCACACTCAATGGTGTCCTCATTATAATTATTATCACATTATTCCGTAGAATAGTGAGGACTACTAAAGCCATTTATCTTGGACCATCACTCCATTCCCCGACTCGTCCCAGCTATATTCTCATTTCCTAAAGAGAACAATGAAAGAAAAGGTGAGCTCAACTAGCCCAGTAAGAAATATTATGACTAAGATAATGCAGAATAAAATATCCATAGCCTTCAACAGTATAACAACTGATAGAATACAATAGACAAGAAGTTTAAGATCAACAACTGCAGCGGAAATAAGCAATCCATTAGAAGAGTCAAGTAGAACATAAAATCTACTACCTTCTATGATTTAAAAAGTTTTTCATCAACTTTATCGCTAAGACTCAGCTTAATAAATAAACCACATCATCGAATCATCCCTGCACTACGGCCAAGGATATTCATGTAATCATCAATGGTCATGATTATACCGAATAATCCCTAGTTATAATCATATCAATAACTGTCCATCAATGCACTATGGGCTAATGAGGACTTTTATCACATCATTCGTTACATTACGGTCATGATTATACCAAATAATCCCTGGTCATAATCATACCAAGTCCATCTATGCACGTAAGCCAAATATGACTTTTGTGATAACCCGAGAATTTTGAATAATTTTAAAATTTTTATTAATTAATTTAAGGTTCAACATTAAAACCTAGACAGAAAATAAGTGTATGCGTTTGATATTTTTAAGATAGAATTTTGAGGATTTTAAAATTCTGTGAAGGATTTAGGTGAATTATTCAGGATTAAGTGAATACGTGTTTATGTTCTGTGTATATGGTCAATTAAGTATCCAATATGTGGTTAAGGGTCAAGGGTTGACCAGATAAATGATATCTGTAACAAACCTTAAGTATATATTAAGAACGTCAACGTTCGGTTAGAAAACCCTAACGATTAATAAGAAACCCTAGAAACCGGTCCTGAAAACCCTAATTTCAGTTCTGGAAATTCGAAACCCTAATTCAGAAGTTGAAACCCTAAATTGGGAACTTAATGGCGTAAGTGTAAATAATTATTATATTAATTAGGGTAAAGCTTAATTAATTAGCAAACCCTAATTTCTGGTTAAGAAACCCTATTTTATAATTAGGGAAAAACCTAATTGTTTATTTAATAATTTTAATATTATTTAGGATATATTAATCCTAATTTTCAAATTATGAGTAATTAGAAAACCCTAATCTAATTACAAAAAAAATCAAATTTCTAAATTAGAAATATTATTATTTTATTAGAAACCCTAATTCGTGGGTTATAAATCCTAAAGATCAATTTTGACCTTAATTGCTTAATTAGAAATTCTAATTAGGAAATGTTAATCCTAATTAACAAGATTTAATATTGATTAAGAAATTTTAATATAATTAGAAAATTCTAATTATAATTTAGAAATATTATTTTTTTAGTTTTACAAACCGAAATTCGGAAATGTTAGAGATTAAATTTGAAAGTTAAGGTTTAAACCCTAACCTAAACCCTAAACCCTAAGGGTTTGGGCTAATTGACAAAAATGCCATTAAATTTGTGTTCTAAAAGACCAAAATACCCTTTATTTTAAAAAAATCTAAGTAAAGAGTTATGGCCAAAGTTGTGGTCACATCTCTTAGGATTCTACCATACACCTTGAATCAGCTCCATGAGGCCACATCACAACACTCATAGCCACTAGAATCAAAAAGGAGAGATTAAAGTAAGAAAATTAGTTACTTTAGTTATCATAATATCCAAGACCTTCTCTCTCTAAAATTTTCGAAATATAGAGTGAGAAAGAGAGAGAAACAAAACCATCATCAGCCTTTAGCATTCCAAGAACAGATTCAAGGGTCAAAATTAAAGATCATAATCTAAGAGGTATAAACCCTAATTCTAGAAATCTTTTAATTTGATGTTATATGTTGGAATTGATTGGTTAAAGTTGTGTAATACGGTGTCTTTTAATGTTCTGGGTTGTTAGATCATGTATCTATAACATCTAGAGGCACAAAAATCAAGTTTTCAAAACTGATCAAGAACCCTAATTTTTAGGCCTGACAGTCATATGTCAGGGCCTCTAGATCTTTATGTGTTTTATGTTATAGACTTGTAGTATGTTATGTGGTATTTATTATGCCACTTGAAACATGGTCTGATCGTGTCTAGAACTCAAGTTATGATCGGTCAAAGTAGGTTGACCGTTCACGGAAAGCAAGTTCTCGGGCGACCCGTAATCCCTGTAAACTTCAAAAAATTTTACGAGCCCTTGATCTTGCTATATGTTGATGTTTTGGTTATTTTGTGGTTTTCATCTTGTAGCCTGACATAAGGACTACCCAATAATGCTCTTAGAACAACCATATACATAACTGAATCATAGATAATGGTGGTCAAACGACCGTTGACCAAATGACCGGATGAAGATTCTGGGAAAACCCAGATCTTCAAAGACCGCTTCATCGATCCTAGTTTGATTCGCCTTTTGATATCTTAGATCTGTTGTTGTTAAGATGATCTGATGTTATGTTGTTATACCATGTCATGTGTTCTACACTATTAGACCACTAGATTACACAAACCAAGTCCAGGTGGTTTTGATTTAAAGCTTCAAAATAGGTACCTTGGATGTTCTTCATTTCTAAGTAACCCAGAAAATGAAGAACAGGCCTGACAAGATATTTGCATGCCTTGATCTTCGTGATATGATCTGTTATGACTTAGATGATGATTACAACGTGTAGTATTACATACCTACTACAAGATCAATGTTCAAAAAGACCTAGAAACAAGTTATGCAGAGAATTACGCATTTATCAAACCTACCTACTTGTTAATCTGCATGAAGTTTTACGGGTTGGTACTCAAGAACACCAAGAACACTTTTAGCGACAGCACTTGTCGCCAAGCCTCTTTTAGCTTATTGTTTATTTAGAAAATGATTTATTTTATTTAATAAATCAATTAAATAGTTTTTAATTATTAAAAATACAAAATAAAATCCTAAAAATTATTTTAAAATCCGAAAATAGTTTTTAATTATTTTGAGTATATTTTATAAATATTTAATATTTTTGGAATATAAATGGTATTTAATTTATTTAATTATAATATTAAATAAATTATTTTAAAATGATTTTAATACATGAAAAATCATGAAAAATAATATTAGGGTAAAAGAAAATATTGAAAGATATTTTCAAGAATCATTAATATTTTGTGATGAATTTCATTAATTAATTAATATTAATGATAATTAGATTATTTAATAAATATATTAAATAAATTAAGGAAAAATAGAATAAATATTTTAAAAATCATATGAGAATGATGTAAGTGATATAAAATATTTTAAGTTATAACTTATAACTTTTGATATTTTGTCATGAAAATATTAATATTTTAATATTAAAACAATTATTGGATAATGGATTTAAGTGTTTAAAATCATATTTAAATAATTTTAAGGTACTAAAAATACTTTGATATATTATAAATATTTTATAATATTATGAAATGTACTTCATTAATATTTGATAATAAATAAATATTAATGATAATAAAATATTGTGGTATTTAATTTATATAAATACGTTTTAATGATTGAAAAATCAAGATAAATAGTAATAATTATTTAAAAATTATTACGAGCTTACGAAAAATATTTCGATTGATATTAAAATTATTTAATATAATTGTTAAGTGATTCGGGACCTCGGATTCGGGGCCGTCACAGTTGGTATCAAAGCTGTAGGTTATAAACCTTAGATATGAATACCTAAGACTAATAATCGCAGTGATTAGGATAAGATCTAACTCACATAGAGTTAGTTGGTCGGTAAGATTCAAAGACGAATCTCGGCGAGTTATAAAGATACGGAGTTCCCTAACTCTAATAATAAAGTTTAACAGTAGTGGTGAATAGATAGAGTCTAAAAGACTAAAAGTACAGTGATAGGACATCGTAAAACAAGACGATCATAGTATAGAAATGAATCGTAATATATACGATGAGATCACCCCGTGATCGGATAAGGTAATAGTATAGAGAAGGATCATGCGAAGGATTAAAAAGTTTACAGCAATGATTATTGTGTCAGTTGTACTATGACTTGGTACAGATTCAGGAAAGGACTATGAATATGAGTTAAATGAAATTCGTATTGAAAAGGGGATTAGTGTTAGGTGGGGATTCAGTTGAGGATTCATGTTTCGGTGGTGAGTTGTATGATTCCTTGTATAAAGTGGAATTGTACTTGGTGTAAAAACTACTTAGTTTCGGCATTGATAATCATTGAAATGTTTGTGTCGCTATTTACTATATGCATGTTAAGAGGGTGATTCCTTTCTCATGTATAATGTATAGATAGGTCATAGGTAGAGAATATAGGGTTCAAAGATTTGAGTTCTTAAAACTCATACTTATGTGACATGCTTGACTCATAGTTATATAAAATATTTATGAACCCCTCAGCGAATTGACGCCAAAGTTCTGTCTAGGAAAGTTCTTAAACTCATATGATTATGGTAATTTATGGACTCATAAGTGTGGTTTTACGAACTGAGTATAATTGTGTGTAAATGGAGTATTAAGGATAATAAGAATAGATAGACTGTTTAAGTAACTGATTATTAGTGAAGAAAAAAGTTTTCAAAAAATCCTAGTTATGCTAGACTTCGAAATTGTGACATTAAGCTAAATACGCACTATGTGCTTTTGAAAAAAAAATGTAGACTTGTAATCATTTTTGAAACGGTTTAAAGTATAGTCTATGCTACTTATTTCATCTAGACGCAAATGATTTGAAATATCAAAATATATTTTATTTATCACTCATGTACCATGTAACCCAGTGCAGAGATGATAAAAATTTGATGGAGTTGTAAATACATGAATACTTAGTGTGAATTTGATCTAAAATCGTTATTCCACTATTGTATGATGTGTTATGAGAAAGTCATACAATGACGACATCCTCAAACGGCATCATGACGTCATTCTCGAAAATATTTTCAAAAATTTTAATTTGCTAACGGGGTTTGGCTACACCTAAATAATTCGATTGAATTGAATTATTGATATGAGTCTATGCTATTCGATTCAGCTAGACTAATGTTTATGAAAACCCTGAGTGTTCATTGAAAGAAATTTCCCGTACCAAATTGTTTTGGTGCGGAATCCTATGATAAGACTGAGCTGGACTATGTTTTTTGGATAAATAATCCAATCAAGTAGCGTAAATATTTGTTATACATGATTAATACGTTATGCATGATGTAAGAGTACGATAGGCTGATCACCTAAAGTACTAACAACGGTAGTTTACCTTTTTTGTGATTGTAAACATACCAAGTAATGTATTATTTTGTGGTATGATCAATACCGTTAAAACTATGTGTTCATGGTCTATATGACCCCTCAGCACAATTTGAAAACTTTTACTCTTATGAGTGGTGTATTGGGTAGCATGTGATAATGTATGTGTATGGTGTAAGGTGTAAGGTAAATTTCGGGGACGAAATTTTTGGAAGAAGGGGTGAATGTGACAACCCGAGAATTTTGAATAATCACTACACCAAAAATGGCCACTACCGAAGGAAATTTTGTGAAGGAATTTATTCCTTCGCATGAGGAGTTGTTTAGCGAAGGAACAGTGAAGAAAAAAGTATAGTGACAATATAGTTATTAGCGAAAGAAACATCCTTCACAATTTATATTTTTTTACTCGCAAAATTGGGGTGATAGAAAGATTTTTGGAGCCAATTTATGATGAAAATTTATGAGGAAAAAATCTATTTAGTGAAGGAATTATTACTCACTATATATCATTATTCAGAAATTTTTTGCGAGGGATAAAATTGGTCGCTATCTTGTTATAAATAAATTTTTTTGAATTAATTGTGGTGAATATAAATACCTTAAATTTTTTACAATAGTAAATTTAATTTTAATAACACTTTTTAAGTAACTTACAATATCAACTATTTATTTTAATAAACTATAAAGTAAATAACTTTACACTATGTTAAACTTTAAAATTTCTATAAAAGTTTATTTTATGATCATAATTAAATAAAGTTAAACTTAAATAAAAATAAAATTAAATAATCCAAAAGACTTTAAATTTTATTTTAAGTATATAATATTAATCCAAAAAGTCTTTTGGAGATTAATTTAAAGTAACTTTATTTTTTGGTATTCATTTAATATTCGCTTAAATAACAATTTGGGAGAACTTTAATTAAGAAAGACTTTTTGATTGTTTAATTTTATTTTAATTAGTTTAGTACTAAATCATAAGAAAAAATCATAAAAACTTAACTTTATTTATTTGAAGTACAGTACTTTGCTTGTTTCAATAAAAAAAAAGAGTACAGTAGTGTGCGTGCATAGAAACAAATATTGGCATTTATGTTCTTTCTTATTTTTAATAATACTTTATAAATAATTTACAATATCGACTATTTCTTTAAATTAAGTAAATAAATTTACAATAATTTAAACATTAAAATTTACACAGATGCTTAAAAGATAGGGTTAAGTTCAGATGACCACCTGGGGTTTAGGCGGTTTTCCACTTAACCACCTGTAGTCAGTAAAGCTACATTTAAACACCCGACCTTTTGAGTTAAAGTGAAAACATCACATTTCCCATCCAACTTAATCAAGCGTATATGTCACGCTACCAAAAATCTTGAAAAGGGGCTTTAACAATTGAAAAAGACTGAAATAGCCCCTTCTTCTTCCTTTAACTTTTAAAAGAAATTCCTCTCCTTTTCTCTCTCTCTCCACACAAATTACTAACGAAGTAAAGTAGTAGTGGTGGTGGTGGTGCCAAATCTGAGATGGAGCTCTGGAGATGCTAATGGATTGTTTAAATGCGTTTCGGAAGCTATGGAGATTTCCTCACGATTTTACTGATTTATTACTCCATCCTCTCCATTAATCAGTTTTGGGTGTTTATTCTTTCATTTTGATTTGTTCAAATGGATGTATTAACTTCCAGATCTAAAATATGGAAACTGCTAGGTTCTGCCATATTTGGGGTTTTCGATTTTGACATATGTGTTGTTTCCCCCATCTTCTTTGTTGCTTATTATCTTATTGTTGAATTTGATTTTGGGGGTTTTTTATTTCGCCAGAGCATCAATTTTTTGGTTTGGTTTTTGGTGTCCCAATCGGTGATATGGGTCTCCTAAGAAGTCTCAGCCATGGAAGCTTTAAAAAGAGTTGAATATCAGCTCCATTTGAGCTTCAAGAAAATGAAGGACTAGCTTTGGTAAACGGAATAGCAGTTGGCTCAGCAGTGACTGCTACGGTTTGTTTCGATGCCAATATATTCTCTCTCCTAGTTGAGGTACTCTCTGAGCTTGTTTGTGACTATTACAATAATGGGTTGCCTTCAAATTTGAAGCGGGGGTCCGAATCCAAGGTTGGATTATGGGTTCAAAGGTGCAGAGATAGCCATGGCTTCATATTACTCTAAGCTTCAATACCTAGCAAATCCGGTCAGTACACACGTTCAAAGTGCTTAAATTGATTCAATGTTAAATTGCCGATATTGCCGAAATTGATTGGTCAAGGAGATTGATTCAATGCTTAAATCCGAAATTTTTTGCAATCTACCAGGTCAAGGAGATGAGAAAAGTTCCTATAGCTGGAAAAACTGAGGTAACGTGGAGAAAGTTTTCTGATGCATTCATACTGAAGTTTACGGAAGCAGGGCTTGACAACCTATTTGAGCAGTTCAAAAGCCTCAAGCTATTTAAAGATGTGTACTATTATTAGGATGAGTTTGAGAAATTTAAGGGCAAACTCTTGGAGAAAATTCCATGGAAATTTCATTGGAGGCTTGAATGATGATATTAAGAAGATAGTTAAGCTCTTAAACCCTCAAACCTATGAGCAAGAATATAAATAGTCCAAGTCTTTTGAAACCCCAATTCCAAAGCCAAATAACAGCTATTGAAAGCCTTCTACTCCTACTATATCTTCTACTAGTCACAAAAAAGACCATATTATAACTTCTATGGTCCTGCCCACAAAACACCATTGTTAAATTGATTCAATGTTAAATTGATTCAATGCTTGATTTCAGTCAATCTGACATTTACCCATACTAAATACTTTCGCTCCTGCAAGCCCTTCAATTATAAGTTTTGATTTATGTCAATTCAGTGTAAATGCAGATTTGAACACCCATTTGCTTCATTTATTATGGGTTTGTTCTACCTGAATGTTCTGAGGCTCAATTTGAAGAAAATTAAAACTTCTTGATATGAGTAATTTACATTGTGTATTTGGGTTAGAATGCTTTGGATGGTTTTGTGCTGGTGAAATTATTGGAAGGGGATTCACATTCACTAGTTACTATCCCTGAATAGCATCACTCTGTTTTAAATTGTTTCGGGGCATTCTATTTTTAAGCTCTGTTTTAAATTATTGTACTCATGCATATTTTTAAAGCTGAGGAACAGTGTTTGGTTTCCTTAATAATCCATATTTGGTAATTTCATTTCCATTTGGTGGAGTGTCTTTAATTTTTTCCTGCCCATTTTTTCTTTGGAACCGAGGAGTATATCTATAATTTTCCTTGTCAAAAGTTGAATGAATTATAGGGACTTGCTAGGTGATCATCTTGGGAAAATTTGATTACTCTGCACTCATATAATGTCTCAGATTTCGGTCTTGATATTACTCTTATCAGAACTCTTTTTGGGATAATGAGGGTAAGCATGAAGCATTAATATGAGCTCTTGTTTTTTGTTTGTTAGAAAAACAGAGAGAGAGATGAACTTAACCTGCTTTATATTTGTTGTGTAATTGTGTTTCTTTCTATTTATGTTGTTTATGTTGTTGAACGTATGAAGGGTAATTAAGTCTTTATACAATTTAACTAACAGAGTTATGACAGAAAGTACTTTTTCACTTTAACTCAACAGGTCGGGTGTTTAAATGT
Source organism: Panax quinquefolius (assembly GCA_020205615.1). NCBI lineage: Eukaryota > Viridiplantae > Streptophyta > Magnoliopsida > Apiales > Araliaceae > Panax > Panax quinquefolius. Next base: position 90,093,826 of record CM035172.1, on the reverse strand, counting down.
AGCTTTACTGACTACAGGTGGTTAAGTGGAAAACCTCCCAAACCCCAGGTGGTCATCTGAACTTAACCCTAAAAGTTAAAACAAAATAGTGGCAGCCAAATCATTTGGCTATAACCCAAAGGCCAAATCCCAAATTGCGTATCTGTCTAACCTATCCCAAAACCCCAAATAGTGTCTCACTTCTGTCTGCCGAAATAAATGCCTCACAAATATTAATGCTACTGCCGCCTCTGGTGGTTGTTTTACTTGTGTTTATATGGTGGGCAAGAGAGGAGAAAGAGAATTCGTGCCAACTACGCCACAACTCTTGAATCATCCTCTCGCTTTCGTCGCCTTGGTGCCTAAAGAGGTCGCGCTTTTTTTGTCATGGGTGAATAAATGTACAAAATTTGTTATGACGCCACTCGATAGAATCAAGCTTCTTATGTAGGTTAATTTCCCAAATTTTGTCTTGAATTTATTGTTCATTGTTGAAGTATTGACTGATTTAGTTACTTTTGTTGATAATTATTGGGATAAGATGATTATTTCTCTGCTTCCAAGTGGTTAAGTGTCTTGAATTTGTGCTCGATTTGTTCTGATTAGGAATGTGGGATCATAATTTCTGTAGTTTTAGAAATGAATTTGTTTTCCACGATAAAAAATTGTTTTATGACTATGTTAGTTAGGGTTCTGACTATGCACTTGAGTTGAAATGCTTATATTTGAGGTAGTTGGACTATTTTATTCATGGCATTGTATTTAATCAAATGTTGAGTTTCTAATCCAAAATTTGTTTGATTATTCAATGTTTGTGTTTCTAATGTGGATTGAATCTTGTCCAGTTGTGCTCAGCTAAATTTAATGATGGAATAAATAAATATAAGGCTTTCACTTTTCTGAGGAACTGTTTTTACTAAATTTTTATACGAGATTTTCACCACATACAACAAGGTTAGAACATGACACAGATTTGGTGCAAGTAACAGCTTCCTTCAATTGAGTGGGGATATGGTTTTGTGATGGCAAACATTTACATAGCTGCAACTTTCATGACAAGTGGGTAAACCAAGGTCGGTACCTTAGGAAATATTCGGGTAATGTTGTCTGCTTCATTGAACAATTTGTTCCCAGATGGATATGTTCCTTTGTTCTAAATAAAGGTGCAATTCTGTTTACATTATAAAAGAACTAAATAAGCATGTTTGTACTACTCTATATAATGCAATGACATTATGTCTATGATACAAGTTGAACTAAACACACAAAGATGAGGGCCACTGTCTACTACACAAGCCTCTCGAAATATTCTGCAGATCACTAAGGTTTATGTTAAGATCACACTTTTCACTAGTACGAATAAATAAATCCAGTGGGAGCTCAGAAAAATAGTAAGTGAAAGCCCAATTTACCTCCTTCATCGATGACTCTTTTTTCCATGTTTCTATGCCTTTAAAGAATGATTTACTAGATGTACTTACCATGAAAACATTCAGCTTGTTAGCTTCTTTAACATTCAGTTTATTTTTTTTATATTGTTTATGATGGTGTGATTGTGAGACTTGAGAGCCTATGTATTGTCAGTATAAAGAATCATGCGAAATGATTCTATTTTAATCTTTTTTTGTTTTCTTTCTCTACCTTTTTGGTGCTTCTTTTAATGTTTTATTTAACCATCTAGGTGAACATTAACAGCAATAACAAGGCAGTAGTACCAAGAAACAACAGTAGAAACAAAAAAAAAGTAACTCACCCAGCAGACAGAAGCAAGCAACAACAATGAAAATAAGAGCCAATCAATGAGAATAAGCAACATCAAGAAGAAGAGGGCGGCATCATGCCCATCAATAATAGCAGCATAACAGAGGCAACACATCATAACACAATGCACTGTAATCAAGAATGAGCGGAAGCGTATAGTACCAAAACTCATGAGGGGTAGGACCCAATGCATAAACCACCCCAATAACCAGAAGCAGCTCAGACACCCAAGCACAAAACAAAATCATCCCATTAGCATGCCCACTACATCAAAAAGCAGAAAAAGCACAGCAGAATACAAGACTGCCTCCCACACGGACAGCATGCAAAGACTAGTTTATGACAACAACAACATGGACTCAAGAATAAACAACCTAGAAAAACAGCCATCATAAAAACCCAAGAAACTAGTGCAAACATTTCGCCCATAACAATTAAGATGCAGGCAAGCTAAAACATCTTGTTAATAAATACCCCGTGACAAAGAGAAAAGGCCCAAAGCAAAGAAGAGGCGAAGAAGACTAAGCTTAAAGATCCAATTACAACAAGCATCAATGAGTACCAAGCGGTTATAACATACTTGCTAATAGAAGCCTTGATAACCAATCGACATAGTCATGCGACAAACAGATAAAACTACATGCAGCAGAACAAAAGACCAGAGGTTGATTTAGAAGAAATAACAACTGTAGTGTTCCAGCACACCCAAACCTTTAGCAAGTAATAGCAGCCATCAACGCAACAACAGTTACCAGCCTAGAAATACTGTAAGATATATACATTAGATCATCTAATTGAGACATTTTAGATGGTTTTCGTTACTATTTTATAATGCAATTATTATAAATGTTCCATTTTTGGAAAATCTATGTTTCAAGTTAAAAAGGGCACTACACTGGAACAAAGACAAATCTATTTTAGATTGGCTTTATGAATGCTTACTAGGTATGTATTCAACTTTAGTATCATCTGAAACTAATTGGTATTTTCTTAATAGTTTTATTTGTAGAAAATAAACTTTGGCAGATTGAATTCTAAGGCTTGACTAACTACAATCCTATTAGGATCTTCCTGTCAAGTATTGTTCTCGTTTATTTGAAATAACTTAGTAACTCGTTTGTTGAAGAGACATGAAATCAGACACGTCTCTTGATCATGCGTTATTTCAGCTGTCCCCAAAGCGGTCACGGTGATGACATTTTATTGCTTGGATGTTTTGTTGTTTTATTGGTTAATTTATAATGCGTTGCATTAAATTATTTTTTTCCTTTGGTAGATGCAAATTGTTTGTTTACCGTGATGGAAGCTCTGAGAAGCTGGTATCAGGGTTAATGATGCCATTTGTGACACATTTAAAGAATGTAGAGGAACAAGTTACTTTGTTTAATCAGTCAATTAAACTTGAAGTGAAATGTGGTTTACCAAGGAAACACTTAAGAGGTAATGCGACTTAGTGATGAGATTTTGCTTTGCATATGGGATTTTGATTTAATTATTCTTCTTGTTTCTAGGTTTGTACTGTTCGTTAGTACAACAGAAGTTTTTGAAATACCTTTGATGCAGAGATGTCTCAATTGGAATCTATTCACAAGTAAAAATTCCACACATTTATGACCATTCATTGCTGATTATGGGGATTGTATTATTGAAAATTTATGCTTCTTAGGATTGTATTGTTGTTGCTTGCTGTTATTGCTGCAATTTGGTTTTATTGTTGCTAAGTGCGTTTACTGCTTCTTTGCCATTGCTTTGGTGTGTTATGGTTTTTGCTTTGATAGTCTGTTTGTTGTTCTATTTTTTTTGAATTCATTGATGTTGCTATTTGTTTGGTGGGCTATTGGTTTTTTGGCTTCGGGCACCACGTTCTTCTTCTTTGGTTCTGCATTTGTCTTCTTCTTTGCTTTGGGCTTTGCTCTTGCAACATGAAGTTACAAGCCCAACCTTGATTTCTTTGAAGAAAATGACGATGACGTACACTTTTTTTCTTCTAGTTCGTTGTTATTCTTCAGTTTTCTTATGTTAGTTAATAAATTTTGCAGGTACTATGGTCCTTGGGAGACCAAGATACAATAACAAATTTTGTAGTTATTGTGACTCGAGTATTATCTATTTATATGTGAAGTATTGATTTTATTAGCTTTTTATGCATTAGCTTGTCAATTAGTTTGAAACAAGTATGACAATATTTATATTTACTTGAAAAATAAATTTTATATTTTTTATAGAGATTAATAATAATAATAAATATGAAATCAATTATAATTTTCAATGAATTTTGATTATTTAGCAATTAATTTTTATTTATAAATTTATAATTTGTGAAGGAATTTTCTCTCACTAATTTGAAAAAAGATTCTCAATTTATAATTAGTGAAGGAAAATATTCTCTCGTTAAATAAATTTATTCTTCATAATATATTATTTGTTAGGGAATCAAGTTATTCACTAATTTTAAATAGTCCTTCTTAAAATATTATTTGTGAAGGAAACCAATCTTTCACTAAATAACAATATTCTATTACTAAATACAATTTGTGAAGGAATAAGTTATTCACAATATATCATTCACAAAAAATATTTAGTTACTACTTAGCGAAGGATACCCAATTGCGAGGAGGTCTAATGCAAGCACTCGTGTGAAGGAAATATTTCTTCGCAATAAATCAGTTGTGAGAGATATATGGCCTCTAGTGAAAGATTAGTCATTCACTAGAGGCCATTTTTGGTGTACTAATTTTAAAATTTATATTAATTGATTTAAGGTTCAACATTAGAACCTAGACAGAAAAATAAGTGTATGCGTTTGATATTTTTAAGATAGAATTTTGAGGATTTCAAAATTCTGTGAAGAATTTAGGTGAATTATTCAGGATTAAGTGAATACGTGTTTATGTTCTGTGTATATGGTCAATTAAGTATTCAATATATGGTTAAGGGTAAAGGGTTGACCAGATAAATGATATCTGTAACAAACCCTAAGTATATATTAAGAACATCAACGTTCGGTTAGAAAACCCTAACGATTAATAAGAAACCCTAGAAACCGATTCTTGAAACCCTAATTTTAGTTTCGGGAATTTGAAACCCTAATTCGAAAGTTGAAACCCTAAATTGGGAACTTAATGGCGTAAGTGTAAATAATTATTATATTAATTAGGGTAAAGCTTAATTAATTAGCAAACCCTAATTTCTGGTTAAGAAACCCTATTTTATAATTAGGGAAAAACCTAATTGTTTATTTAATAATTTTAATGTTAATTAGGATATATTAATCCTAATTTTCAAATTATGAGTAATTAGAAAACCCTAATCTAATTACAAAAAAAAAATTCTAAATTAGAAATATTATTATTTTATTAGAAACCCTAATTCGTGGGTTATAAACCCTAATGATCAATTTTGACCCTAATTGCTTAATTAGTAGTTTTAATTAGGAAATGTTAATCTTAATTAGCAAGATTTAATATTGATTAAGAAATTTTAATATAATTAGAAAATTATAATTATAATTTAGAAATATTAATTTTTTAGTTTTAAAAACCGAAATTCGGAAATGTTAGAGATTAAATTTGCAAGTTAAGGGTTAAACCCTAACCCTAACCCTAAACCCTAAGGGTTTGGGCTAATTGACAAAAATGCCATTAAATTTGTGTTCTAAAAGACCAAAATACCCTTTATTTTAAAAAAATCTAAGTAAAGAGTTATGGCCAAAGTTGTGGCCACATCTCTTAGGATTCTACCATACACCTTGAATCAGCTCCATGAGGCCACATCACAACACTAATAGCCACTAGAATCAAAAGGGTGAGATTAAAGTAAGAAAATTAGTTACTTTAGTTGTCATAATATCCAAGACCTTCTCTCTCTAAATTTTTTGAAATATAGAGTGAGAGAGAGAGAGAAACAAAACTATGATCAGCCTTTAGCATTCCAAGAACAGATTCAAGGGTCAGAAATCAAAGATCATAATCTAAGAGGTATAAACCCTAATTCTAGAAATTTTTTAATTTGATGTTATATGTTGGAATTGATTGGTTAAAGTTGTGTAATAGGGTGTCTTTTAATGTTCTGGGTTGTTAGATCATGTATCTATAACATCTAGAGGCACGAAAATCAAGTTTTCAAAACTGACCAAGAACCCTAATTTTTAGGCCTGACAGTCATATGGCCTCTAGATCTTTATGAGGGCTTCTAGATCTTTATGTGTTTAATGTTATGTGTGTTTTATGTTATAGACTTGTAGTATGTTATGTGTTATTTATTATGCAACTTGAAACATGGCCTGATCGTGTCTAGAACTCAAGTTATGATCGGTCAAAGTTGGTTGACCGTTCATAGAAAGCAAGTTCTGGGCAGCCCAGAATCCCCAGAAACTTCTGATAAAATTTTCTGAGCCCTTGATCTTGCTGTATGTTGATGTTTTGGTTATTTTGTGGTTTTCATCTTGTAGCCTGACATAAGGACTACCCAATAATGCTCTTAGAACAACCATATACATAACTGAATCATAGATTGTCAGACGCCAACTTTTTAATAAAAAATGAATTTTCTATAAATATCATTTTTGTTATTATGGAGTAAATTTGATATAATGTTATAGTTGTGGGTAATAATTATAAATTTTGCAACGTATGCAAGTTGTTATATAATATTCGATTGGTCGGGGAATATTCGCTTTTAAGCGAAATATTCGCATTTACGGCACAATCATCAGGGACCCCACAATGTAATTATTGTTTGGATTGAGAAAACGAAAAAATATTTTTATGAAAATAACGGCGGAAGTTTTACTGGTTGATCTTGTTGAACTACTCGGTAGTAAAAGTACGAATCACGTGTGGTTGCGTAGTACACTGCGGTATTGATTATTGAGGCTTACGTTGAGAAGTCACCGGTTTTGTTCAATTATTGCTTGATGATTATAGTAAGTTTGACGTATTATTTAGACTCCTACTTACCCATTTTTAAAATTATCGGTGGAAGTTAATCTTAATTTTGTTATATATGTATATATGTATACGGGATAGTCAAAGTGGGTGGGGAAAAGGGGGGGAATCAAATTGTCACATGGAGTATTATTTCATTATTTTTTTTGTTAGTGGGTTTTGGTGGGTGAATGAATTGTGTGTTTTAATATGAAAGATAATTTGGTGGGGGGATTGATGTTGTCGGGAAGGTGGAGTCTAATATGGGATATATATATATATATATATATATATATATATATATATATATATATATATATATATAAGTTGTCGTTGAATTAAAGGATTGCAAATGTGGGATAATTAGGTTGCGTCTGCAATTTATCATTCACCCGTGAATCTAAAATTATTTTGTTTGAATTCCTATTGTACAGTCCAATAGTATCCTTCAATTCTCCTATAAATAGAAGTTCATTCCTTCATTATTTTCTTACGAATTCACTGAACTCTAGAGAGAGAAATTATAGAGAGAAAGAAGAAGAGTTTTCTGTTACATCACTACTCTAATATCAAGTATTATTTTACGGTAAGGGATATTATTCTTTTGTATTCAAGAAGAGAATTTCTGTTATTCCATTTCTTTATTATTCTGTTGGAATAACCTGTATACACGGAATACCCTATACTTGGTGACATTCTTCTATTATTCTGTCTTTATTATTCCGCTGGAACATCCTGCATGCTTTCTTGGGACTTTAATTCGAATCTTTATTATTCTCGTCTTTATTATTCTATTGGAATATCCTGTGCATGTGTTTTACAGGACTGGTTCCGCTTTTAATATTCTCAGATTTATTATTACATTGGAATAACCTTACTATCTGATCCGCATGCATGGTGATTTCTATTGTTATTCCATTCTTTATTATTCTGTTGGAACATCCTGTCGGTGTGATTTTCACCTGACCTGGTTCCATTATTATTATTCTGTTGGAATAACATGTCTATGCGAAGTACCGCATGTATGGTGATTTCTTTTGTTATTACATTCGTTATTATACTCAGTTGGTTAAAATTTTGACTTTTATACTCCATGAAATTAGTGGAATATCCTTGATATTTGCGCTTCATCCAGTATTTTTCATGGAAATATTCTTCTGAGCATTCTTGAATTTTTCTTCTACAAAGTAGTATCATGTTGACAATTTGGACGTTATTAGTTCCTGAATAACTTAATTCTTGAACTTGTTTTATTGAATTCTTATATCATTGTCATCATCCTCATGTTTATATTTTTAAAGTCATATATGGCCTGTAAAGCATGGATGGATTTGGTATGATTATGACCAGGGATTATTAGGTGTAATCATGACCGTAATGTTAAAAATGATGTGGTAAAAGTCCTCATTGGCCCGTAGTGCATTGATGGACAGTTGTTGGCATGATCATAACCATTGATGAATACACAAATATCCTTGGCCCGTAGTGCATGGAATTTGTGGTCGTGACCCTAATGAATATCTTTGGTCGTGAAGTGTGGATGATGTGGATTATTTATTAAAATTTGAGTCTCGGCGATAAAAGTGATGAAAAACTTTTAAATCATAAAAGATAGTAGATTTTATTTTCTACTTGACTCTTTTAATGGATTGCTTGTTCCACTATCGATTAAACTTGATGTCTATTATATTTTATCAGTTTAACATTGTTGGAGACTAATGATAATTTATTCTGCATTATCTTAGTCATAATATTTCTTACTGGGCTAGTTGAGCTCACCCTTTCTTTCACTATTCTCTTCAGGAAATGAGAATATAGCTAGGACAAGTCGGGGAACGGAGTGATGGTCCAGAGGATAGCATTAGTAGTCCTCACTATTCTGTGAAATAGTGTGATAATAATTATAATGAGGACTCCTTTTGAGTTTGTATAATCTCTAGTAGACAATATTTGTGTTCAAACTCACAGTTATGTTTGGTCGTAATGTACAGATAGTTATATTAGTAAGTTGTATTTGAATTTTGTACCATGTTTTTGGCGACTCAAGATGGGTGATGTATACCTATTTTGGGGGCGTCACAGTTCGTATCAAAGCTTAAGGATATGATCCCTGGCTAAGATGTGAGAATAGAACTAGGAGGGGAGAGACGGGGAATTCCTTCGCTAGTATGACCTACCTAAGTTTATTTGGTATTTAATTGGTCGGTCAGAGTATATGGATAATATGTTACATGTCAATTAACTTTTGTTTTGTGGCAGTATCTGAAAATGGCATCCGAGAATGTTGAGAATAGCAATGGAGCACAGGCGACCGTTGATTCACCACATATCAATAATCAGGATAATGTGCATCACGAAGGCGACAATCCAAATGCAAATAACAACACTGACCAAATAATGAATGAGGGAATGTTCAGAGACTTTATGCAATTCATGCAACAGCAGGCGAGAGCGGCTCCTGTCCAAAATGTAGGTGGAAACACTGGAAACTCTCGGACGGTCACCGCTAAATAGTTCAAGGAGCTGGGACCACCGAAGTTTATAGGAGAGCCAAAACCACTTAAAACGGAAGCATGGATAAAGCAGATCACCAAGATATTTGATGTCTTGGGATGCTCCGAGGAGCAAAAGGTTCCCTTTGCTGCCTTTATGTTGCGAGGAGAGGCAGATTACTGGTGGGAATTGGTAAAGCGTACTCAACCTGCCGCACTGAAAATGCCTTGGGAGAAGTTCAAAGAACTATTGAACGACAAGTACTTTCCCAAAAGTATTCGTCACATGAAAGAGGTGGAGTTCATCAAGTTGGAACAAAATAATATGACCGTGTCGCAGTACGAAGCGAAGTTTGCCGAGTTGTCTCGATTTGCGTCCCACTTGGTGGATAATGAAGAGAGAATGACACGGATGTTTTTAAGAGGTTTAAAGCCGGAGATACGTCAACATCTTATTTCTCATAAATTGTGTTTGTATTCAGATGTTGTAAATAGGGCTCAGTTAGTAGAGCGCAATAACGAGTCAACGCAATCAAAAGAGAGCAGCCAACAAAATGATAATACCAGTGAGAACGGTCATCGAAGCGGTGACAACAAGTGTGGAGGGAATCAACAGGTCAGAAATGGTAACCACTTCGGTGGTAATCAGGGCTAAAACAATAAGAATGGACATTTCAAGAAGAGGAGATTCAACAATGATAGAAAGACGTCAAAGACCAAAGACCACGTGAAGGAAGGAGAATGACCACCTATCATATGCTTCAAATGTGGAGGGGAGGGACACATCAATCCAAACTGCGCGATGCCGTCCAAAGTATGTTATAATTGTGGAAGAGAAGGTCACTTAGCCCGATTTTGTCGTTCACCGAGGTCATCACGGGTAAGCTTATCATAAACTCTAGCGAAGTTTATACCTTATCAGATACCGTTTCTACCCATTCTTTTATTTCTCCTACTTGCGCTCAACGTTTAAATTTGACTCCGAAGAAATTGGACTTTGACTTATCTGTTGAAACTCCATTGGGAGAAACCTTCATTACATCCACGGTTTATAAGTCTTGTTTGGTTCAAATCGGTACCCTCACATTACCTATCGATCTTATTTCATTGAAAATACTTGCATTTGACGTAATTCTAGGGATTGATTGGTTAACTACTTATCATGCAAAAATTGATTGTTTTCGTAAGGTTGTTAGCTTTCATACTCCTAACCAACCTATTATGTGAATTCAAGCAACCAACCATTAAAATTAGTCACTGTCATCTCAAGCCATAAAGCTATTCGTTTATTTAAAAACGGGTGTCAAGCTTTCTTAGCTCATGTCACGGATCTAAACAAAAATACGTCAGTTTTGAATGATATTTCTATTGTTAATGAATTTTCTAACGTATTCCCTGAAGAACTTTATGGCCTACCCCCAGAGCGGGAAATTGAATTTTGTATCTACCTTAAACTCGGTACAAAACCCATTTCCAAAGCCCCATATCGAATGGCTCCTATTGAACTTCAGAAGTTAAAGACCCAACTGCAGGAATTGTTAGACATTGGCTTTATTCGTCCTAGTACTTCTCCTTGGGGTGCCCTCTGTTCTATTCGTGAAGAAGAAAGATGGGAGTATTCGACTTTGTATTGATTATCGGGAGTTGAATCATGTCACCATCAAAAATAGGTACCCATTGCCACGTATTGATGACCTGTTTGACCAGTTGCAAGGAGCTAAATTCTTTTCAAAGATTGATCTTCGTTCTGGATATCACCAATTGAAGATTATAACCGATGACATTCCAAAGACGGCTTTAAGAACTCGGTACGGGCATTATGAATTCCTAGTCATGTCTTTTAGATTGACTAATGCTCCTACTGCCTTCATGGATATGATGAACTGAGTATTCAAGGAATATTTGGATCACTTTGTGGTCGTCTTTATTTATGACATCCTTATTTATTCCAAAAGCCGTCAAGATCATGAGCAACACTTGAGGCTGACACTCCAAAAGCTTCGTGAATATAAGTTTTATGCCAAGTTAAAGAAATGTGATTTCTGGCTTGAGGAAGTAGCATTCCTTGGGCACGTGGTATCAAGTCATGGAATATCTGTTGACCCAGCAAAGATTGAAGCTATTCAAAGCTGGGAGCAACCTAAATCAGTGACCGAAGTACGTAGCTTTCTCGGTTTAGCTGGTTATTAAAAGTAGTATGCACACAAGTCAATCATGATTGATGATAAAGCATATACTTTATAACAATCTTATTCATTTATTAATAAAAAGTATTAATTTATTAAAGGCTTTTAATTATCTACATGATGCTGTTTTATAATATGTGATAAACCTATAGTTTTAAGCAATGCTTTTAGAATAATGATGATGATCATTCTAATGAGATCTAAATTCTTAGAAAGCTTAAAACTAAAATAGTTCCCAATCATTGGATTACTAAATCGGGGATTAGTGAATCCGGATAGATTGGTACATCTTGCTTTGCTCATTGGATGAGGATGATTGATCTCATAATCATTTGTGTGGAACACTAAAGCAATGTAGGTGCTTATTGGGTTCAGCATTGGCTCGCTTGGGAATACCTAATGGAGTTTTATTTGTGCATCGATAGAATTCTCAGTAGTGATAGTAGTACAAGTGATCCTTGGACTTGAGATCATCATAGTATCTTGTGTATGATGAGTTATACTTTGACTTATTCCTTAAGACCCTTAGGGTATATCAAAGGGTATGCTTGGGTATAATAAGTTGTACATGGAGATAATGTATGATCAATAAAGAATCTACCACTTCTAATAAAAGAAGAGAATGTCCTATGTGATTCGATAAATGACAACCCAAAGTAGTCCTTGGCAAAGAGCGTAATGAAATTAGAAAGGAGTTTCTAATTTGCATTATTTGAGTTGTGCATTTAAGAATCGAAATACATATAATTAAATAAAATAAGACTTGACAAGTAATTCCATGTCTTATATTTAATTGGGACATTGTATGGTGGAAGGATTGAATTGTACGGTAACTATTTACTCAAAGGTTCTTTAATGATTAATGTTGAAATCTATATTATCCGGAAAGTCGTTGATCGCTAGGAGGCTTATCCCTATTGTAGAATAAATATTATTTAAATAAATTAATTGTTTAATTTATTTATTTAAATAAGATTAGAATTGTTCTAATTGATTTATTCACAACCTGGTTTAATATGGAGAACCTAAAGGGTCACACCATAAAAGGAAGAATAATTATTTAAGAAGTTAATGGCATAATCGTAATAATATATATGTTATGTATATTTAATTTAATCTATGGTGATAGAATAAATTAAATAGCTTAATATTTATTATTTAATATTTTAGAAATATTAAATATAAATTAATAAGAGGAGTCTTATTAATATTATTACAATTATTATTAATTTTAATTTCTAAAAGAGTTTAGGAATTAATTTAATATAAGTACTCTCATTTATTCCTAATTGGATTAGGAAGGAAAATTAGTTAAAGGAGTTTAATTAATTATCCCTAATAAGATTAGGGAGCTTAATTAATTAAAAGAATTTAATTAATTAATTAAAACCCAATTCCTTAATTGTTAAGGTGGGTTGCCCACATCTATAAATAAGAGGAGTCTTATTATGGGTGGTATGGGTTGTTGATTTTTCAACATACGTAATAATTCCAAGTTGTTGGGAGTACACCTTTTCTATAGAGATTGAAAACTAGGGTTAGCCATAACACCCATCTTCTTGAATTTTATTCTTCCTTGGTGGATCACCTCTAGAGGCCAAACATATGGGTGGCTAACGTTGATCAAAGGAAGGAACACAACCCCGGTGGATTCAAGTTGAGCGAAAAAGGATTTGGAGGTGAACTTGTACTGAGGAAGCTCGATCTTCAAGGGTATGATTTTATTCTTTATCTTTTCGTTTAATTAATAATTATGCATAAAGGGTGATCCGGGTATATGGTTTGTAAATTTTTAAACTCGATTTTACACGCTTAGCACTTTTATGCAATTTGATTCTTGTACATATGAATATTACAAACCTAACAATGGCATCGAGCCAAACCTTTATGCAAATTATTAATTGTTCAAATTTGATATGTATATTGATATGTGTTTAGAACAATTTAATTGGGCATAATTTTATTTATATAAAATTTATTAAAAAAAAAAAAAAAAAAAAACCTGTTGAATTCGTCGGACTTGGCATTAACAAGTTAATTTTTTAAGGTTTCACATGGCGCACGGAATTCAAGGAAGCATGTTAACATTTTGAAAATGTTTAGATAATGCACGGAATTTATAAAAAAAAAAAAAGGGAGTATAACAAGTGCACGGATTCACAAGGTTCATGGCAATGGTCCGTGATGGAAATCAAAGCATGATGCGGTTTTTTTCTAAAAAAAAAAAAGAAAAGGCACGTTATATATATATATATTATATATATAATAGTTATATATATATATATATTATATATAATAGTTATATAATGGTTATTATATTATATATATATAATAGTTATATATATATATAAATATTATATATATATAATTATTTTAATCTTAAAATAAAAGTTTATTTTAATTTTAAAATAAAAGGTTTATTTTAATCTTAAAATAAAAGGTTTATTTTAATTTTAAAATTAGAATTTCATGCTAACTAATTAGAGTTGGAATTGGATTCCATAATAACTAATTGGAGTTGAAATTGGATTTTATTTTTCTAAAATAAAGGAGTTTATTTGTGAATAGGTAAGTAAATCCATCTTTCCTTAAATAAAGGAGTTTGTTTAGATATGAAATAAGATTTCATATTATTCAAAATAAAAGAGTTTATTTGTGAATAGGAAAGAGAATCCTAATTTCCTTAAATAAAAGAGTTTATTTAAATATGGAATAAGATTTCATATTATTCAAAATAAAGGAGTTTATTTGTGAATAGGAAAGAATATCCGTGTTTCCTTTAAAATTTTATTTTTTTTACATGGAACTGGATTCCATAATTAATTAAAATAAAGGAGTTTATTTTGATTAAAGATTTTGATTAAAATAAAATAGTTTATTTTATTCAAAATTAGATAAATTAAAATAAAATAGTTTTATTTTGATTTAAATTTGGATTAAAATAAAGGAGTTTATTTTGATTCAAAAATAGATTTTATACTAACTAAATGTTGCCCATTAAATGATATCAATATATATATTAAATGTTTTATTATTCATAAGATGAATGTTATTTATCGATACATATGGTGATGTGTATGATAATAAATGGGATTGATTAAGACTATTGACCAATGCGATTGGATTTTATTTTAGTTGGATGCATGAATGTATGGGTTTTAATAAATGGGGTCTGCAGATTACCTCGTCTTCTCTAATTTTTCTTAATGTAAATTCTATTCCCTCCTATGTACTTCCCTCGATTAACGATCAAGTTTTCTATTTATTTTAAATAGTATTGTAATAGGAATAGTTAGAATTAATTTTAGAAAATTAGAGATCAAAGGAGCAAGGAGCGTGAAGACCCGTTTGTAATGGAGCCCGGTTTAAATATAATAGTTATATTTAAATATTAATTCTTGCACCCCTAGGGTTTGACCTTTTGGTTCACTTGGTGGCTCTAGTGAACCAAACTAGAATAAAAGTCCATAATCAATCCGGTAGAATATAGTATTCTATATGTGCATGCTTATACTATATATATTATATATTATGCAAACATGCTTCGCATATTAATTAATTAATATGACGTATTTTTATATATATATATATGTGCATGCTATTTAAACATGATGAGACAAATTAATAACAAACCCCTCAATTTTTATATTAAGTCCTAAGCGTTCAAAGATATTTGGAATATCGAACGTTAAGCCTTCTAGCATGATAAAATTAATAGAGTATTAAATATTTAATATGAGTTTGTTGTGTCACCACAAGGCAAGTATTAAGTATTTAAAATGTTAATTTATCACATTTGATGCTTATAAAGAAAATTGAACAATATTATTTTGTTGTGTCACCACAAGGATGATATTTTCTTTTTTGAATATATGGAGTGCTAGGTCGGACTTAACTTGGATAATTTTGATTCGGATGTGCCACCACTTGATCAAAATAATCTAAGAGGCAAAAGAAAAGGAGTTGCATAGTTGATGTAATTGACAAAAGTTGTCTACCTATTTATTTATATATAGTTTGTTGTGTCACCACAAGGCTATATACATTTGAAATGGGATCCTTATTCTCACTAGCAAATCTTTAATTAGATTTTGTCGAACTATATAAGTGAGGGTAATATAGTTTGAAGAAAATAGTGGGAGATACCAATTTAAAACAAGACCTAATTTATTTTGGTAATTAATAAAAGAATGTATGTTAAAATGTTGTTAATTACAAATTCATTTACAGAATTTTACAATGTCTAAAATTACTGCGAAGCATATTAGATGCTAAATTAATGGGACCGAATTAAACGGATTGGTTAAGGAATTTGAGAATAGTTCTCATAGCTGAAAAGCTATCTTATGTCCTTAATACGCCTATCCCTGCAATGGTTGCAGACAATGCCTCTGAGGAAGAGATTGCTACTTTTAGAAAGTGGCAAGATGATGCACAGTTGGCTCAATGCATCATGCTCGCATCTATATGAGTAACGAGCTTCAACACGGCATGAAAAACTATGGATGCTCCTACTATATTCCCCGCACATCAAGTGGTTGATGGTGAGGAAAGTAGGGGCCGATAGATATCGATAATCAAGGAGCTCTTTCGATCTAGAATGACCAATGGCACTATAGTACAGATAAAAGTCCTTAACATTATCAATTTGATTGATCAATTAGGACAACGAGTTTTGTCATGGATGGAGAGTTGAGCCAAGATTTGATCTTGCACTCACTCCCGGACTCCTTTCACAATTGTTGTGAATTTTTCATATAAACAAGCTAGATATCAGCCTCGCTGATTTGCTTAACATATTGAAAAATGTTGAGAGTCACTTTCCAACCAAGAAAGATCAAGTCTTACTGGTAGGGGCCAAAGGATCTTCTGAAAAGAAGAACGATTCAAAGAAGGTAAATAGAAAGGCATAAACAAAGGATAATAAGAACAAAACTGATACGGATAGCAAAGGAGTTTGCTTCCACTACAATAAGCCTGGACACTGGAAAGAAACTGCGAGAAGCATCTTGCAGAGGCTAACCAAAGAAGCTTAGTGAAGTTTCGGTTACAATACGTTTTTGTTCATGATTGAAATAAATTTTTCTTTAAGTCAAGGTTCTACTTGGGTATTGGATACCGACTTTGGTTATCATAAATAAAGATTTATGAAGGACCAAGCGTAGTAAAAGCTAAACAAATATAAGTAATCCTATATGCGGGAAATGTAACAAAGGTTGCCACATTAGCCATAGAAACTTATAGTTTAGCAATGCCTACTGAGCAAATCTATTAAGTCAATAAGTTGTTATTGTATTCCATTCTTGTTAAAAATATTATTTCCATTTTATTGTTGGACAATGAAATCTTTGGTATTATAATTAAGAACAATTGTTGTTCTATTTATAATAATAATGTTTTGTATAGAACTGGAATATTACTTAATAAATTTTGTATACTTGACTTACGTGAAAATAATTTTGCATATTGAACAAATTAGTATAAGAAAAGGAGATGATCATTCAAAGAGTTGAATGTGTGTATTTGCTGAAATACAAGTATGAATTATTTGAAAGGTTCAAAGAATTCAGAAGTGAAACAAATTGGCAAAGTATTAAGATTCTTTGATTAGATCAATGAATAAATACTTGTGCAATAAGTTTTAGATCATCTCAAATGGTTTTCTCATAATGGACACCTCCTGATACATAATAATTGATTAATGTATCTGAAAGGAAAAATCGTACCTTTTTGGACATGGTGCTGTCCATAATGATTTTACCGACATTCCAGTATCCTTCTAGGATCATGTCCTAGAAATGGTTGCATATCTACGAAAATGATAACCTCAAAATTCGGCCCAAGACTCCATAAAAGTTATGGACATGGAGGATTCCTAATCTTAAGTATGTTAAGATAAAGGGTTGTCCAACTTATGTGAAAAGATTTCAAAGGATAAGCTTGGGACAAGATTTGACAAGTACAGATTTGTGGGACATCCTAAAGTAAGTTTAGGGTAAATGTTCTATAATCCTACTTAGCAAAAGGTGTTTGTTACGAAAACACCTTCCTTCTAAGATAAAGGTGTTTATCATTAAAAGGGGCTAGTGGGAGGATAATAGATCTTGAAGAGTTCAAGAACCACAAAACACTATAAGTCAAATAAGAGGAACACAGTAGATGGACCTATTGTACCTGGCCAATCGTAAATCGAATATTACCAAGATACACAGGAGGTATGGATTCATCATGGATGATGATGATGAGGTACGTATCATAGAAGTTGATGATCCAGTTATATACGATGAGGTAAGAGTTATAGACACTCTCAAATATGGAACATTTATTTTGATGAGGCAATCAAAAGAGTTTGATTTTATCAAAAATAAGAATGAACCTAGTGTGTACAAAAGGGACAGTGGGAGCATCGTGACATTCCTAGTACTATATGTTGATATACTACGGATGAGGAATTACATACCAATGCTACAATCAGTAAAGATAAAGTTGTCTAAACATTCCTCCATGAATGATTGGGAAGAGTATCTTAATTGGGGATAAAATCTATATAGATAGATACAAGAGGATGCTCGACTTAACCCAAGGAACGTATATTCATTTGATGCTAAAGTCGTTTAGCATGGCAAACTCCAAGAGATGTCTCATGTTGATGAGCTATGGAGTGTATCTCTCTTAATAGTCCCCACGACTCTCACGAAAAGAGAGTCGCATGAGTGACTATCATGTATGCAATGAAATGTACGAGACCCGATGTTGATCGGTCCATATTATGGAGAAGTTCACTATGAGTCGGTGAAAAATATCTTAAAGTGCTTAACCTAAGTACTAAGGATGTGATCATATTCATGGTGGGTCTAAATTAAAACTAGAGGGCTTAATGAGACTCAAGTTTTTCGAATGAGACCAAGATGATGTAAAAATCCACTTTAAGGTAAAGCGTTATCTTGAATAAGTGGTGCGATTGAATGGGAAAGGTTCCAAACAAAGAAAGAGTTCTTTGGTTTAGTGATAAAGACAAAGTATATACCTATAAATGAAGCTACAAGTTGATTGTTTGGATAAAAGTTCATTACAGAACTAGGAATAGTTCCTAAGTCTCATCTTGGATCTAAACATGTGTTGTGGCACTTTCATTTGATTATTAGAATCATTAAAAGATGGGAAACCACTATAGAGATAGTGGACTCTCATGAACAACATTACATATCCATTAACTAAAGCTTATCCAACAGCAGGATAATCGTCACTTAGAGAAGAAGAGTATAAGATACAATGGCGATTGACTTTAGTGCAAGTGGGAGATTGAAAGTAGTATGCACACAAGCCAATCATGTTTAATGATAAAACATATACTTTGTAACAATCTTATTCATTTATTAATAAAAGTATTAATTTATTAAAGGCTTTTAATTATCTACATGATCTTTGTTTTTATAATATGTGATAAACCCATAGTTTTAAGCAATGCTTTTAGAATAATGATGATGATCATTCTAATGAGATCTAAATTCTTAGAAAGCTTAAAACTAAAATAGTTCCCAATCATTGGATTACTAAATTGGGGATTAGTGAATCCGGATAGATTGGTACATCGTTGCTTGCTCATTGGATGAGGATGATTGATCTCATGATCATTTGTGTGAAGACACTAAAGCAAGTATGTAGGTGCTTATTAGAGAATAAGTTCACTTTGAGCGTTGGCTCGCTAAGGAATACCTAATGGAGTTTTATTTGCTGTCAATAGGAATTCTCAGTAGTGATAGTAGTCAAGTGATGCTTGGACTTGAGATCATCATAGTATCTTGTGTATGATGAGTTATACTTTGACTTATTCCTTAAGACCCTTAGGGTATATCAAAGGGTATGCTTGGGTATAATAAGTTGTACATGGAGATAATGTATGATCAATAAAGAATCTACCACTTCTAATAAAAGAAGAGAATGTCCTATGTGATTCGATAAATGACAACCCAAAGAGTCCTTGGCAAAGCGAATGAAATTAGAAAGGAGTTTCTAATTTGCATTATTTGGAGTTGTGCATTTAAGAATCGAAATACATATAATTAAATAAAATAAGACTTGACAGTAATTCCATGTCTTATATTTAATTGGGACATTGTATGGTGGAAGGATTGAATTGTACGGTAACTATTTACTCAAAGGTTCTTTAATGATTAATGTTGAAATCTATATTATCTGAAAAGTCGTTGATCGCTAGGGAGGCTTATCCCTATTGTAGAATAAATATTATTTAAATAAATTAATTGTTTAATTTATTTATTTAAATAAGATTAGAATTGTTCTAATTGATTTATTCACAACCGGTTTAATATGGAGAACCTAAAGGGTCACACCATAAAAGGAAGAATAATTATTTAAGAAGTTAATGGCATAATCGTAATAATATGTTATGTATATTTAATTTAATCTATGGTGATAGAATAAATTAAATAGCTTAATATTATTATTTAATATTTTAGAAATATTAAATATAAATTAATAAGAGGAGTCTTATTAATATTATTACAATTATTATTAATTTTAATTTCTAAAAGAGTTTAGGAATTAATTTAATATAAGTACTCTCATTTATTCTTAATTGGATTAGGAAGGAAAATTAGTTAAAGGAGTTTAATTAATTATCCATAATAAGATTAGGGAGCTTAATTAATTAAAAGAATTTAATTAATTAATTAAAACCCAATTCCTTAATTGTTAAGGTGGGTTGCCCACATCTATAAATAAGAGGAGTCTTATTATGGGTGGTATGGGTTGTTGATTTTTCAACATACGTAATAATTCCAAGTTGTTGGGAGTACACCTTTTCTATAGAGATAGAAAACTAGGGTTAGCCATAACACCCATCTTCTTGAATTTTATTCTTCCTTGGTGGATCACCTCTAGAGGCCAAACAAATGGGTGGCTAACGTTGATCAAAGGAAGGAACAAAACCCCGGTGGATTCAAGTTGAACGCGAAAGGATTTGGAGGTGAACTTGTACCTGAGGAAGCTCGATCTTCAAGGGTATGATTTTATTCTTTATCTTTTTGTTTAATTAATAATTATGCATAAAGGGTGATCCGGGTATATGGTTTGTAAATTTTTTAAACTCTGATTTTACACGCTTCCGCACTTTTATGCAATTTGATTGCGCACATGAATATTACAAACCTAACAGTTATTATCGGAGATCCGTGGAAGGATTTTCTCAAATTGCTACTCCATTAACTTAGCTGACTTGGAAAGATACAAAGTTCGGTTGGAGCGAAGAATGTGAGAAGAGTTTTCAAGAACTCAAGAGGAGACTCATTTCAAACACTGCTCGACAATACCATCCGCCTCGGAGGGATTTGTCATCTCTGATGATGCTTGAGCAAAAGGGTTAGGATGTATTCTCATGCAACATGGGAAAGTCATAGCTTATGCCTCACGACAACTCAAAGAGTATGAGAGGAATTATCCTACTCATGATCTAGAGTTGGCAGCTGTTGTCTTCGCACTAAAGATTTGGAGGCATTACTTGCATGGGGAAAAAGTGGAGATCTTTACGGATCATAAAAGCCTCAAATATTTTTTCACTCAAAAGGAACTCAACATGCGACAACGACGTTGGCTTGAACTGCTGAAAGATTATGATCATACCATCCAATACCATCCTAGAAAAGCAAACGTGGTAGTTGACGCATTGAGTAGAAGATCATATGCGGGTACAAGTGCGATATTGTCAACCCAAAGGCCCATTTTGTATGACTTGCAAAGGATGGAGATAGAGATAAAGACTCCAGGGACTCACGTGATGATGGCGAACATACGAGTAGAACCGACTTTAATTGATAAAGTTAAAGCTGCTCAAACTACAGACATGGAGCTGATGCGTATGAGGAAGAAAGTGCAAGAAGGTGCTATGCCGGAAGCAAGAATTGATGATGAAGGAATTCTTCGAGTCAACTCCAGACTTTGTGTTCCTAACGATCCTGAGTTAAAGTATAAAATCATGATGGAGGCGCACAACACACCATTTGCAATCCATCCTGGGAGTACCAAAATGTATCATGATATTCGTCATACATTTTGGTGGAGCAATATGAAGAGAGAGATAGCACTGTTTAATCTCAAGGTGTCTAACTTGTCAACGAGTCAAGGCGGAGCATCAAGTACCAAAGGTCCATTGCAACCACTTGAAATTCCAGAGTGGAAGTGGGAGCACATTACCATGGATTTTGTTACTGGTCTTCCCAAGGTTTCTCAAGGCATTGATGTAATTTGGGTCATTGTTGATAGATTGACCAAGTCTGCTCACTTCTTACCAATATGAGAAACTTATACACTTAAACGTCTTGCTTGTATGTACATAAACGAGATTGTAAGACTGCATGGTATGCCAGTATCCATTGTTTCTGATCGAGACCCAAGATTCACTTCACGATTTTGGGTTAGTTTGCAAAAAGCTATGGGCACGGATTTACGATATATTTCAGCATATCATCCTCAGACAGACGGACAATCAGAGAGGACTATTCAAACTTTGGAAGATTTATTAAGACTCTGTGTCCTTGACTTCAAGGGAAGTTGGGATAAGTTCTTACCGTTAGTGGAGTTTTCCTACAACAACAGTTATCAAGCAAGCATTGGCATGGCTCCATTCGAGGCGTTGTATGGAAGAAAGTGTTATTCTCCAGTATGCTGGGATGAGGTGGGGGAAGCAACGTTGTTGGGACCAGGAGTTGGTACGTATTACTATGGAAAAGATTCAAACGATCCGACAACGTATAAAAACCTCACAAGATCGACAAAAGAGTTATGCTGATCTTCATCGAAAGGACGTGAAATTAGATATAGGAGATCATGTGTTGTTACGTGTTGCTCCATGGAAAGGAGTTACAAGATTTGGAAAGAGAGGAAAGCTCAATTCTCGATTAATTGGCCCATTTTTAATCCTCGATCGAGTAGAAAGTGTGGCCTATAGACTCGCTTTACCGCCAAGTATGTCTCGTGTTCATAAAGTTTTTCACATATCCATGTTACGTAAATATGTGGAAGACCCGAACCACATTATTGAGTTGGAACCGGATGAAATAGCGGAAGATTTAACGTATGAAGAGGTTCCTGTTCAAATCTTGGATAAGAAGGAACATATTCTACGCTCCAAGGTTATACCTCAAGTCAAAGTTTTGTGGAGAAACCACGATGTTGAGGAAATGACACGGGAGTTAGAATCAGAAATGAAGTCAAGGTATCCTTACCTCTTCGATATACCAGGTACGTACCCTAATTTCGAGGGTAAAATTTCTTAAGAAGGGGAGGTTGTAAGACCCCAACTTTTTAATAAAAAATGAATTTTATATAAATATCATTTTTGATTATTATGGAGTAAATTTGATATAATGTTATAGTTGTGGGTAATAATTATAAATTTTGCAAAGTATGCAAGTTGTTATATAATATTCGATTGGTTGGGGAATATTCGTTTTAAACAAGAAATATTAAATGCGACGACAAGACAATCATTAGTGGACCCCATTAAATGAAATTATTGTTTGGATTGAGAAAACGACAAAAATATTTTTATGAAAATAACGACGGAAGTTTTACTGGTTGATCTTTGTTGAACTACTCATTAGTAAAGTAATGCGATGTCTGGCGTGGTTGCATAGTAGCACACGGTATTAATTATTGAGGCTTACGTGAGAAGTCACTCAGTTTTGTTCAATTATTGTGTTAGTATTTATAGTAAGTTTGGCGTATTATTTAGACCCCTACTTACCCATTTTTTAAAATTATCGGTGGAAGTTAATCTTAATTTTGTTTTGTTTATATATATATATATATATATATATATATATATAAATATTATATATTTATATATGTATACGGGATAGTCAAAGTGGGTGGGGAAAAAGGGGGGGGAATCAAATTGTCACATGGAGTATTATTTCATTATTTTTTTTGTTAGTGGGTTTTGGTGGGTGAATGAATTGTGTGTTTTATTATGAAAGATAATTTGGTGGGGAATTGATGTTGTTTCGGAAGGTGGAGTCTAATATGGGATATATATATATATATATATATATATATATATATAATTAATATATATATATATATATAAGTTGGATTAAAAGATTGCACATGTGGGATAATTAGGTTGCGTCTGCAATTTATCTTTCACCCGTGAATCTGAAATTATTTCGTTTGAATTCCTACTGTAAAGTCCAATAGTATCCTTCAATTCTCCTATAAATAAAAGCTCATTCCTTCATTATTTTCTTACGAATTCACTGAACTCTAGAGAGAGAAATTATAAAGAGAAAGAAGAAGAGTTTTCTGTTACTTCACTACTCTAATATCAAGTATTATTTTACGCTAAGGGATATTATTCTTTTGTATTCAAGAAGAGAACTTCTGTTATTCCATTTCTTTATTATTCTATTAGAATAACTTGTATACACGGAATACCCTATACTTGGTGACATTCTTCTATTATTCTATCTTTATTATCCCGTTGGAACATCCTGTATGTGCTTTATACTGGACCTGGTTCAGTCTTTATTATTCTGTCTTTATTATTACATTTGAATATCTTGTGCATGTGTTTTACAAACGGACTGGTTCCGTCTTTATTATTACGTATTTATTATTACATTGGAATAACTTTGCCTATCTTCAAGTCTGCATGCGTGGTGATTTCTGTTGTTATTCCATTCTTTATTATTACATTTGGAACATCCTGCTTGATTGTGATTTTCACGACTGGTTCCGTTATTATTATTCTGTTGGAATAACTTGTCTATCTGAATCTGCGCATGCATGGTGATTTCTTTTGTTATTCCATTCATTATTATACTCAGTTGGTTAAAATTTTGACTTCTATACTCAATGAAATTAGTGGAATATCCTTGATATTTGCGCTAAAAGTGATGAAAAACTTTTTAAATCATAAAAGATAGTAGATTTTATTTTCTACTTGACTCTTTTAATGGATTGCTTGTTCCGCTGCAGTTAAACTTGATGTCTATTATATTTTATCATTTTAACATTGTTGGAGACTAATGATAATTTATTCTGAATTATCTTAGTCATAATATTTCTTACTTGGCTAGTTGGGCTCACCATTTCTTTCACTGTTCTCTTCAGGAAATGAGAATATAGCTGGGACGAGTCGGGGAACGGATTGATGGTCCAGAGGATAGCATTAGTAGTCCTCACTATTCTGTGAAATAGTGTGATAATAATTGTAATGAGGACTCCTTTTGAGTTTGTATAATCTCTAGTAGACAATATTTGTGTTAAACTCACAGTTATGTTTTGTCGTATTGTACACGACAGTTGTATTAGTAAGTTGTATTTGAATTTTGTACTATGTTTTTGGCGACTCAAGATGGGTGATGTATACCTATTTTGGGGGCGTCACATAGATAATAGTGGTCAAACGACCGTTGACCAAATGACCGGATGAAGATTCTGGGAAAACCCAGATCTTCAAAGACCGTACTGACCCCTAGTTTGACCGACCTTGATATCTTAGATCTATTGTTGTTAAGATGATCTGGTGTTATGTCGTTATACCCTGTCATGTGTTCTACACTATTGGACCACTAGATTACACAAACCAAGTCCAGGAGGTTTTGATTTAAAGCTTCAAAATAGGTACCTTGGTTGTTCTTCATTTCTGGGCAACCCAGAAAATGAAGAACAGGCCTGACAAGATATTTACATTCCCTGATCTTCGTGATATGATCTGTTATGACTTAGATGATGATTACAACGTGTAGTATTACATACCTACTACAAGATCAATGTTCAAAAAGACCTAGAAACAAGTTATGCAGAGAATTATGCACGATCAAACCTACCTACTTGTTAACTGCTATGAGTTTCTGGGTTGGTACTCAAGAACACCAAGAACACTTTTAGCAACAGACTTGTCGCCTAAGCCTCTTTTAGCGACAGTTTATTTAGAAAATGATTTATTTTATTTAATAAATCGAATTAAATGGTTTTTAATTATTAAAAATACAAAATAAATTCCTAAAAATTATTTTAAAGTCTGAAAATAGTTTTTAATTATTTTGAGTATATTTTATAAATATTTAATATTTTTGGAATATAAATGGTATTTAATTTATTTAATTATAATATTAAATAAATTATTTAAAAATGATTTTAATACATGAAAAATCATGAAAAATAATATTAGGGTAAAAAAATATTTAAAGATATTTTCAAGATGGCATTAATATTTTACGATGAATTTCATTAATTAATTAATATTAATGATAATTAGTTTATTTAATAAATATATTAAATAAATTAAGAAAAATAGAATAAATGATTTAAAAATCATATGAGAATGATTTAAGTGATATAAAAATATTTTAAGTTATAACCTATAACTTTTGATATTTTGTCATGTAAATATTAATATTTTAATATTAAAAGCAATTATTGGATAATGGATTTAAGTGTTTAAAAATCATATTTAAATGATTTTAAGGTACTAAAAATACTTTGATATATTATAAATATATTATAATATTATGACATGTATTTCATTAATATTTGATAATAAATAAATATTAATGATAATAAAATATTGTGGTATTTAATTTATATAAATACGTTTTAATGATTGAAAAATCAAGATAAATAGTAATAATTATTTAAAAATTATTACAAGCTTACGAAAATTATTTTGACTGATATTAAAATTATTTAAGATAATTGTTAAGTGTTTAGGCAGAGTTTAATTGAACTAAGACTCGATAAAAGTCCGACTAGACCGTCGGGATGTCAGTTTTGTGTCGGGCTCAAATCAGACTGAAATAGTTTGACCTGATACTGAGTCTTATGTGTGTTATAGACTGATAAGGTTATGCGTTATGTGTTTAGGTTATTCTATGTATATATATATATATATATATATTATTATATTGTGATGATATTATTCTAATATTGGAGATCTATATTACTAATCGGATAAAGCGATATAAATTCCGTAGCGGTAATCAACGGTTCAGGCAAGTTTATTTTTACTTAACTCTCTTAAGAGTTGTTTCATTTGGATATGCTTATGGTTAATCATTGTTGATTGCAATGTATAATTGTACTCTGTACATATTGCATGTATAAGTCAGGTATGAAAGGCTGATCACCTTCATTACCCTTCGGTTCAGATATAATTGTTCATGTAAAATACTTGTTCAGTCAAAATTTTGTTCCTGCTAGTTCACAATTATATTGTTGAATTATAGCCAGCCAATTATTCAAATCAT
The DNA here is from genome assembly GCA_020205615.1 of Panax quinquefolius. Lineage (NCBI taxonomy): Eukaryota > Viridiplantae > Streptophyta > Magnoliopsida > Apiales > Araliaceae > Panax > Panax quinquefolius. The sequence continues at coordinate 90,067,214 of CM035172.1, read as the reverse complement.
TTCAATCATGATATATCGTTATATTGTTAAACTTAAACTTGCTGGGCAACTTTTATGCTCACTCTTGCTATATCATGATAAAACATTGCAGATTAAGACGAACGCGTCGGATATAGGAAAAGATTAAAGAAAGTTCCAGCTTTAGTTTATGTATGTGATTAGAAATGTAATAATGTAGTTTGATAATAAAGTTATGTGTTAGATATTTATGAATTGTGTATTAAGTTAAGGTTACTCGACCTTGGGGAATAGTGTGTAATGTATTGTATAAAAAATTTATGTTTATATCTTCCGCAAATAGTAATAGTTGTATAGAATGATCGAACCGGATCCGCGGTGATTCGGGACCTCGAATTTGGTGCCGTCACAACTTTCATCACAATATAAGCATGAGAATGATGACAATGACGTAATAATTCAATAAAACAAGTTCAATGATAAATTTTAAAAATTTATAATTTAATTTATGCAGAATTCAATAACGTTCAAATTGTCAACATGATACTACTTTATGGAGTAAAATTCAAGAATAATATTCATGTACCAAAAATAATTTGGACAGAACAAAAATATATTTTTTGGGTAAATGGTACCCCATGAATAGCACCCTGTGAATAGTACTTCGAGAATAGTACCTCGTGAATAGTAACCCAACATGAAAAGTATCTCAAATACCCGAGTAAATAATATTCGGGTGAATAGTAACCCATGAATAGTAACTTGTAAATAGTACTCTGGCATGAAAAGTGCCCCGAATTCCCGAGTGAATAATATTTGAGTGAATAGTAACCGGGTGAATAGTAACCCATAAATAGTAACTCATGAATAGTATTCTGTCATAAAAAGATCAATAATTATCAACAAAGCTCAGAATAATATTTTCATGAAAAGATACTGGATGAAGCGCAAATATCCAGGATATTCTACTAATTTCGTGTAGTATAAAAACCAAAACTTTAACCAACTGAGTATAATAGAATATATAAAACTGCAAATGGATTTTTGCCCGCCATGCGGTAATCCATGTAGACAGATCATTTCCATAATTTAATAAGGAATGAATACGAAGGATCATTCACCATGCATACGGTAATCCACATAGACAGGTTATTCCAACAGAATAATAAAGAATTGAATAATAGAAGAATTCACCAGGCGTGCGTAATCCACACAGATAGGTTATTCCAACAAAATAATAAAGAAAGGAATCAGGTCATGCGTAACCCGCACAGACAGGATATTCCAACAAAATAATAAGGAATGGAACCAGGTTATGCGTAATCCGCACAGACATGATATTCTAACAGAATAATAAAGAATGGAATAACAACAGAATTCACCAGGCATGCGATAGAGCCTTATGAATGAGTTATTCCAATGAATAATAAAGAATATAATAATAGAAGAATTTCACCATGTATGCGGTACTTGGCATAGGCGAGTTATTCAACATAATAATAAAAATGGAATAACAACCCTTACGAGTATTAAAAGAAAATAAATCTCTTCATGAGTACGAAAGAATAATACCCCTTACCTCAAAAGAAGACTGGATACTGGAATAATGAGGTAGCAGACTTCTCTTCTTCTTTTTCTCTATAATAATTGCTCTATAGCTTTAGTGAATTGGTGAGAAATGAAGGAAGAATGAGCTTCTATTTATAAAAAAATATAGTTTCGATAATTGCACGTTTTGAGGATCGAAATATTACAATATATTACCTTCCTCTTTTCCTTCATTCTTAATTTAGTCCTGCAAGTATTATCAAACTTGCACCACCTCCCATAACAGTAAATCATGTGAATTAATAGTAAATCATGTGACTCAAAAGTTCTAATCATGTGAAAAAAACAATTATAGTATAGTACCTTCATCTATACCTGTATTTTTAATTTAGTCATGCAAGTATTATCAATCTTGCACCAACTCTCCTAATAGTAAATGAATATGAATCAATAGTACACACATGTGAACAAATAGTTATAATCATGTGAATCAATAGAAATTAATTGCTCATTTATCCGGTTAATTACCCGATTGGTCAATATAACCTCCAGACATAAATTATTATGGAAATAAATGTCGATTTTCACTAACACTAATTATTCTAACACAATGGAACTATCAATTTCATCTTTAATCAACACAGACTTATTCAACTTTAATATTATAATTCACAATATTTAAAAACCAGGTCGTTCCCAGGAAAGAGGGGGCTTTCCAATAAGGATTTTTCCTTGTTGGCGCGCAATTAGGTGACCAAACCTCTCCTTGACAGAACTTCTAGACATTGTCAATATTGCAAATAATAATATGAATAACTTTGTCATCTCAATTATTGATTTAATAATATAAAATATTGACACTGTGACAATAATTGAATCAATAATATGAGAGATATGATGCAACAATTACTGTAGCAATAATTGAGTATAAATGAATGACTTCTTACGTAATCATCAATAATCAATATCATGTGCTACTATGCAACCACGCGTATTATTGTACTTTTACTACCGGGTAGTTCAACAGTTTCAACGGTACACTTTCGCCGTTATTTTTATAAAAAGATAATTCTGTCGTTTTCTAACTACGACAATACTTCCGTTGTGGGGTCCACCAAATATTGTGTCGTCGTACAGATATTCCCCGACACAAAGAATATTCCCCGACCAAACGAATATTTTATAACAACTTGCATACTTTGCAAAAAAAAAATCACATATCACCCTTAACTTTAACCTTTTATCAATTTAACCATTTACGAAATAAAATAATAATTATAAGAAAATTGAATACTTTCATTTCATAAAATTGGGGTTTTACAAAAATGTTTTAAATATATTTTGAGTTATTATAAATAACTTTAATATTTTGGCAATGGTTTCATTATTAGTTTAATATTAATTAAATATTGATGATAATAGAATTATTTGATATTTCAATCATTTAATAATGATTCCGATTTTTGAAAAATTATGAGAAATTATAATAATTGTTTAAAAATTAGTAGAAGTCGTTTAAAATTAATTTGATCGATGTTTAAGTTATTTAGAACTTCAGTGTAGAGTCTCAGACTCGATAATTACCCGATAAAGCCGTCGGTACACCGACATGTTTTCGATATTGATCTAGACTTAGATAACTTGACTATATACGTGTTTGTTTATGATTCAATGACTGCTAAACATATATGACAATGTGATTAGGGTATGTGCTGACTACAAATAGCAGTACTATGTGTTATGATATATCATTCTAATCGAACGAATGATCTTATTAATGATATGTTGTGATATAAGAGATAAAACTAAATTGCGGTATTGTAAGCAGCAGCTCAGGCAAGTATCCTACCTTTGCATTTACTTTATGCAATGGACATAAGTAAGAAAGTTTGAAATTATATTATTATTGTGCCAGAATATTAACCCTATTGTTATATATATTATATCCGATCATTGTTCATCAACATAGTATTATATTATAATTCAAATATTTATTCTATTCGTTAATTTCTATATATGGTTATACAAGTGTCCACACTTGGATAATCATTGTATTTAATCACATGTTGATACATATTTATAAATTTCCAGTATGTATATGTCAACTTAAAAGCCGTCTAAGCTGATTGATTTGGCTAGACACAAACTTATAGATTATTGTTGAACGAGATAAATCCTTACTATTCTACAACCGAATTGTTTTGGTTTGGAATCCTGACTAAGTATGAACATCCCGTACATGGGAAAACTTTTTGTGCACCAAAGGCGGATAGATGAACTAAATAATTGTTCTTGCATGTAGTATTGATCAATATAGGGCATAACGGGCTGATCACTCCCAGTGCCTGTAAGTTATGACGGTTTACAGATGAAGTTATGTTTAACCTTTTCTTAAATAGAAAACAATGTTCATAGTCTGTCGACTAATCTCCAGTTATAGTTTGTACGTAGTTTCAAAATTTTGATATAGAATTAAAATATTGTTATTATTGGTTCAGATTACTTCACAAATATTAATTCGTTGTAGAAGGGTAGTACAAAGAAAACATTTAATCCTTTCAGCTAATATTTATAATTGTTATTACTTGCTGGACACCCAAATGCTCATCCTTGCTTAATTTAAATGTTTTCAACTAAGTGTGAACAACCAGAGGGCTCTGCCAAGAACAAAGGAAAAGGGAAAGTTACTGAATGAGTGTTATGCTATATATTATGTAATAATTTGGTTTTATTAAGATAAGGATGATATATAATATCTATCATGTATTATAATGAATGTTTAAAGGTTGCGTACTTGAGAATAGACTATGATATGTAAATTAAGTTTGATATTTATATTATTATTATTAGTATTAGTATTTTTCCTTTCATAGATATGGTATCGTGAAGCACCGAGGAGTTCGGTTTCAAGTACTGAGTTTGAATCTTTACATATATATATATATATATATATATATATATATATATATATATATATATATATAAATAACATTATCGAGTTATGCCTCGATTGAGCCTGGATTTTACATCCGGAGCATAAGGTCTCAATTACTATTGAGCATAAGGGTTTGAAAACCTCTTTTACAAAACATCACTGCTATATCTTGTTTAAAACTTAATTTTTACATAAATTCAAACCCTGTGTATATAGGTGTGAAGGATGCCTCACACTACTTCCAAATAACAGCACATTGACCCACACACACACACATATTCAAATAACAGTTTCTTGAAAAGTGACGGTCACCGTGGTAACATGGATGTCGGGGGGGTACCTAACACCTTCCCTCCGCATAACCAAGTCCCCGGACCCTAATGAATCTCAATTTTACAGACCCGTTAAGCAGTGTCACATCACTGGGTCAACGTGCAAACCTTTTCTCGGTTGTGTTGGTACAACCACTTAAAAAACCAACTGGCGACTCTTACAGTCAAATCGTCGACATATAAATGTCGGACCTTTTCACAACTTGTTTTTTTAAACAAATCTTGTAACATTCTAGAATTTTAAATGTAATATTAAATATTTATTGATTTATATAAATATTTAATGGATGTGATTATCGTTGAATAAATATTTGTTCAATTGATTTAATTTTGTTTAGTTAATTATTTATTCAATAAATAATTGATGAATTAAGGAAATGATTATTATATTGATATTTCAATGATTAATTATTTGTATTATGTTATGTGATTAAAGGATTTATTTAATTAATTGTGATTTGCATTGATTAAAATAAATATGAAAGCTTGATTAAATATAGTGTGACAAATAACTATATTATAAGGAGTTATTAAAATAAATTAAAGTAGTTTAATTTAGTTTTAACAAGCAAGAGCTTATTATATAAATTCTTTAAAAATTAAAGGGTTTTGCCAAACAAAGCCTAATGGCTTTTGAGATTTCTAGTTTATTTAAATTAAATTAAATAAATAAATAAAATAATAAATATAATATATTTATATTATATACGTTTATGTTGGTAACTGATATATTTAATAAATGTATTAAGGACATATCAGTTTTTCATTTTGGTTATTATGCATACTGGCTATCAAAGCTTCATTCTAACTTTGTTAGTCTAGAGGCAATAGAGAGAACTGTGAGTTGAGAGAAATTGAGAGAAAGCTTAGGATTTTCAACAATTCCAGTGATCGTAGCAAGAATTACACACTTCTTGAAGGTATGTTCACAACCTTAGTGGTATATAAATGTGTATATACGTGTATATGTATTTCACGGTAAATTTTTTCTCATGTTTTGTTATAATCAATTGTTGAATTATGGACATATAAAGTTGATAATTATGGCTATACATGTTTGTAATGCTGGAGTAATGTTCAAACAAGGAGATTGCATGCTAAATTGTTCGACAATACAGTAGAAATTTTTTCAGTCGTTATGTTCTTCATATAGTCTGAGTAAGTACCAATTTTGAGGGTCAAATTGCATGCTAAAATGTTAAAAATTGGAGTTTTATGTGAAAAACATGAAAATTGAGAAATTAAAATAGTGTTAGTAGTTGTTAAATTGTGTTAAGTGATTGTATATGTTAACAATCATGTTTATGATAGTTGTATATTTATTTTACGTGTTATTATCACCGTTTGATGGGTGAAATTCGTGTTAGTTGGCTTAATAAAATGTGTCGTGGCTCTGTTATGCAAAACTGGGTTCTACAAGTTGCGCGCGCGAGTGGCCATTTTTAGACACGGAAGTCTATTTATTCTGCAGATTTTGGTTGTTTGTTGTAGGTTAGCTTATGGTTATGGAATGTTAGAATCATGTAACAACAAGGTTAAATAGAGTCATGTTATGCGGATTATGAATTCAAAATGTTAAAAGTGATTAGTAAATCAAGAATGCGTTATGTGATAATTTGGTATACATAATGAACGTTAGACAAGGGTTGTGAAGTAAAACACTTAGAGTTTCTGAAATGTAAATGGTAATGATCATGTTATGGTATGTTAGCATATCTAACAGGTGTTGTGATTCTAAAATTATGTGAAGGTGATCGTGAATTTAATTTTATAGCTTACGCTTAAGGCAAGTTTTCTAACTCTACACTTTCGTTGAGCTAGTTCATTTATTACATTGTGCAAGTTTTCTAACTCTACACTTTCATTGAGCTAGTTCATTTATTACATTGTACAAGTTTTCTAACTCTACATTTTTGTTGAGTTAGTTCTATTATTATATTGGTTCATTCTAACTTGTTTACAATTAAGCAAGTTTCTTAAGTTCTATTATTGTATAATGAGCTTAGTTTTTGAACTCTCGTCTCTATTATTGAACTTTTTTAATTCCTTGCATGAGTTAATACATTGTTGGGCAAGGTTTTAGTCTCCAGCTTGCTATCAGTTAAATGTACGTTCAGGAATATCATTCTAATGTTATAAGACTCGAATCTTAGCTTATTTTACTATTCAAGCAAAGGTTAACCATTTTATTCATTCTATTGAATACTTATGCTCTATAGTTATTTTAAGCATGAGTTAGATATATAGAATCAGTTCATTTATGATTCTCCAATGTTCTAAGTTATGTTGTTATTACATAACTGTTGTATTATCAAACATTGTTGATTGAACTAGTTCCCTAGTTGATGATCATTAAACTTCAATTACCCTTGAAAGCTTATCCAAACCAAACTTTCTTTGGTGTGGACTTGTACTCTAAATACTGAGATGAACAACCCTATGTTTAGGGGTTTACGCTTAGCGTTGAAATGGTTGTGCACAATACATTTATGCGAAGGATTGATCCCCCTAAAGAATGCGTGGAGTCCTTTATAGTCATACGACTATTAAGGTTAAAGTTGAAAGATTACTTATAATCTGTGGACATGGTTCATGGTCATTTGACCCTCGATAGTATATTTAAGACAGTTAATAGAATAAATCATTCAGTTCTATTGAGCCTATGAATTGGTAAATGTTGAAATGATAATAGAACATATCATTCAGTTCTATTGAGCCTATTATTTGGAAAATGATGTAAAGATAATTATTCTTATTTCAAGTGAGCTTTGTTTGCTCACTCTTGCATATTTATACATTTATTGCAGCTATTGTTGAGAAGGTAGATAAACTTACAACTAGCAAAGGAAAGGGAAAAATGTACAAGTGATGAAGACTTGTAATTTTGCTTAAATCGTTATGATGATAGACTTTTAATAATGATGTGATGTAATAATTTTATTTCCAGACTTGAATGATAGTATTAAAGGTTAGAGAACCTGGGAGATAATGTTTTTATTAAAGTAATCCTCAGTGTAAGCGTGTTTTTATTATTCAATTTATTATGATTGGGTAGTTAGATATGAATGTTTTGATTACGTGAACACCAAATCTTGAGGTAATGAAGTACCAGGATTTGGGGGTGTCACAAATCTCACCTAACATGAGAACACCAAAAGACAAGAACAAAAAAGAGACAAATAAAAATCTCGACGTCGACAATACTATTATCAGACTTCATTATATCATATCAGTTGGAGACTATAGATAGAAAAGAGAGTGGTGTGAGAGATTTTGTGTAAATTAAAGAAGAGATTTGGAGAATTAAAGGTTTATATCATCTTAACAGAATTAGCAAGGGTAATTTCTTAATCCCAATTTTAAATTATGTTTTTAAGTTTCCTCCATGAACGTATATTTAAGTTCTCTATTAATCGAAATTCATGAGTTATTTGTTAAAAACTTGATGTTAGATGTTTATTAACATGTATAGTTCAATTATATATGATCTATATGTGTTTTTGAGTAATCAAATCCATGTAATTGTGTTTTATTGGAAATTTGTAGTTTATAGAGTAAGAACATATGAATATGGCTTAAAATGATGAAAATTTATGTTTAATTTGCATATTAATCGGTAAATTTATAATTGATTATGTTTATACATGTAAAAATGAAAAGAACGAAACTTGTATGGACATATTTGGTTAAAAACGAGTTCATAGTAGTTGATTTCGTTAAGAATGTGAAAATAAAGTTTTTCACAAAAACCATCAAAATTATGACTTTAAATCTTGTTGTTTATGTGACTTCAGATGTTAAAAGCATGCTAAGAATGTCATTAAATGTTTCTGTTAAGTTCAGAACACATGGGTAATATTGAATTCATTGTTTATGTGAAGTTCTGGCCAAATTTAGTTTTCTGTTGTGTTCATTTGCAATTTTCAAAATTGAATATTGGGTAGTCACAACTGTGTCTTCGAAGTCAGAGTTTGACTTCTGTCAGAATTCGACTTTGGATGGCGTCCTGTATGTGCCTTCGGGGTCAGAGTTCGGCTTCAGTCGGAATTCAACTTTGGATGGTGTCACGACTGTGTCTTCGAGGTTAGAGCTCAGCTTCAGTCAAAGTTAAGCTCCGGATGGCGTCATGACTTGATTATGGCGAACTTCTTTTGAAGAATGGTTATGACTTTGGTTATGGAGAACTTCTTTTGAAGAAGTGTCGTGACTTTGGAAGTTAAGACTTCGGAAGGATGACTTCAGAAGGATGACTTTGGAAGTCGAGACTTCGGAAATCGATGGGTATCAGGATTGAGTACTTTTTATTTTCGTCGTGTATAGTCCATTACAATCTAGTCTAACCTAGTCTAATGAACATGATAATGTGTTGGACATATAATAAGATGTCATATTAGATTGTTAACAAACATGTGATGAAATTGCATGATGATTTGAAAAGTTGCATGAGACGACCCCAAAATAGGTATACAACACCCATTCTGAGTCGTCAAAATACATGGTACAGAAATAACTACAACTTTATTAATACAACATAAAAACTTGTGAGTTTAACTACAAATATTGTCATCTAGACAATATCCACACTCAAATAAGTCCTCAATTCAATTATTGATACATTATTTTACAAAAATGGTGAGGACTAGTAAAATAACTTTTAGAACCATCATTCCATACTCCGACTAGTACTCGCTACATTCTCGCCTCCTGAGAAGAAAAATGGAACAAAAAGGAAAAGGGTGAGCTCAACTAGCCCAGTATAGAACATTATGACTAAGATAATATAAAACAAATTATCGTTAGTCTTCAACAGGGAAAAATCTAATAGAATACAATAGACAACAAGTTTTAAATCAATATTCGCAGCGGAAATAATAATTCATTAGAAGAGTTAAGTATAGAATGCAAACTACTATCTTCTATATATGAATTTAAAAGTTCATTGTCTATCTTTTATCCCTGTAACATCAATCAATATATATCTGGAATCAAATATTCATCTTTGCACTACGGGCCAAAGATATTCATCAGAAATCATTCATCTTTGCACTACAGGCCAAAGATATTCAATTATATCATCATTTAGGACTGAGGATGATGAAAAATATTTTAAAGAAAATGAATCCAGTGAAACAAAAGAATAAATATTAAGGATTCGTACTTTAAACAATCCAAGTTCAAAAATACTTCATAAATAACCAGAGTGGAGTAAAATTCAAGAATGATCAAAACATGGATACAATCAAAGCTAGTATCCAGAATAGATATTTTGGACAAAAAGAAGAAAATTTCATTTTTCGGTAAATAGTGTCGTATACGTGAATAGTAATTTCGACACTAAAAGATAGAAATTTCACAAAAAAGATCATCATGCTTCGTGAATAGTAACTCGTGAATAGTAACTCGTGAATAGTAACCCCGACATGAAAAAGTTCCAAATTTGATAAAAAGTTCTAACCAATATTTCAGCATAATGATATTGAAGAAATGATATCATTTGAGAAGAGAATAACATCCCTTACCTTAGCTAGAATAGTACTTCTGGTTGGAATATCAGATATAGTGCTGAAGGAACTTGCACCGTATAGCAAAAGATACTCAAAGTATAAAAATACTCACAAAATAAACCGATATTATAGAGAGAGAAATCTGTAGTTTCTGGTGTGATTTTCAATTCTAACCTAAGCACCCTATTTATAGGAAAATGCTTAGAACACCAAAGTAGAAAATTTAATAAATTAATAATATATATTTATTACATTCTTACGCACACCTAATCTGATTCAAATCAGCCACCACACTTCACCTAAATCAAAAAAATGTTTTTCTTATTAAAAATAATTAAAACTTCCAACAATTAATAATTAATTAATCCAGAACTTCAATAATTCATAATAAATAGCCCTTTTATCAGAAAATTCGAATCTCAAAAACTTTTTATAGGAAATTCAATTTTCTACAACTTTGCAGAAGAAAGTTTTTTCCAAATTCAAAAAGAAATTGACTGAAATCTATAAACGAACGATTTTACAGGCTATAATCAAATTTCGGTCAAGAAATGGGCCCACAAACATGTTCTAAACAACTTTTGTAACAAAAATACTCTTCCTCCTCATATACTCATATATCCCACATTCATTGTAAAAATATCATCGTTATTATATTATAATAATATAATAAAATATTATTTTATCAGAAAAGATAAAATATCAATTTTTTAACAATTGTCACTTTAAAAATTTTCTCCATCTATAACCACATAAAATCAATATTTTCCTCATCATATAAATCAATAATTAATTATTCACAAATAATATTACAGAATCACAAGATCGCAACCGTGTAGTTCCTGAGGAAAGAGGGGCTTTCGAATAAGAATTTCTCCTCATCTTGGTAGCAATTAGGTGACCAAACCTCTCCTTAGATGTAACTTTCTAGACATTACCAATAATGTTTTCTAATAATATTATTTAGATAATATGAATTATTGCTTCGATAATGGAAAATACTGTGTAGTGACAATTATTGAAACAACGATAATATAAAATATCAACGCATCAATTATTGAATCAATAAAATAAAATCTTTGAGCGAACTCATCAGAATAATTATTGAGTAGTGCCTTCTTACGTAAGAATCAATAATTGGTGCAATACCGTATACTCTTCTTGTGCAACAACGCCAGACTTCGTATTTTAACCACACCAGTATTCCAACATTGTTAATTGTAATAACTACTGTTTGTTATTTATAAAAAACTTATACTTATCATTTTCTTCCTCCAATAGCTTTCCGTTATGGGCCCACAAAAGACTACGCCGTCGTGCGAATATTCCCTGACAGCAAGAATATTCCACGACCAAATGAATATTCCCCGACAATAATGAATATTTTATAACCACCTGTTTATTTTTAAAATATTACAGTATTTTACCCATAACTAACCACATTAATCAATTCAACCCTTACTATTTCAAAATAATAAATAAATAGAAATTAAATTTCATTTATAATAAGTTGGGGTCTTACAACCTCCCCTCCTTATGAAATTTCATCCTCGAAATTGACGTACGTACCTGGTGTTTCGAAAAGGTGAGGATACCTCGCTTTCATTTCCGTTTCTAACTCCCAGGTCATTTCTTCAATTGCATGGTTCCTCCACAAAACCTTAACCTGTGGTATAACCTTAGTGCGTAGGACATGCTCTTTCCTATCCAAGATCTTGACAAGTACCTCCTCGTACGTTAAATCTTTGGCTATCTCGTCTGGTTCTAACTCAATAACGTGGTTCGGGTCTTTCACATATTTAAGAAGCACGGATACATGAAAAACATTATGAACACGAGACATACTATAGAGGTAACGCGAGTCTATAGGCCATATTTCCTACTCGGTCAAGAATCTGAAATGGACCAATAAATAGTGGATTGAGCTTTCCTCTCTTTCCAAATCTTGTATCTCCCTTCCATGGAGCCACACGCAACAATACATGATCCCCAATACTAAATTCCACGTCCTTTCGATGAAGATCCGTATAACTCTTTTGTCGATCCTGTGCCATTTGTATACGTTGTCGAATCATTTGGATTTTTTTCGTAGTCATACGTACCAACTCGGGTCCCAACAATGTTGCTTCACCCACCTCATCCCAACATATTGGAGAGCGACACTTTCGTCCATACAATTCTTCAAATGGAGCTACACCTATACTTGCCTGATAACTATTGTTGGAGGAGAATTCCACCAATGGTAGGAACTTATCCCAACTCCCTTTGAAATCTAGGACACAGAGTTTTAATAGATCTTCAAGGGTTTGAATAGTCCTCTCTGATTATCCGTCCATTTGAGGATGGTATGCCGAACTGAATCGTAAATCCGTCCCCATAGCTTTTTCCGAACTAACCCAAAATCTTGAAGTGAATCTTGGGTCACAATCCGAAACTATGGATACTGGCATGCCATGCAATCTCACAATCTCATCTACGTACATACGAGCAAGACGTTCAAGGGAATAAGTCTCCCGTATCGGCAAGAAATGGGCAGACTTGGTTAATCTATCAACAATAACCCAAATCGCATTTATGCCTTGAGAAACCGTGGGAAGACCCGTAACGAAATCCATGGTAATGTGTTCCCACTTCCATTTCGGAATCTCAAGTGGTTGCAATGGACCCTTAGGCACTTGATGCTCCGCCTTTACACGTTGACAAGTTAAACACATAGAGATAAACTTTGCAATCTCTCTCTTCATATTGTTCCACCAAAATGTATGTCGAAGATCACGATACATTTTGGTACTTCCAGGATGAATTATAAATGGTGTATTGTGTGCCTCCATCATGATCTTGTACTTTAAATCAGAATCGTTAGGAACACAAAGTCTGGAGTGGACTCAAAATATTCCTTCTTCATCAATTCTTGCTTCTGGAATAGCATCTTATTGTACTTTCTTCTTCATAATCACCAGCTCTGGGTCTGTGGCTTGAGCAACTTTAACTTTCTCGATTAAAGTTGGTTCTATACGTATACTTGAAATCATCGCACTCATTCCTGCATATGATCTTCTACTCAACGCGTCAGCTACCACGTTTTCTTTTCCAGGACGGTATTGAACAGTGTGGTCGTAATCTTTCAAAAGCTCGAGCCAACGTCGTTGCCGCATGTTGAATTCTTTTTGAGTGAAGAAATATTTGAGGCTTTTATGGTATGAATATATCTCCACTTTCTCCCCATATAGATAGTGCCTCCAGATCTTTAGCGCGAAAATGACTGCTGCCAACTCTAGATAATGAGTAGGATAATTCATCTCATATTCTTTAAGTTGTCATGAGGCATAAAGCTATGACTTTCCCATGTTGCATGAGAACACACCTAACCTTTTGCACGAAGCATCATTTGAGATAACAAATCCATCCGAACCAGATGGTATTGTCAAAATAGGTGCCAAAATGAATCTGCTCTTGAGATCTTGGAAACTCTTCTCGCATTCCTCACTCCATACGAATTTTGTATCTTTACGAGTCAGCTGAGTTAACGGGGTAGCGATTCGAGAAAACCCTTCCACGAATCTCCGATAATAACCACTAAACCCGAAAGCTACGTGCTTGGTCACCGTCTTTGGTTGCTCCCAACTTTGTATTGCTTCAATCTTCGCCGGGTCAACAGACACTCCATGTTTTGACACCATGTACCCAAAGAATGCTACTTCCTCAAGCCAGAACTCGCATTTCTTCAGCTTGTCATATAGCCTGTTATCACGAAGCCTTTGCAGTACCAGCTTCAAATGGTGCTCATGATCTTCACGACTTTTGGAATAGATGAGGATGTCATCAATAAAGACAACAACGAACTGATCCAAATATTCCTTGAATACTCGGTTCATCATATCCATGAAAGCAGCAGGAGCATTAGTCAATCCAAAAGACATGACTAAGAATTCATAATGCCCGTACCGAGTTCTGCAAGTAGTCTTTAGAATATCCTCACTTTTAACCTTCAGCTGATGATATCCAGAACGAAGATCGATTTTTGAAAAGAATTGTGCTCCTTGCAACTTGTCAAACAGGTCATCAATATGAGGTAGCGGATACCTATTCTTGATAGTGACATGGTTTAATTCCCGGTAATCGATACAAAGTCGCATACTCTCGTCTTTCTTCTTTACAAATAAAACAGGAGCACCCCAAGGAGATGTACTAGGGCCGAATGAAGCGATGTCCAACAACTCATGTAGTTGGACCTTTAACTCTGAAGTTCAATAGGAGCCATTCGATATGGGGTTTTAGAAATGGGCTTTATACGGGTTCAAGGTCAATAAAGAATTCAACTTCACGTTACGGGTAGACCAGGAAGTTCTTGAAATCGTCGGAAAGTCAATAACAACAGAATATTATTCAAATCGGCGTGTCTTTATTCAAATCCATAACATGGGCTAAGAAAGCTTGACATCCATTTTTCAATAAGCGAATAGCTTTATGACTTGATATGATAGTGATTGATTTTAATGGTTTAGTTGCTTGAATTACACAACACAGTTGATTAGGAATATGAAAACTAACAACCTTACGAAAATAATAAATTTTGGCATGATGAGTAGTTAACCAATCAATCCTAAAATCACATCAAAAGAAAGTATCTTTAAAGAGATAAGGTCAACGGGTAATGTGATGGTGCCAACTTGGATCAAATAAGATTTATAAACGATGGATGTGATGAAAGTTTCTCTAACGAGTCTCCACGAGATAGGTCAAAGTCTAATTTCTCCTGAGTCAAATTTAAGCGTTGAGCACAAGTAGGAGAGATAAATGAATGGGTAGAACCGGTGATCAAGTAATGTATAAACTTCGCATGAATTTATGATTAGCTTACCGTGATCACCTCGTTTAGGTTCCTCGCATGTCGACTACCGGTCCACGACAAATGCTCTTCCGAGAATCGTTGACTTTGACTTTTACGAGTGCGACCTTTTGAGTCACCATCCCTCATTGGACTTGGTTTCCCTACAAAGACAATCTCGAGCGATATGTCCTTCCTTTCCACAATTATAGCATACCTTGAACTGTTGTGGGCGGTTTGGTGATATGTCCCTCTTTCCACATTTATAGCATCTGACCGGTGGTCGTTTTCTCTCCCTAAAACCGATTCTTTCTTTGGTGTTTGATGTCTTCATAAATCATTGTTGAATCTCCTCTTTTAAAATCTCCCCCAGACTAAACTTCTTCTATTTTCATGGCCAATATTACCACTAGAGTGGTTCTACCGCTTTTGCCTAAATGTTTTCCTCCCATTGGTTTTCATTGCTTCACGATGGCTTGCATCACCGATGTACCACCTGGGTTGTGGTCCTCGGTTGAATGTACTCGCTATCTCGCGCTAATAATTGAGCCCCGCTGACAACATCCAGAATATAAAGAAAATTTATGAGATATAAGATATTGCCGAATCTCGGGTTTTAAACCTCTCAGAAACATCCTCATCATTCGTTCCTCATTCTCTACCAAATGAGGTACAAACCTGGATAACTCTGCGAACTTCACCTCGTATTGGGACAACATGTCATGTTGTTTTGTTCTAGTCTAATAAACTCTACCTCCTTCATATGGCGAATACTTTCGGAAAGTATTTTTTGTTGAAAAGTTTACAAACGTTTCCCAAGACATCTTTGAGTCTGCGAAGAAGTTTGGGTCCGTTCCACAGACTCCCAGTGATGATCGCCTCGCCACGGAACATAAAGGTGGCGAATTGAACCTTCTGTTCCTCCGTGCATCCCAAGACATCGAATATCTTGGTAATTTGCTTGACCCACGTTTTCGCCATGATCGGATCCGGCTTTCCCTTAAATTCGTGGTCCCAACTCTTTGAACTGTTTGGCCGTGATAAGCCCAGCGTTGCTATCATTTCCACCGTAATTACGTACACGAGTCTCCTCGTGCGGTTTTGCATGAACTGCAAAAAGCTCCTAAACATCCCGTCGTTCATCGTCTACTCAGTGGTGTTATTTACAGGAGGAATATTGCCTTCCTGTTGCACGTTCACCTGGGTGGTGATTAAAGGTGTTTCCATGGTCTCATTAACTCCACCGTTAATATTCTCAGCTGCCATTCTTAAATACTACCATAAAACAAGGGTTAATTAAACAATTTAACATATCACATATGAACCATATACTTCAACTGACCAACAAATAAGCTTAGGTATGACACACTAGCGAAGGATAACTCGTCTCTCCCCTCCTAGTACTATTCCCCGATCTCCGCCAGAGACCATATCCCTAAGCTCTGATACCAACTGTGATGACCCCAAAATAGGTATACAACACTGATTCTGAGTCGTCAAAATACATGGTACAGAAACAACTACAACTTTATTAATACAACATAAAAACTGTGAGTTTAACTACAAATATTGTCATCTAGACAATATCCACACTCAAATAAGTCCTCATTTCAATTATTGATACATTATTTTACAAAAATGGTGAGGACTAGTAAAATAACTTCTAGAACCATCATTCCATACCCCGACTATTACTCGCTACATTCTCGCCTCCTGAGAAGAAAAATGGAACAAAAAGGGAAAGGGTGAGCACAACTAGCCCAGTAAAGAACTTTATGACTAAGATAATATAAAACAAATTATCGTTAGTCTTCAACAGGGAAAAATCTAATAGATTACAATAGACAACAAGTTTTAAATCAATATTCGCAGCGGAAATAATAATTCATTAGAAGAGTTAAGTAGAGAATGCAAACTAATATCTTCTATATATGAATTTAAAAGTTCATCGTCTATCATTTATCCCTGTAACATCAATCAATATATATTTGGAATCAAATATTCATCTTTGCACTACAGGCCAAAGATATTCATCAGTTGGTCATGTTCATCAAAACATCTGTTCATCTTTGCACTACGGGCCAAAGATATTCATCGAAATCATTCATCTTTTGCACTACAAAGCCAAAGATATTCAATTATATCATCATTTAGGACCGAGGATGATAAAAATATTTTAAAGAAAACGAATCCGATGAAACAAAAGAATAAATATTAAGGATTCGTACTTTAAACAATCCAAGTTCAAAAATACTTCATAAATAACCAGAGTGGAGTAAAATTCAACAATGATCAAAACATGAATACAATCAAAGCTAATATCCAGAATAGATATTTTGGACAAAAAGAAGAAAATTTCATTTTTTGGTAAATAGTGCCGTATACGTGAATAGTCTTAATATCGTGAATAGTATATCGTGAATAAATAATGTATCATCATCGTTATTATATTATAATAATATAATAAAATATTATTTTATCGGAAAAGATAAAATATCAATTTTTAACAATTGTCACTTTAAAATTTTCTCCATCTATAACCACATAAAATCAATATTTTCCTCATCATATAAATCAATAATTAATTATTCACAAATAATATTACAGAATCACAAAGATCTTGGCAACGAATGCTTCCCGAGGAAAGAGGGGCTTTCAATAAGAATTTCTCCTTACTAACGCCAAGATTAGGTGACCAAACCTCTCCTTAGATGCGAACTTTCTAGACATTGCCAATAATGTTTTCTAATAATATTATTCGAGATAATATGAATTATTAGCCGATAATGGAAAATCTTGTGTAGTGATAATTATTGAAACAACGATAATATAAAATATCAACGCAACAATTATTGAATCAATAAAATAAAATATTGAGCGATAACTCTTTGTAACAATTATTGAGTAGTGCCTTCTTACGTAAGAATCAATAATTGGTGCAATACGGTATATCTTCTTGTCTGCAACAACGCCAGATTCGTGTGTTTTAACCACCGGGTATTCCAACAATGTTAACGGTAATAACTTCTGTTGTTATTTATAAACAACTTATACTTGTGCTTTTCTTCCTCCAATCGCTTTCCGTTATGGGCCCATTAAAAGATACTGGCAGTCAAATGCGAATATTCCCAAAGCAAGAAGAATATTCCACGACCAAACGAATATTCCCCGACAATAATGAATATTTTATAACCACCTGCTTATTTTTAAAATATTCACGCATTTTACCCATAACTAACCACATTAATCAATTCAACCCTTACTATTTCAAAATAATAAATAGAGGAAATTAAATTTCATTTATAATAAGTTGGGGTCTTACATTGTATAAGGGTTAAAACGTGATGTCCATGAGAGGATGTAATGTTATTGAAATTTAAGATTTAAGACTCCAGTCTTGTAATGTGTGATTGATGGGAATGAGCTGAACTTAAACTAAGTTAATAAGTTGTTCTAAAAGAGGGAACTAAACCTATAAGATCAATATGAATATAACTAATGAATGTTCTGAATATGTATAGTATGTGTGTAGGACTTGTGGTGAACGTGAGTAGTAATCATTTAGCTACGCACGAGCCAAGTTTCTGAACCCTACTTTTATGTTAAGAAAGTTTCCAAACCCTAACTTTACATTGAACAAAATTCTTATTCTATATTATGTTATGATAGAATATGTTTTCTAATCCTAAACTTCCATTGGGCAAGTTATTAAACTTTACTTTTGTTAAGCAAACTTCATATTCTTATTTCTATATGTCCAGAACTTAATCATTCAAGTTCATGATTCCAAATGGAATGTTCTAACTCTTTTAAAGTATTACTCTTGTTATATAATGTTCATTCAATTGTATAGAGTTGAGATTAAATCTTTGATTTGAATATTGATTTCATTATTGCATTAAAACCATGAATAGATAGTGAATCCTTATTGATTCAACTAATCCTTAGTTGATGATTATTGAACCCTACATTACCCTTAAGACCAATCCAAACCAAAATTCCTTTGGTGCGGACTCTATTGTCAAAGCTGAGATGAACAACTTTGCTACAGGGGATTATATTACGCGATATCGTTAAGATGTTGTGCACATACATGGTACTAAGGGATGATCCCCCTAAGTATGAGAAGTAAGGTCCATATAGTCTTATGAATGTTAAATGTGACGCCCCCAAAATTAGGTATACATCACCCATCTTGAGTCGCCAGATACATGGTACAAAATTCAAATACAACTTAATAATACAACTGTCGTGTACAATACGACAAAACATAAACTGTGAGTTTGAATAAAAATATTGTCTACTAGAGAGTATACAAACTCAAAAGGAGTTCTCATTACAATTATTATCACACTATTTCACAGAATAGTGAGGACTACTAATGCACCATCTAGGACCATCACTCCATTCCCCGACTAGTCCATGCTATGTTCTCATTTCCTGAAGAGAACAATGAAAGTAAAAGGGTGAGCTCAACTAGCCCAGTAGGAAATATTATGACTAAGATAATGCAGAATAAATTATCAATAGCCTTCAACAGTATAACAGCAGCGGAATAAGTAATCCATTAGAAGAGTCAAGTAGAGAATAAAATCTACTATCTTCTATGATTTAAAAGGTTTTTCATCACTTTTATCGCTGGGACTCGGCTTAATAAATAATCCACATCATCGAATCACCCCTGCACTACGACCAAGGATATTCTTTAGTATCACGACCACGAATTATCCGTACACTATGGCTAAAGATAATCATGTTTTCATCAACGGTCCTGATCATGCCATAAAACAATTCATCTTTGTACTATGGCCAAAGAGAATCCATAGCCATAATCATACCAAAAACTGTCCATCAATGCACTACGATCCAATGAGGACTTTTTCCACATAATTTGTAACATTACGGTTATGATTACACCGAATAATCCCTGGTCATAATCATACCATGTCCATCTATGCACTACAGGCCACAGATGACTTTCAACAAAATATAAACATGAGGATGATGACAATGATATAAGAATTCAATAAAACAAGTTCAAGAATTAATTTATCTAGGAACTGATAACGTCCAAAGTGTCAACATGATACTGCTTTGTAGAGTAAAATTCAAGAATGCTCAGAAGAATGTGTCCATGAAAAGATACTGGATGAAACACAAATATCAAGGATATTCCACTAATTTCATAGAGTATAGAAGTCAAAACTTTAACCAACTGAGTATAATAAGAATGGAATAACAAAAGAAATCACCACGCATTCGGTACTTCGCATAGACAGGTTATTCCAACAGAATAATAATAACGGAACCAGGTCATGCGAAATTACATGCAAGCGAAAGTTCCAACGTAATAATAAAGAATAGAATGACAACAAATCACCATGCATGCGGTGCCCGCGTAGACGAGTTATTCCAACAGAATAAAAATTAACGAAATCAATCCGGTGTAAAAGCATTGCAGACGAGATATTCAACAGAATAATAATAAAGAGCGGAACCGAGTCCCAAGATAAAACGCATGCATGTGATATTCCAATGTAATAATAATAAAGATGGAATAATAGAAGAATGTCACCAAGTATAGGGTAGTCCACGATATCTTTGGTTATTCCAATGAGAATAATAAAGAATGGAATAATAGAAGTTCTCTTCATGAATACAAAAGAAATAATACCCCTTACGGGTACAACAAATAATATTCCCTACCTTAAATAAACTGGATACTTGATAATGGAATAGTGAGGTAGCAGGCTTTTCTTCTTCTTCTCTCTATAATTTCTCTCTATAATAATTGCTCTAAAGCTTTTGTGAATTTGTGAGAAATGAAGGAAGAATGAGCTTCTATTTATAGGAAAATATAGTTTCGATAATTGCACGTTTTGGGGCTCAAAATATTACAGTATAATATCTTCCTCTTTTTCGTCATTTTTAATTTAGTCCTGCAAGTATTATCAAACTTGCACCAACTCCCCTAATAGTAAATAATGTGAATCAATAGTAAATCATGTGACTCAATAGTTCTAATCATGTGATAAAAACAATTACAGTATAGTACCTCCATCTATACCTCCATTTTTAACTTAGTCATGCAAGTATTATCAAATTTGCACCAACTCCCCTAATAGTACAAGAATGTGATTCAATAGTACACACATGTGAACAAATAGTTATATAAACATGTAAATTAGTAGCAATTAATTGCTCATTTATCCGATAAATTACCCGATTTATCAATATAACCCCCAGACATCAATTATCATCGAAATAAATGTCAATTTTCACTAACACAAACAATTCCAACATAATGAAACTATTTTTATCAACAATATAAATTTTGAAATTTTGAAGTTTAACTTTTCCCAAAAAAGTCAACTGTTAACTTTTTGACCAAATAGTGAATCCCGAAAAATTTTGTGTTTATAGACTATTTTTACTAATTTCATCGTTCCGGACTAAAATATCACGTTCGCGTCTCCAAATTCAACTACGAACACAACTTCAATTTTAATAACATTCATCATTAATATTATAACTCACAATATTTAACAACCAGGTCATTCCCAGGAAAGAGGGGGCTTTTCAATAAGGATTTATCCTTATTAGCGCGCAATTAAATGACCAACCTCTCCTTCACAGAACTTCTAGACATTGTAAATATTGCGATTTAATAATACGAATAACCTTGTCATCTCAATTATTGATTTAATAAAATAACATATTATGCTGATGATACTGTGACAATAATCGAATGAATAATATGAGATATGATGCAACAATTACTGTAGCAATAATTGAGTATAACTGAGTGACTTCTCATTAAAGCATCAATACCGTGTGCTACAATACAACCACGCATTTTACTATACTTTTACGACCTGGTAGTTCAACAGTATTAACGGTAAAACCTCCGCCGTTATTTTCATAAAATATTTTTGTCGTTTTCTAACTACGATAGTACTTTCGTTGTGGGGTCCACCAATGATTGTACCATCGTACGGATATTCCCCGACAAAAAGAATATTCCCCGACAAATCGAATATTATATAACAACTTGCGTACTTTGAAAAATTTATAAATATAACCCACAACTATAACATTATATCAAATCCACACCATAATATTTAAAAAATTATTTTGATAAATTTAAATCTTTATTCATAAAATCTGGGGTTTCACAATCTCCCCTCCTTATGAAATTTCGCCCTCGAAATTTACGTACGCACTTGATATGCCAAAGAGGTGAGGATATCTTGACTTCATTTCAGATTCTAACTCTTGACGTATAACCTTTGAGTGTTGAATACGATCCTTCTTATCCAAGATTTTAACACGTATCTCCTCATACGTTAAATCTTCTGCTATATCGTCTAGTTCTAATTTAATAATATGGTTCAGGTCGTACACATATTTACGTAACATCGATACGTGAAAAACGTTATGAACACGCGACATACTTGGCGGTAAAACGAGTCTATAGGCCACAGTTCCTACTCGATCGAGGATTTCAAATGGGCCAATTAAATTGAGGGTTGAGATTTCCTCTCTTCGTCGATTCTTGCTTATAGAATGACGCCCTCTTGAACCTTCTTAATTCTTCACAATCATCAGCTCTGAGTGTGTAGTTTGAGCGGCTTTAACTTTATCGATTAAAGTCAATTCTAATCATATATTCGTTATCTTCACGTGGGTTCCTAGAGTCTTTAACTCTATCTTCATCATTTGTAAGTCGTACGAAATGGGTCTTTGTGTTAACAACATCGCACTCGTAATCGCATACGATCTTCTACTCAACGGTTTAGCTACCATGTTCGCTTTCCCACGATGGTATTGAATGGTACGATCATAATCTTCAACAGCTCGAGCCAATGTCTTTGGCGCATGTTACATTCATTTTAGTTGAAGAATTATTTGAGGGTTTTAGAAATGGGTTTTGTACTAGGGTCAATACAAAAATCAATTTCACGCTCTAGGGGTAGGCTAAGAAGTTTTCAAGAATACGTCAGGAAATTTATTAACAATAGAAATATCATTCAAAATTGTGACTCTCATCCAAGACTTGGATAATACGTCACATTGATACCTATCAACTTGCCATCGTCATTTACGACGTCGCCTATAGAAAGTTTGGCTTCGGTGCATTTCACATAAGGAAGTCAACAACGAAAGGACCGGAGCTCTTTACATATGGCTTAATATGACAATAATTGGCATTAGTGGTTTGGTTGCTTGAATTCGCATAACAGGTTGGTTAGGAATATGAAAGCTAACAACCTTACGAAAAGCATGATGAGTAGTTAACCTATCGATTCCTAAAATCGCATCAAAGGCATGTATTTTCAAAGAGATAAGATCGACAGGTAACGTGAAAGTGTCAATTTGAATCAACAAGATTTATAAACAGTGGAGGTAACGAAGGTTTCTACTATCGAAGTTTTAACCAATAAGTCAAAGTCTAATATCTCCGAAGTCAAATTTAAACGTTGAGCGCAAGCAAGAGAGATAAAAGAATGGGTAGAACCGGTATCTAATAAGGTATAAACTTAGCAAGAATTTATAATTAACTAACATGTGCTAACTTCGTTCGGGTTACTCACTTTTTGAGAAGTTACGAAAAACGTTCTTCCTGAAACCACCGACTTTGTTTTATCCTTATCCGCCTTTGGTGCCACTGTTCCAGCTGGACTTGACTTCACTATACGACAAAATCGAGCTAAATGACATTCTCTTCTTGAAATTTTCACTTCTATTATCTTGGCCATGATTACCACCAAAGTGGTTACCATTCTTGGCATGATAATTTCCCCCACGATGGATATCATTGTTCCGATGGCCGTTGCCACTGGTATGATTATTATCGTGTTGTTGGTCGTTGCCTTTTGGTTGAGCTGACTCAACGGTCTTATGTGCTTCATTGCTTATCTCAACATTTTCATATGCCATTTTCAAACACTGTCACAAAACAAGGGTTAATTAATATATCAAATATTATCCCTATACTATGACCGACCAATTAAATACCAAATAAACTTAGGTAGGTCATACTAGCGAATAAATTTCCCATCTCTCCCCTCCTAGTTCTTGTCTCACATCTCAGCCAGGGATCATATCCCTAAGCTTTGATACCAACTGTGACGCCCCCAAAATTAGGTATACATCACCCATCTTGAGTCGCCAGATACATGGTACAGAATTCAAATACAACTTAATAATACAATTGTCGTGTACAATACGACAAAATATAAACTATGAGTTTGAATACAAATATTGTCTACTAGAGAGTATACAAACTCAAAAGGAGTCCTCATTACAATTATTATCACACTATTTCACAGAATAGTGAGGACTACTAATGCACCATCTAGGACCATCACTCTGTTCCCCGACTAGTCCGTGCTACGTTCTCATTTCCTGAAGAGAACAATGAAAGTAAAAGGGTGAGCTCAACTAGCCCAGTAGGAAATATTATGACTAAGATAATGCAGAATAAATTATCAATAGCCTTCAACAGTATAACAACTGATAGAATATAATAGACAACAAGTTTTAGATCAAAAACTACAGCGGAATAAGCAATCCATTAGAAGAGTCCAGTAGAGAATAAAATCTACTATCTTCTATGATTTAAAAGGTTTGTCATCACTTTTATCGCTGGGACTCGGCTTAATAAATAATCCACATCATCGAATCACCCCTGCACTACGGCCAAGGACATTCTTTAGTATCACGTCCACGAAATATCCATGCACTATGGCTAAAGCTAATCATGTTTTCTTCAACAGTCCTGATCATGCCATAAAACAATTCATCTTTGTACTACGGCCGAAGAGAATCCATAGCCATAATCATACCAAAAACTGTCCATCAATGCACTACGGGCCAATGAGGACTTTTTCCACATCATTTATAACATTACGGTTATGATTACACCGAATAATCCCTAGTCATAATCATACCAAGTCCATCTATGCACTACAGGCCACAGATGACTTTCAACAAAATATAAACATGAGGATGATGACAATGATATAAGAATTCAATAAAACAAGTTCAAGAATTAATTTATCTAGGAACTGATAACGTCCAAAGTGTCAACATGATACTGCTTTGTAGAGTAAAATTCAAGAATGCTCAGAAGAATGTGTCCATGAAAAGAAAATGGATGAAGAGTAAATATCAAGGATATTCCACTAATTTCATGGAGTATAGAAGTTAAAACTTTAACCAACTGAGTATAATAAGAATGGAATAACAAAAGAAATCACCACGAATGCGGTACTTCACATAGACAGGTTATTCCAATAAAATAATAATAAGTGAACCGGTCGGTGAAATTACATGCAAGCAGGATGTTCCAACAGAATAATAAAGAATAGAATAACAACAGAAATTACCATGCATGCGGTACTTCACATAGACAGGTTATTCCAACAGAATAATAAATAAAGGAACCAGGTCCGATGTAAAACGTACATACAAGATATTCCAACAGAATAATAATAAAGACTGAACCAGGTCTGGCATAAAACGCACAGATAGGATATTCCAACAGAATAATAATAAAGATGGAATAATAGAAGAATGTCACCAAGTATAGGGTAGTCCACGTATACTGGTTATTCCAGCAGAATAATAAAGAATGGAATAATAGAAGTTCTCTTCATGAATACAAAAGAAATAATACCCCTTACGGGTACAACAAATAATATTCCATACCTTAAATAAACTGGATACTGGATATTGGAATAGTGAGGTAGCAGGATTTTCTTCTTCTTTCTCTCTATAATTTCTCTCTATAATAATTGCTCTAAAGCTTTTGTGAATTAGTGAGAAATGAAAGAAGAATGAGCTTCTATTTATAGGAAAATATAGTTTCGATAATTGCACGTTTTGGGGCTCAAAATATTACAGTATAATATCTTCCTCTTTTTTTTTCATTTTAATTTAGTCCTACAAGTATTATCAAACTTGCACCAACTCCCCTAATAGTAAATAATGTGAATCAATAATAAATCATGTGACTCAATAGTTCTAATCATGTGATAAAAACAATTACAATTATAATACCTCCATCTATACCTCCATTTTTAACTTAGTAAATACAAGTATTATCAATTTTGCACCAACTCCCCTAATAGTACAAGAATGTGATTCAATAGTACGCACATGTGAACAAATAGTTATATAAACATGTGAATTAGTAGCAATTAATTGCTCATTTATCCGATAAATTACCCGATTTATCAATATAACCCCAGACATCAATTATCATCGAAATAAATGTCAATTTTCACTAACACAAACAATTCCAACATAATGAAACTATTTTTATCAAAAATATAAATTTTGAAATTTCGAAGTTTGACTTTTCCCAAAAAAGTCAACTGTTGACTTTTTGACCAAATAGTGAATCCCGGAAAATTTTGTGTTTATAGACTATTTTTACTAATTTCATCGTTCCGGACTCAAATATCACGTCCGCCTCTCCAAATTCAACTACGAACACAACTTCAATTTTAATAACATTCATCATTAATATTATAACTCACAATATTTAATAACCTGGTCGTTCCCAGGAAAGAGGGGGCTTTTCAATAAGGATTTATCCTTATTGGCGCGCAATTAGATCACCAAACCACTCCTTGACTGAACTTCTAGACATTGTAAATATTGCGATTTAATAATACGAATAACATTGTCATCTCAATTATTG
Source organism: Panax quinquefolius (assembly GCA_020205615.1). Lineage (NCBI taxonomy): Eukaryota > Viridiplantae > Streptophyta > Magnoliopsida > Apiales > Araliaceae > Panax > Panax quinquefolius. Next base: position 90,040,399 of record CM035172.1, on the reverse strand, counting down.
ATTTAATAAAATAACATATTATGCAGATGATACTGTGACAATAATCGAATGAATAATATGAGAGATATGATGCAACAATTACTGTAGCAATAATTGAGTATAACTGAGTGACTTCTCATTAAAGCATCAATACCGTGTGTTACTATACAACCACGCGTTTTACTGTACTTTTACCACCTGGTAGTTCAACAGTATTAACGGTAAAACCTCCGTTGTTATTTTCATAAAATATTTTTGTCGTTTTCTAACTACGATAGTACTTTCGTTGTGGGGTCCACCAATGATTGTACCATTGTACGGATATTCCCCGACAAATCGAATATTATATAACAACTTGCGTATTTTGCAAAATTTAAAAATATAACCCACAACTATAACATTAAATCAAATCCACACCATAATATTTAAAAAATTATTTTGATAAATTTAAATCTTTATTCATAAAATCTGGGGTTTCACATTAAAAGTTTAAAGTAGAATACTTGATAACCTGGGACATAGTTCATGATCTTATGACCCTCAGATGTACTTTTGATTCCTGCTCTAATCTTGATTCAAAAGATGAGCTTTCTATTATCCAGTATCCCTTGTTTATTCGCATGTTATTATTATTTTTATTGTTAAACTTGTGGGCAATTGTTGCTCACTCTTGCATAATAGCATTGCAGCTAAAGTTAAAAGAGTTTATGAGTCATCCACTAGTAAGGGAAAAGGCAAAGCAAGCAAGTGATGAAGATTTGTTTACTATTTGAGAATGTTAATGTTAAGACTTAATTTTTTATGTTTAAGACTTATTTAAATTATTTTATATTTTTGTATTAATGTATTAAGGTTAGATTACCTAGGATTGTATTGTTAAGATGTTGTAACCCTTAATTGGGAGGATTTCTATTTTAGTTTTATTGTAATCTTTATTGGGTAGTTAGATATTATTTATTTTGGTGAGTGAACATTAAATCTGTGGGAAATTTGATTACCTGGATTTGGGGGTGTCACAGAGCAAACCAAGAAGGATTCTATCATCTTCTCTAGCTAAACTAGCAACCAAAGTATAATCTTAGTTTTTTTTAAAGTTTTTGTTTTTGTTTTATTTTTCCTCTTGTGTTTGAGTTTCATGAACAATTAGTGAAGATATGGGTTAAACAAGTTAATTTGTTCATATATATAAACTGTTTTTATATGATTTGTATGTGTTTTAAAGTTATTTAATTCATGAAAACATGATATATGTATGATATGGCTTATTTTAGAATCAAAATTGATACTCAATTCATGATATAAAAGTATAAATTATATTTTGATTGTGTAAATACATGAAGAAACAAAAACAAAGTGATTTAAACATATTTACAAAGTGATTAGTTTCGTTAAGAGTATTTAAAAGTGAAGAAATAGAAAAATAATGAAATTTAAAGGTTTTGATTTGTTGTTTATGTTGTTTATATGGTTAGAAATATGATAGAAACATTAGTTTATGTTTCTGTAAAGTTTATGTGTATTATATGTGCTAAATTTGTTGTTAGAAAAAACAATATAGGCCAATTTTTCTTTGTTGTGTGTTCCTCGCGAACATTGTCTGCATGTAACTGTGCCAAAGCGCCGCAACACCTATTTTATGAAGAAATAAGGTGTTGTAGCGTTACTACGGTCTCATTAAAGATTACAAAGTCTTTGCGGTCTTTGTTCAATTAGTAAACAAGAGCGCTGCGGACTTCAAGAATCGAGATGCAAAGACCTTGGTTTCAGTATTTATCTCATGACGATGGCGGTAAATACGGTCCCTATTACAAATCAAGTACTGCATACTAGTTAGCGATTTGGCCTGAAATTTGATTTTTAATATACAATTCTGTAATTGTTAATATATAGTGTAATCTTTTGACTATAAAATGTGATTTATCATTATGTGGTGTTGTTATAATACCAAATATGAAAATTATTATTGATAATTAATGAGTTATGTGATAACTGAAAATTTGTGTTAATAAATGAGAAGTGCGGATTAACCATGTGGTTAAACCTACGACTAAGAGGAGTAAATGAAATAAATATTCAATTATTTATCGTCATCATGTGGTAACTAATTATGACATGATAACATGTGTTTAGGATATTTGCGAACGTGAGTTATAACTGTTTAGCTTACACGCAAGGAAAGATTCCGAACCCTACTCTTATTTAAACAAGTTGTCTAACCCTAATCTCTATTTGAGCTTATCCTACCTTATTTATAATTATGCAAGTTTGTTATTCTGCCTTGTTTATAAATTACGCAAGTTCTTGAATTCTATTGAGCAAAGTTCTTAATATTTTTCCTTATTGGCAAGTGTAACCTTAGCTTACCATTTTTGTTCAAGTAAGGTTTATTATGTCTTTTCAATGCTTTGAACTTGATTCTTAAAGCATGACTTTGATGCATGTACGTTGAACTCTAAATTACCCTTAAAACTTATCCAAACCAAACTTCCTTTGGTGCGGACTTGTATATTAAAACTGAGACGAACAATCCTATTATAGGGGATTATTTACGTGGAAGAGTTTAGATGTTTGGGCCCAATACATGGTACGAAGGGCTGATCACCCTAAGTATATGAAAGAAAGGTCCCTATAGTCTAATGATTGTTAAGGTTTAGGTTGAAAATTACTTATAACCTTGGACATAGTTCATGGTCTTGTGACCATCAGATGATTTCCAGTAGAAGTTCTTGATTATCGATATTAGAAAATGTTATTTAATTCAATTGAGTTTATTCATTGCCAGATATTATGTCCTTTCAAGTGAGAATTGTTTTGCTCACTCTTGCATATATATAACCATAACATCTAAAGTTGAGAAGGTTGATGAGCCAACCACTAGCAAAGGAAAAGGCAAGATGAACAAGTGTTGAAGACTTGTTAATTTGTTGAGAATTATGTTTTCAAACTTAATTTTAATTATGAGATGTAATTAATTATTTTTCCGCATTTGATAAATGTTTTAAGACAACCTGTGATTTATTTTTTTAAGTTATTTAACCCTTTAATGGGAAGATTTATTGATTAAATTTTATTAAATTTGGGTAGTTAGAAATGAATGTTTGTACAGTTAACACCAAATCCTGTGGGAATGAAGTACCCAGAATTGGGGGTGTCACATTTACCTTAAACGGTGGCGCAGTTTGTTGGAAGGGTTCCAAACAACAAATAGTTGTTAATTCAGCGACAGAGGTAGAGTAAATAGCTGCAAGTGAAACTACAAAGGAGGCTATTTGGATGAAGAAGTTCATAAATGAACTTGGTGTGGTTCCTAGCATTAGAGGACCAGTACCTTTATTCTGTGACAACACCAGGGCTGTTGCATAGGCTAAGGAACCCAGGTCTCATCAGAAATCCAAACACATGTTGCGGCGGTTTCATTTGATCAAAGAGATCTTTGAAAGAGGAAATGTCACCCTGGAGCATGTGGACTCTCAAGAAAACATTGCAGATCCATTTACTAAAGTGTTAACACAATAACATTTCGATCTTCACTTAAAGAAGATGGGTATGAGATACCACGACGATTGGCTTTAGTACAAGTGGGAGATTGAAAGTAGTATGCATACAAGCCAATCATGTATGATGATAAAGCATATACTTTGTAAACAATCTTATTTATTTATTAATAAAAGTATTTATTTACTAAATACATTTAATTTATCTAAATGTTGCTGTTTTAATAATATTTTATCAACAACTTTCCAGATAATATAGATTTCAACATTAATCATAAAAGAACCTTTGAGTAAATAGTTTCCGTACAATTCAATCCTTCCACCATACAATGTCCCAATTAAATATAAGACATAGAATTACTTTCAAGTCTTATTTTATTTAATTATATGTATTTTGATTCCCAAATGCTCAACTCCGAATAAATGCATATTAGAAACTCCTTTCTAATTCCATTCTACATTGTCCAAGGATTCTTGGGTTGTCATTTATCGAATCACATAGGACATATCTCTTCTTTTACTAGAAGTGAAAGATTCTTTATTGATCATTCATTATCTCCATATATAACTCATTACACAAGCATACCCTTTGATATATCCTAAGGGTCTTAAGGAATAAATAAAAGTATAATTCATTATACACATGATACTACTATCACTTCAAGAATTCCTATTGATAGGCAAGTAAAACTCCATTAGGTATTTCTTAGCGAGTCATGTTCAGTGAACTTATTCTCCTTTAAGCACCTACATACTTGCTTTAGTGTCTCCACACAAATGATCATGAGATCAATCATCCTCATCTAATGAGCAAGCAACGTAGGTACCAATTTATCCAGATTCACTAATCCCATTTTTAGAAATCCATTGATTAGGAACATTTTAGTTTTTAAGCTATCTAAGAATTTATATCTCATTAGCATGATCTCATCATGATTCTAAAAGCATTGCTTAAAACTATGAGTTTATCACATATTATTAAAACAACACCATGTAGATAAATTAAATACCTTTAGTAAATAAATATTTTTATTAATAAATAAATATGATTGATTACAAAGTATATGCTTTATGATCATATATGATTGGCTTGTATGCATACTAATTTCAATCTCTCACTTGCACTAAAGTTAATCGCTATGGTATCACATACCCATCTTCTTTAAGTGACGATCGAACTACTGTTATGTAGCTTTAGTAAATGGATATGCAATGTTGTCTTGAGAGTCCACACACTCCAGGGTGACATCTCTTTCAATTATTTCTCTAATCAAATGAAACCGCCGCAACACGTGTTTGGATTTATGATTAGACATGGGTTCCTTAGCCTACGCAACAGCTCTGATGTTGTCAAGGTATAAGGGCACTGCTCCTCTTTCAATGCTAGAAACCATGCCAAGTTCGATTATGAACTTCTTCATCCAAACCGCCTCCTTTACATCTTCAAGTGCAGCTATGTACTCTGCCTCTATCACTGAATCAGCAACTGTTTATTATTTTGAACTCTTCCAGCTAAATGTGCCACCGTTTAAGGTAAACAAATACCCCAAAATGGATTTACTATCATCTTGGTCCATTTGAAAACTTGAGTCTGTGTAGCCCTCTAGTATCAATTCAGACCTACCGTAGATAAGAAATACATCCTTAGTTCTTCGTAAGTACTTTAGGATATTTTTCACTACCTTCCAATGCTCTTCTCCGGGATTCAACTGATATATGTTTGTTACACTTAGTGTATGAGCGACATCCGGTCTAGTACATATCATACCACACATGATAGATCATATTGTTGATACATAAGGAATCTTACTTATGCGGTGTCTCTCCATAGGTGTCTTTGGGGCCTGTTTCTTGGAAAGATATATTCCATGGCTCATCGACATGAGACATCTCTTGGAATCTTCCATGCTAAAATTCTTTAGCATCGAGTCAATGTATGTTCCTTGGGACAAGCCACTCATCCTTTTAGATCTAAGTCTATATATAGATCTTTATCCCCAAAATATAAGATGTTACTCCCACGTCCTTCATGGAGAAGTGTTTAGATAACAAGATTTTAATCAATTATAGAATAGGAATATCATTTGTGACACCCCCAAATCTAGGTACTTCATTCCTACAAGATTTTTAAACAACTATTCACCCCCCTTCTAGATAACTATTGTGCCACCTAGGAACTAACAATTGGTATCAAAGCAGGTTCTATTTTTACAGCTTACAAGCTTTAGTAGATCCAATGGCACTCGTACCAAGCGAATCCAGGACCGGGGGAGGCAACAAGCCACCAATGTGCAACAAGGATAAATTTGCTAACTAGAAAGTCAGGATGCAAGCGTATATGGACTCAATAGATGAAGATCTATTTGAGAACGTTCAAAATGGGCCCTATATTCCTACAAAGCTTGCATCAACCACTGACGATCAAAACCGAATACAGATCAAAGTTAAAGAAGAATGGACAGACAACGAGAAGAGAGCTGTCCAACTTGATAAGAAGGCCAAGAACATCTTGTTCCAATCCTTAGAAGACGATCTATTTGAAAATGTTGTCAATAGAAAAACAACTAAGGAAGTTTAGGAAGCACTGCTGATCATGCACGAAGGAACTGAAGAAGTTAGATAGAACAAACAATCTCTTCTAACACAACAGTATGAAATGTTTGCTCATGTCCAAGGAGAAAACATAACTGCCACCTATGAAAGATTCAACGTTTTGCTCAACTCTCTACGAGCATATAGAAAGGTCTATCCTAACAAAGATCTGACCATAAAGTTCATGAGAGCCCTACCAAGCAGGTGGGATGCCAAGACCACTGCAATAAGAGAATCAAAGAATCTTAATGAGATGACTGTTTAACAGCTATATGGTAATCTCCTGACATACGAACTAGAGCTGGCCCAACGTGCTGAAACCTTATCAAAAGGAAGAAGGAAGGTTAAGGGTGTTGCTCTCAAGGTAAATGAAGGTTCATCAAAAGTCATCACTGAGATTGACTCTGATTATGATGAAGACGATGATGAAGACTTTCCTATGCTGGTAAAGAGACTAAGAAGGTTCATGTGACAAAGCAGAATCAGCAAGCCAAAGAAGGTCAGCAATTACAGCAGCCAGGAGCAAATGAATGATCTATGATACAACTACAAAAAGCCTGGCCACTTCATCGCAAACGGCAACAAACCTATCAAAGAAGAACTAAAGAAGAAAACACATGCAAAGAAGGAATACAAAGGAAACAAGAGGCCTTAGAAAAGAGACAAAGGTCTGATAGCTGGAGGATCGTGGAGTGATTCAGATAATGACTCCAATGCTGACTCTGGAGATGAAGAAGAACCACAAATGGCCAATCTGTGCTTAATGGCCAAACATGCAAAGGACAAACAAAACCTAAAATACATGATGTAAGTCTCGATGAGGTATTTAACTTCAACTCTCCTTATGTAGATATTAGTGATTTAAGAACTGCTTTGCATGGCATAACCACTGATCTACATCAGTATATGAAGTGGTTCAGAGTCTTGTCTAAGGATCATTCACTCCTTCAAGAGGAGAAGAAGAAAGTTTAAGAAGAGCTTGAAATAGCCCTTCTAAGTACTAATCTTCTTTCCAAGCTTGAGGCTGAGAATGAGACTTTAAAACAGATAAACACACTCAATGCACAAAGAGATTCTATTCTAACCTCTAAAATTGAGGATCTAAAGAAGACTATCTCTGCATGGAACAAATCCTCATCATCCATGGACTGTCTGCTCTCTAGTCAGAGAAGCACATTCGACATAACATGCTTAGGCTTTGGGGAATCCGTCTCAGAGCCTTGTGTGGAAAAGACAAAGGAAACTAGCACTAGTAATGCCTCAAGTTTTGGTAGAGGCATTGCCTTTGAGAAATCCTCACAGTTGGAAGAACTAATTCAACCTTGTTCTACTGTTTCCATTTATACTCAAAAGGAGTAAATGATCTTACGCTGGCCTGGGATTCATAAAAGAGAAGAGTAACCCAACCTCTACTCACCAACCTCGAAGAATCGTAGAGTCAAGTGAGACTAACTCTACGAATCAACTGGGAAGAAACAGTAGAGGTAAAGCACACTCATCTCTACCTATGAAACCCAAGGACACGTGGAAGAAAGAGAATCAGTTTAACAGAAGGATACTTAAGGAACCACACAAGTCCAAGTGGAGGATGAATCATCATACACATAGGCATGCCTCATAATAGATGTTTCATATGCAATAAATATGGTCATAGGGCTACAAAATGTTATTATAACTCCATGCATGTGAGACCCAAGATTAGACAGATTTGGGTCCCCAAAGGTACTAACAAAGAAGGACCCATGCAAATATGGGTACCAAAATGAAGGTTCAAATGTTTTGACAGGAAAGAAGCTCCACGATCTCAACATGGTATCTGGACAGTGGATGCTCAAGGCATATGACAGGGAACAAAGCCCTACTATCTAATTACATAGAAAAGGAGGGTCCCTCCATCATCTTTGGAGATAACGGCTCGGGCAAGACAAGAAGTTACGGTTCTGCTTGCAATGGTGCAGTATCTTTCAGCAATGTAGCTTATGTGGAAGGTCTCCAACACAACCTTCTAAGTATCAGCCAACTCTGCGACAAGGGTCATCAAGTGACATTCATCAACAATCAATGTCAAATCAAAGATTTGAAGACATCTGTTGTAATGCTAACTGGGATAAGAGAGGGAAATGTTTACACAGTGGATCTTGGTCAACTAAGCTCAAATGAGACAATATGTTTTCCGCAAAAGCATCCAAGAAATGAGTCAAGGCTATGGCATAGACGGTTGTCTCACTTAAACTTCAAAAGCATGTCCAAACTGGCATCAAAAGACCTAGTAGCTGGTCTACCCAAGTTCAACTTCGTGAAGGAAAGGCCATGCAATGCCTGTCAGCTTGGAAAGCAAACCAAAAGCTCATTCATGAGCAAGACTGCTAACTCTATTGACAAACCCCTGCAGTTGCTCCACATGGATCTCTTTGGGCCAATCCCAACAACTAGTCTTGGAGGAAAAAGGTACTCTCTAGTCATAGTTGACGACTACACCAGATTCACATGGGTATTCTTCCTAACTTCAAAGGATGAAAAGAGCTCCGAATTAATCAAGATGTTTAGACTGGTGATGAACGAAAAAGGAGAGAAAATCAAGGCCATAAGGAGTGATCATGGAAGAGAATTTGATTTCTCAGAAATAGACCAGTTCTGTACAGACAATGGAATCAGTCATAACTTCTCAGCTCCACGAACTCCTCAACAAAATGGAGTTGCTGAAAGAAATAACAGAACCTTGATAGAGGCTGGTAGGACTCTACTAGTAGCAGCTAAATGCTCTGCTGAATACTACGGGTAGAAGTCACAACACTGCATACTACACACAGAACAGATCATTAATTCACTCTACGATCAAGAAGATGCCCTACGAACTGTGGAAAATAAGGAAGCCAAGTGTCAGCTACTTCCATGTCTTTGGCTGTGCATGCTACATTCTCAACAATGGAAAGCAGTATCTGACAAAATTCCAGCCCAAGTCAGATGAAGGGATTTTTCTTGGATATGCCACAGACAACAAGGCTTACATAGTGTTCAACAAGAAGACACTGAATGTTGAAGTCTTGATACACATCATCTTTGATGAAACTAACTTAGACAAAACAGTGCCTCAAGATACTACGACCGATAGTGCAGACACTACGAATGAAGTCGTCGAGCTCAACACTACGATTGTAGTGCCAGACAGTGAAATTGTAGAGCATGAGAATGTGATCGTAGAGAGGTCAATGCAAGACAGCGAGCCTCCACTCCAAGAAGAAGAGATAGACCTTGAGGACTTAAGACAGGAAGGCATCAGGACAGTTGTCCCAACCCGTAACAGATGTGCAAGAGATCACACTCAGGATCTAATCATTAGAGATCCAAGTGCTAGAGTCAAAACAAGAGCTGCTACTCAGAATGAATGTTTTTATCTAAGCTTCCTGTCACAAATAGAGCCAAAGAAGATAGAGGATGCTATGGAAGACTCCAGTTGGATAGAAGCCATTCAGGAAGAACTCAACCAATTTGAACGAAGCAAAGTATAGAGATTTGTACCAAGACCAAAGAGTCATCCTGTGATAGGAACTAAGTGGGTCTTCAGAAACAAAATGGATGAAGATGGTGTCATAACCAGAAACAAGGCAAAATTAGTGGCAAATGGCTATTCTCAAGAAGAAGGCATTGACTACGATGAGACATTTGCACCTGTTGCCAGACTGGAAGCCATCAAAATCTTTCTTGCATTTGCTGCCCACATGAAGTTCAAAGTCTTTCAGATGGATGTCAAGAGGGCATTTCTAAATGGAGAACTCCAAGAAGAAGTCTATGTAGAGCAACCTCTAGGTTTCATCAATCCATCTCTTTCCAATTATATCTATAGATTGGATAAAGCTTTATATGGTCTTAAACAAGCACCTAGAGCATGGTATGAAACACTGACTAACTTCTTAATTAAAAATGGGTTCACTAGAGGTAGAGTAGATACCACACTATTTCTTAAAAAGCATAAAGATAAAGTCTTACTAGTTAAAATATATGTTGATGATATTATTTTTGGTTCTACTGACGAAACGTTATGCAAGAGATTATGTGACGCCCCCTAAAATTAGGTATACATTACCCATCTTGAGTCGCCAGATACATGGTACAAAATTCAAATACAAATTAATAATACAACTATCGTGTACAATATGACAAAACATAAACTGTGAGTTTGAATACAAATATTGTATACTAGAGAGTATACAAACTCAAAAGGAGTCCTCATTATAATTATTATCACACTATTTCACAGAATAGTGAGGACTACTAATGCACCATCTAAGACCATCACTCCGTTCCCCGACTCGTCCCAGCTATATTCTCATTTCATAAAGAGAACAGTGAAAGAAAGGGTGAGCTCAACTTGCCCAGTAAGAAATATTATGACTAAGATAATGCAGAAGAAATTATCATTAGCCTTAAACAATGTTAAACTAATATAATATAACAAACATCAAGTTTTACTGCAGCGAAACAAGCAATCCATTAAAAGAGTCAAGTAGAGAATGAAATCTACTATCTTTTATGATTTAAAAAGGTTTTTCATCCCTTTTATCGCTGGGACTCAGATTAATAAACAATCCACATCATCGAATCACCCCTACACAACGGCCAAAGATATTCTTTAGTATCACGACCACGAATTATCCATGCACTACGACTAAAGAGAATCATGTTTTCATCAACAATCCTGATCATGCCATAAAACAATTCATCTTTGCACCCTTGGCCGAAGAGAATCCATAGCCATAATCATACCAAAAACTGTCCATCAATGCACTAAGGGCCAATGAGGACTTTTTCCACATCATTTGTAACATTACGTTCATGATTACACCGAATAATCCCTAGTCATAATCATACCAAGTCCATGTATGCACTGTAGGCCACAGATGAATTTCAAAAAAAAAATATAAGCATGAGGATGTTGACAATGATATAAGAATTCAATAAAACAAGTTCACGAATTAATTTATCCAGGAACTAATAACATCCAAATTGTCAACATGATACTGCTTTGTAGAGTAAAATTAAAGAATGCTCAAAGAATATTTCCATGAAAAGATACTGGATGAAGCGTAAATATCAAGGATATTCCACCAATTTCATGGAGTATGGAAGTCAAATTTTTAACCAACTAAGTATAATAAAGAATGGAATAACAAAAGAAATCACCATGCATGCGGTACTTCGCATAGACAGGTTATTCTAACAGAATAATAATTAATGTAACCGTGTCAAATGCGTAAAGCACGCAGACGTGATGTTCAACAAATGTAATAATAAAGAACGGAATAATAATGTAAATCACCATGCATGCGGTATTAGCATAGACAAAGTTATTCCAATAGATACCAATAAAGACGGAACCAGTCCAAATAAAATGCATGATAGGATATTCCAATGTAATAATAATAAAGACGAACTCGGTATGGCGTAAAAACGCATGACGGAACATGATATTCAATGTAATAATAAAGAATGAAATAACAGAAGAATTTCACCAAGTATAGGGTATCCCACGTAAACAGGTTATTCCAACATAATAATAAAGAATGGAATAACAGAAGTTCTCTTCATGAATAAGAAAGAAAGAATACCCCTTATGAGTACAACAAATAATATTCTCTACTTTAAGAAGAAGAGTACTGGATATATGAGTAGTGAAGTAGCAAAATACTTTTCTTCTTTCTCTTTATAGTTTCTCTCTCTAGAGTTTCAAAGAATTAAGTAAGAAATAATGAATGAATGAGCTTCTATTTATAGAAGAATGGATCCAAGATAATAACTAACTCATGAACAGTCTAGATTGATTTACATTAATCTGACGGTCCATATTTAAAGCAAAATCTTTTAAATAAAATATAATATATTCTATTTATAATCTAATAAAACGAATAACTTTATAAAAGATTTTACTATATGCAAACACTATCACGAAACTATGCAAACATTATGCATAATAAAATATAATATATTCTAATTATTGAATAACTTTATAAATGTATTCTGTTTTATTACATTAATAATACCAATAAAACAAAACTGAGTGACTTATCACGTAAGCATCAATAATCAATACCGTGTGCTACTAAGCAACCACAGCGACATCGCATTTCTTTTAACACCTAGTGTTTCAACAGATTAATCTGTGAAACTTTCATTTATTATTTCCATAAAATATTTTTGTCATTTTCTCAATCCGACAATAATTTCGTTGTGGGGTCCACCAATGATTGTACCGTCGTACGGATATTCCCCCACAAAAAGAATATTCTTCGACCAATCGAATATTATACAACAACTTTCGTACTTTGCAAAATTTATAAATACTACCCACAACTATAACATTATCTCAAATCCACACCATAATATTGAAAAAAATATTTTGAGAAAATTAAATCTTTATTCATAAAATCTGGGGTCTCACAATCTCCCCTCCTTATGAAATTTTGCCCTCGAAATATATGTACGTACTTGGTATGCTAAACAGGTAAGGATACCTCGACTTCATTTCAAATTCTTACTCTTGAGGTATAACTTTTGAGTGTTGAATACGATTCTTCTTATCCAAGATTTTAACATGTATCTCCTCAAACGTTAAATCATCCGCTATCTCGTCCGGTTCTAAATTAATAATGTGGTTCGGGCCGTCCACATATTTACGTAACATCGATATGTGAAAAAAAATGTTATGAACACGCGACATACTTGGCAGTAAAACGAGTCTATAAGCCACAGTTCCTACTCGATCGAGGATTTTAAATGGGCCAATTAAATCGAGGGTTGAGATTTCCTCTCTTCGTCGATTCTTGCTTCTAGAATAACGCCCTCTTGAACCTTATTCTTCACATTCATCAGCTCCGGGTGTGTAGCTTGAACGGCTTTAATATTATCGATTAAAGTCGATTCTACTCGTATATTCGTTATCTTCACGTGGGTTCCTAGAGTCTTTAACTCTATCTTCATCGTTTGTAAGTCATACGAAATGGGTCTTTGTGTTAACAGCATCGCACTCATAAACACATACGATCTTCTACTCATTGCGTCAACTACCACGTTCGCTTTTCTTACGATGGTATTACATGGAACGATCGTAATCTTCAATAGCTCGAGTCAACGTCTTTGGCGCATGTTACGTTCGTTTTAAGTAAAGAAATATTTGAGGGTTTTAGAAATTGGTTTTGTACTGGGGTCAATACAAATTTGATTTCACACTCTAGGGGTAGGCTAAGAAGTCTTCAAGAATACGTCAGGAAATTTATTAATAACAGAAATATCATTCAAAACTGTGACTCTCGTCCAAGACTTGGATATCACGTCACATTGATACCTATTAACTTGTCACCGTTTTTCACAACGTCCCCTACAGAAAGTTTGGCTTCGGTGCATTCCACACAAGAAAGTCAACAACGAAAGGATTGAGGCTCTTTATTTATGGCTTGATATGACAATGATTGACTTTAGTAGTTTGGTTACTTTGAATTCGCATAACAGGTTGGTTAGGAGTATGAAAGCTAACAACCTTATGAAAAGCATGATGAGTAGTTAACCAATCGATTCCTAAAATCGCATCAAAGGCAAGTATTTTCAAAGAGATAAGATTGACAGGTAACGTGAAAGTGTTGATTTGAACAAGATTTATAAATAGTGGAGGTAACGAAGGTTTCTCCCAACTAAGTTTAAACAGATATATCAAAGTCTAACTTCTCCGGAGTTAACTTCAAACATTGAACACAACTAGGTGCAATAAAAGAGTGAGTAGAACTCATATTCCGACACGGTATAGACTTCAAGAAGTTTACGACTAACATACCCGTGATAATTTTATTCAGGTTCCTCGTCACGAAAAAAAAAATGCTCTCTTAAACTACTGGCTCTGGCTTATCTGGGACATCCTTAGGTGCCTCCATCCTAGCTGAACTTGTCTTCGGTGAACGATAAAATTAGGCTAAGTGACCTTCTCTTCCACAATTATAGCATGCTTTGGACGACATCACGCAGTTTGGACTGATGTGACCCTCCCCTCCGTATTTGAAGAATATGATAGGTGGTCGTTCTCCTTCCTTAAAAACGGGTGCTGGTGCTGACGTCTTTCCATCATTGTTGAATCTCCTATTCTTGAAATGTCCATTCTTATTATTTTGACCATGATTACCACCGAAGTGGTTACCATTTCTAGCATGTTGATTCCCTCCATGCTTATGGTCACCGCTTTGATGACTGTTATCACCGGTATTATCATTTCGCCGGCTGATCTCTTTTGGTTGCGTTGACTCGTTATCGCGCTCCACTAACTGAGCCCTATTTACAACATCTGAATACAAACACAGTTTATGAGAAATAAGATATTGACGTATCTCCGGCTTCAAACATCTTAAAAACATCCGCGTCATTCTCTCTTCATTATCAACCAAGTGGGACGCAAATCGGGACAACTCGGCAAATTTGGCTTCGTATTGCGATACAGTCATGTTGTTTTGCTCTAACTTGATAAATTCCACCTCATTCATGTGACGAATGCTTTTGGGAAAGTACTTGTCATTGAACAACTCTTGGAACTTCTCCCAAGACATTTTGAGTGCGTCTGGCTGGGTACCTTTTATAGATTCCCACCAGTGATCTGCCTCTTCACGCAACATAAAGGTGGCAAAGGGAACCTTTTGCTCCTCGGAGCATCCCAAGACATCAAATATCTTGGTGATCTGCTTTAACCACGTCTCACTTTAAGTGGTTCGGTTTTCCCAAAACTCGGTGGTCCTAGCTCCTTGAATTGTTTAGCGGTGACCAACCATGGGTTGCCATTGTTTCTTCTGCGCATTATGAGCAGGCCATTGCCGCTTTAAATGCGATGTTGCATGAATTCTAAAAATCTCTTAAACGTCTGGTCGTTAACGATTGATCAATGTTGTTGTTTACAGGAGGATTATCGCCATCTTGTTGCACATTGTCCTGATTATTGATCAGTGGAGAATCAATGGTCTTCTGTGCTCCATTGCTTATCTCAACATTTTCAGATGCCATTTTCAAATACTGCCACAAAACAAAGGTTAATTGACATGTAACATATTATCCCTATATTCTGACCGTCCAATTAAATACCAAATAAACTTAGGTAGGTCATACTAGCGAAGGAATTCCCCATCTCTCCCCTCCTAGTTCTTGTCTCACATCTCAGCCAGGGATCATATAACCTGGCTTTGATACCAAATGCGATGCCCCCAAAATTAGGTATACATCACCCATCTTGAGTCGCCAGATACATGGTACAGAATTCAAATACAACTTAATAATACAACTGTCGTGTATAATATGACAAAACATAAACTGTGAGTTTGAATACAAATATTGTCTACTAGAGAGTATACAAACTCAAAAGGAGTCCTCGTTACAATTATTATCACACTATTTCACAGAACAGTGAGGACTACTAATGCACCATCTAGGACCATCACTCCATTCCCCGACTCGTCCCAGCTATATTCTTATTTCCTGAAGAGAATAGTGAAAGAAAGGGTGAGCTCAACTAGCCCAGTAAGAAATATTATGACTAAGATAATGCAGAATAAATTATCATTAGCCTTAAACAGTGTTAAACTAATACAATATAACAAACATCAAGTTTAACTACAACGGAACAAGTAATCCATTAAAAGAGTCAAGTAGAGAATAAAATCTACTATCTTTTATGATTTAAAAAGGTTTTTCATTACTTTTATTGCTGGGACTCAGCTTAATAAATAATCCACATCGTCAAATCACCCCTGCACTACGGCCAATGATATTTTTTATTATCACGACCAGGAATTATCCATGCACTACGGCTAAAGATCATCATGTTTTCATCAACGGTCCTGATCATGGCATAAAACAATTCATCTATGCACCCTTGGCCGAAGAGAATCCATAGCCATAATCAATCCAAAAACTGTCCATCAATGCACTACGGGCCAATGAGGACTTTTTCCACATCATTTGTAATATTACGGTCATGATTACACCGAATAATCCCTGGTCATAATCATACCAAGTCCATCTATGCACTACAGGACATAGATGACTTTCAAAAAATAATATAAGCATGAGGATGATGACAATGATATAAGAATTCAATAAAACAAGTTCAAGAATTAATTTATCCAGGAACTAATAACGTTCAAATTGTCAACATGATAATGCTTTGTAGAGTAAATTCAAGAATGCTCAGAAGAATATTTCCATGAAAAGATACTGGATGAAGCGCAAATATCAACGATATTCCACTAATTTCATGGAGTATGGAAGTCAAAGTTTTAACCAACTGAGTATAACAAAGAATGGAATAACAAAAGAAATCACCACGCATGCAGTACTTCGCATAGACAGGTTATTCCAACAGAATAATAATTAACAGAACCAGGTCATGCATAAAGCACAAATTGGATGTTCCAACAGAATAATAAAGAACGGAATAATAACAGAAATCACCATGCATGCTGTACTTCGCATAGACAGGTTATTCCAACAGAATACCAATAAAGACGGAACCAGGTCCGGCGTAAAATGCACAGACAGGATATTCCAATAGAATAATAAAGAATGAAATAACAGAAGAATTTCACTAAGTATAGGGAATCCCACGTATACAAGTTATTCCAATAGAATAATAAAGAATGGAATAACAGAAGTTCTTTTCATGAATAAGAAAGAAAGAATACCCCTTATGAGTAAAACAAATAATATTCCCTACCTTAAGAAGAAGAGTACTGGATATATGAGTAGTGAAGTAGCAGAATACTTTTCTTCTTTCTCTCTATAGTTTCTCTCTCTAGAGTTTCAGTGAATTCGTAAGAAATAATGAATGAATGAGCTTCTATTTATAAAAGAATGGACTGCATGGTAACTAACTCATGAACGGTCCAGAAGAATGGACTGAATAGTGAGGACTACTAATGCACCATCTAGGACCATCACTCCGTTCCCCAACTCGTCCCAGCTATATTCTCATTTCCTGAAGAGAACACTGAAAGGAAGGGTGAGCTCAACTAGCCCAGTAAGAAATATTATGACTAAGATAATGCAGAATAAATTATCATTAGCCTTAAACAATGTTAAACTGATACAATATAACAAACATCAAATTTAACTGCAGCAGAACAAGCAATCCATTAAAAGAGTCAAGTAGTGAATAAAATCTACTATCTTTTATGATTTAAAAAGGTTTTTCATCACTTTTATCGCTGGGACTCAGCTTAATAAATAATCCACATCATCGAATCACCCCTGCACTACGGCCAAGGATATTCTTTTTGTATCACGACCATGAATTATCCATGCATTACGACTAAAGATAATCATGTTTTCATCAACGATCCTGATCATGCCATAAAACAATTCATCTTTGCTTCCTTGGCCGAAGAGAATCCATAGCCATAATCATATCAAAAACTGTCCATCAATGCACTACAGGCCAATAAGGACTTTTTTCACATCATTTGTAACATTACGGTTATGATTACATTGAATAATCCCTGGTCATAATCATACCAAGTCCATCTATGCACTATAGGCCACAGATGACTTTCAAAAAAAAATATAAGCATGAGGATGAGGACAATGATATAAGAATTCATAAAACAAGTTCAAGAATTAATTTATCCAGGAACTAATAACGTCCAAATTGTCAACATGAAACTTCTTTGTAGAGTAAAATTCAAGAATGCTCAGAAGAATATTTCCATGAAAAGATATTGGATGAAGCCCAAATATCAAGGATATTCCACTAATTTCATGGAGTATGGAAGTCAAAGTTTTAACCAACTGAGTATAATAAAGAATGGAATAACAAAAGAAATCACCATGCATGCGGTACTTCCATATGCACAAAGTTATTCAACGTAATAATAATTAATTAAACAAGGTCAATGCGTAAAAGCACGCACGGGATGTTCCAACGAATAATAAAGAAATAATAATAACAAAATCACCATGCATGCGGTACTTGACATAGATAGGTTATTCCAACGAGAATACCAATAAAGACGGAACCAGTCCCACGTAAAAGCGTCTGAGCAGGATATTAAACGAATGTAATATTAATTAAGATTTTAACTAGGTCCATAAAATGCATGCAGTACGAGATATTCCAACAGAATAATAAAGAATGAAATAACATAAGAATTTCACCAAGTATAGGGTATCCCGCGTATACAGGTTATTCCAACAGAATAATAAAGAATGGAATAAAAGAAGTTCTCTTCATGAATAAGAAAGAAATAATACCCTTATGAGTACAACAAATAATATTTCCTACCTTAAGAAGAAGAGTACTGGATATTTGAGTAGTCAAGTAGCAGAATACTTTTCTTCTTTCTCTCTATAGTTTCTCTCGCTGGAGTTTCAGTGAATTCTGAAGAAATAATGAATAAATGAGCTTCTATTTATAGAAGAATGGACTGCATAGTAACTAACTCATGAATGACCCAGATTGATTTACTTTAATCTGACGGTCCATATTTAAAGCAAAATCTTTTAAATAAAATATAATATATTCTATTTATAATATAATAAAACGAATAACTTTATAAAGGATTTTACTATGCAAATATTATGCAGGCACTATGCAAACACTATGTATAATAAAATATAATATATTCTAATTATTGAATAACTTTATAAAAGTATTCTGTTTTATTACATTAATAATACCAATAAAACAAAACTGAGTGGCTTATCACGTAAGCATCAATAATCAATACCGTGTGCTACTATGCAACCACGCGTATTACTGTACTTTTAACACCGGGTGTTTTAACAGTTAACGGTAAAACTTCCGCCGTTATTTCCATAAAATATTTTTGTTATTTTTTTAATCTGACAATAATTCCGTTGTGGGGTCCACCAATGATTGTTCCGTCGTACGGATATTCCCCGATAAAAAGAATATTCCCCGACCAATCGAATATTATACAACAACTTGCGTACTTTGCAAAATTTATAAATACTACCCACAACTATAACATTATCTCAAATCCACACCATAATATTAAAAAAAATATTTCGAGAAAATTAAATCTTTATTCATAAAATCTGGGGTCTCATAGATTCTCTAAGCTAATGCAGAGCAAGTTTGAAATGAGCATGATGGGTGAGCTTAATTTCTTCCTTAGATTACAAGTAAAGCAGACTGATGAAGGAATTTTCATAAACCAAGCCAAGTATATCAAAGACTTACTGAAAAAGTATGGCATGGAATCAGCCTCTCCCATGAAAACACCAATTGCTCCTGCAACCAAGCTTGACAATGATGAGAAAGGTAAAAGTATTGATATCACTCAATACAGAGGTATGATAGGTTCTCTTTTATACCCAACTACCAGCAGACCAGACATAATGTTTGCAACATGCATATGTGCTAGATTTCAGGCTAACCCTAAAGAATCACATTAATCTAGTGTAAAGAGGATCTTCAGGGTACACCTTACTTGGGGATTTGGTACCCCAAGGAATCCTCATTTGAACTAACAGGATACACATATGCTGATTTTGTATGATACAAAATAGATAGAAAGAGTACCAGTGGCACTTGTCAACTACTAGGAAACAGACTTGTGTCCTGGTTTAGAAAAAAAACAAAACTTAGTGTCCACTTCAACTGCAAAAAAATGAATACATTACTCTTGGCAAATTTCTTGTGCTCGATTCTATGGATGAAAAATCAGCTAGCTGACTATGGGTTTGATTTCAAATCTATTCCCATTCACTGTGATAACACAAGTGCCATAGCAATAAATCATAATCCTGTTATGCATTCTAGGACTAAGCATATTGAAATAAGGTATCACTTCATTAGGGATCATCTGTAAAATGGAACTATATCTTTACAATATATCCCTACTGAAAATCAACTTCCTGATGTTCTTACAAAACCTCTAGATGAATCTAGATTTAACAAGTTAATAAGTGAGTTAGGCATGCTAAATCTACAGCCATAAAATATATGCTCTAGATTGTACTAACCATAACAGATACAAAGGCTGAACTCAAATCGTAGACATGATCAAGGAAAGTCCATGATCGTAGAGCTGGAAAGACAAAACCACCTCAACGACCGTAGCAAAGACTCAACCATCGTAGAGCAGACTCAACGATGACAAAAGCCTCATCAATAAAGCAAGAGTACACCCTGTGATGATAAGCTTCAAAACAAAGCAATCCTTCTAATAAGCGTCTCAGGAACAAACCTAACCCTTGACTCACTCCAAGAGTTTGGCCCTTCCTGAGTTGCCTTTAAAGAATGCTTTATCAAAAACTCATCACAAGGTTCAGGACAGACTCGACGATCGTAGCTCAGACTCGACGAATGATGCACAGACTCGACGATCGTAGATCAGACACAATGGTTGATGAACAGACTCGACGAATGATGGACAGACTCGACGAATGATGGACAAACTCGACGATCGTAGATCAGACACAACAGTTGATGAACAGACTCGACGATCGTAGCTCAGACTCGACAAAGGCAAAGCACTCAATGATCACTGAACTGCCTCAACGATCGTAGTCCTCCCTAAGGACACCTTAGCTCTAAAAAAGCCAAGGGCAAATCAGTACAATCCTGCATAGTTAAAATCGCAGAGCCAAGCAAAAGTCGACACCTGTCCCACTAAGCGAAAAAGAAGAGAAGGAAGTTACAAGTACAAATTGAAATCGTATTTTTGAAATCTGAAGTTTAAAAGATTATCTCTCTCTCATTCTCTCTCTCTCTCTCTCAAAGAAAAAGCCCTAACTTAAAAGAAAGCTCAGTCGAATCTGACTTCCAGTTAGAAAATCAATGGCGTCATCCAATGTTATCTTAGGCTACAGACTCTGCTTTGATGAGTTCAAGACAGCTCCACCAAAATTTCACCAGACCCTGGCGCTACTGAAGAAGGTGGGTCTCGAAGAGGCTCTGGGCGAAGACACACTGATATATCCCAAACTGGTTAAAGAGTTCTACAAGAATGGTGTGTTTAAAAACAACACCATCACTATAAAAGTAAGGGGAGTAGAAATCAGACTAAAGGCAGAGGACTTCAATCTTGCCCTAGGTCTCAAAAATGAAGGGCATCCATACTTAGATATCGTAGACTTCCAAGAGGGACTAAGAAAAATGCATCACAAGAAAAACCCCTCTGTGAAAGGGTACAAGAACAAGGAGTTCCCGCAGAGGTATTAATTTTTAGCTGATATTATTGGGAAATGTATATGCTGTAAGAGCTCAGGTTATGACTCGGTGAATGAAGCTCAACTTAAGCTCTTGACTACCATGTATTATGGTATACAACTCAACTATGGAGCTATATTACTCGAGTGGATTGGGAAGTGGATCATCAACTCAAAGAAATCAAAAAGCCCTCAGAAGATGCTATATGGGCGTTTCTTGAGTATCATTCTGCAATCTGCACTGGGTGACAAATTGGGGATGATGAAGGAGAAGCCATCAACCCAAATCGAAGAATGGCCCAGCAGTTGTTTGAAAACTGGAAGAGGAACCTACACGAGTATGTATTTAATGATGATGAGTCCATAAGAGACTGGGGATCTGAAGAACTCAGGCATTCCAGGAAACTTGTCTGCTGTCAGGAAGAAGAAGAAGAAGAAGAAGAAATCAACAAAGAAGAACCCTCTGTCCTTACCAGAAAAAGCAAGGGCAAGAGGAAGCTAAGGGCTAGACAGATGGAAGAGCCTCAAGGATCTACTACTGATATACATGTAGAGTCCTCTGATATAGAGACTCTGAGGATGCTAAGGAGAAAGCAGCAGCAAGATGAAGCAGATGAGGATCAGGCTACCATATCCCAGATCCTGAAGAAAAACAAAGTTGGTCATAAGTCCAAAAGGCCATCAGTCACCTCAATCGTAGAGTCTCTACTGTTCGTGGAGACCAGACCAAGCATGGTAGACAAGGAGGTAGCTGCTTCAAGCATAGTGGCTGTTGAACAGGACAAAGCTGAGATTCAAGAGAGTCCTGAAGTTGTGGCTAAACCCAGCAAAGCAAGGAGAAAGCTAGTTAAGAAGTACATTCTTGAAAATAAAAAGGTGCTCGAGAATGAAGCAAAGAGTATGGTTGCTAAGAAGGAAATATCCAGAGCAAGTCAAGAGGACAATGATCCAGCTGAGGGGGAGATCCCTGAAATTCTCATGATAGAGAATACACCAGCTGAGGGGGAAACGCCTGAAACTCAAGAAGATGCTCCAATTGAGGGGGAGTTTATGAGCTTACCAGAAGATGATCAAATTGAGGGGAGCCTCAAGATATCTCCATGGCAGAAGAGGATGTCCCTGCTAAAAATGAAAAGGAACCAGTGCCAGATCATCAAGAGCACATTGAGATAATGGAGTCCTCCAACAAAGACAGAGAAGATGAAGATAATGATGATGACCTTCAGATCACCGGTGTGGGTAGAGATGGGTATAGAAGCTACCTATACAATCAGATGTTCTCATATCTACCCATGATGCCATACCATCAAGCCCAAATCAACAACTCTTTGGATCACATGTTATGGAGTTTCAAAGAATATTCGGCCATCTCAGTGCTGGCTCATGGATTCCCATGGAGATTCCACTTTGCAAAGAAGTTGATTGCCAACACCTCTTCCTCAAAAGATAAACTTGAGGTACTGTCTATCCCCACCCAATTTAGAATTAATCACTTGTCATCATCCTCATTTAGTCAATTCTATGAATTCCCTCGATGGTTGGAAGTGATTCTCAATCCAGTAAATCAATTTCCAGTTACAGAATCCCAAAATTTTGTAACTGAAGAACCAAATACAACCAACTTCATTTTGCTCCCACAAACCACTGTCTCTACGATTCCTGACTCTAGACTAATCGTAGAGTCCCAAATAGAAATCCTAGAGCCCCATATTCCAAACATCAAAACTCAGGCCCCTCCATCAGACATACCATCCTCCTCCTCAAATGACTATTTTAGTCTTGATCTTGCTCTCTACTCCATACATGATCAGTCTCAGAAAGAATCCCCTCCATTCAACAAGCCTCAAGCCAATGATAATCTCCCAAATCTGCCCACAAAGGATGACTTACAGGAAGCAACCAAAGACATGGTCAAGAAAATAGAAGAAAGCCTGGAATCTCACTCCGACCTCAGTCATACCCAGCTGAATCAAATGATCACAGCTGCAAATAATTTTCCTGGCAGTATGAATGCTGAGCTTAAAAAGAAGCTGAGGGAAATTATCAAAGAAATTCTTAAGAGCATAAAGGACAGAGATGAGATTCACTTCCAGATAGCTGCCAAGCAAAGAGAGGTAGTTCTTGAAATGCAGAAAAATCAAGAAGTTCAAAATAAACTTATGCTGGAGAACTTCATCAACTTGAAAGTCTCAGTCCAAGAAATCGAAAAATCTTATGTCAATCAGGAACATCAGAATGAAATTGTTCTCACAGCCCTCCGAAACAATTAAGCAAGGTCTGAAAAACAGATCAAGGAAAGTAGAGAGGACATTGCTCAGACACAAAGCCAACTGAACGAGCTTGTTCAAGGAGTGAATCGACTCTCTGCAGACATTCAAACCCTTGATGCTGACATAAAGGGGGAGAATAAAGGGAAAGGAGCTCAAGGAGGTCAAGAAGGCCAAGGCAAAGGCAAAGGCAGAGGAGGTCATGGTAACCAAGAAAGGAGAAGAGGACAATTTTCATGAAGCCCTCCTGCAAGACAGTTCCACTAACAGACTGCACGATCAAGCAATCAGACTCAACGATCTGATCAGCAGGAAGTCTTTATGGCTCAGCCTTTAAGAAATCAAGGGCCAACTATCAGCTCACCAAATGTGACCACCACAGGCCTAAGAATGCTAATTGGAGATCCAGCATTCATGAATAGGCATGATCACAACCCGATAGTAAGTCCGAGTGAGCTGGAAGAGTTAGCCAGAAGAAATGAAGCTAGCAAGAAAAGAAGGGCTGAGGAGTATGCCAATCCTCCAAAAAAAGGTCAAAGAAATAGAGATAAGTTGAAACTTTAAATTCTTATTGATGTAAAGCTAAACTGCAATATTTCTTGAACATCAATAAATTCATGCTTATTCTCTAAAAATTTCAATTTGCTCATTTGAAATACTAAGTCATGTTTAAATTTCCTGCAAATGCATCTAGACACTAATAATCATGAAAACAAATCTCCTTGGTTATGTCAACATTAAATAGGGGGAGATTGTTGGGAGAATGCATATTATGATTTGATGTTTTAATGTATATGCTCATGATTATTTGTAAAGTCCTTCAAGTAAGATATGTACGAGGACTTAGTGATAGATCAAATTTGTTAGGTTGATCTAAGCTCTTAACGTGTATCATTCTGTAATAGAATGTATAGATAGAAAGATCAAAGCTATTAGGTTGATCTTGAGATGTAATAGATAGGCTTCGAAGAAATCGTAGTATATCATCTGATCAACATTGTAGAAGTCAAGGCAAAAAATGTAGAGCTTCGAAGATCGTAGTGTGCCTGCCTTGAAGGGACTCTTCGGAAATTGTAGAGTGGTCCCAACGTTTGTCGAGCCATCTTAACAATCGTAGTATGCTGAAGGAAATGTAGAGTTTACAAGTTAACGATCGTAGTGTGCTCTCGAGACATAGAGTTAGAACCTAGCAAGCAAAGATCATAGTGTGCAAAGGTTTAAGAGAAATCGTAGTGCTCTCGGCTGATAGCATCAGATCAAGCACCAAGGTGACAAGTCACTACGATCTGAATCGTAGAGTATCACGATACAAATCGTAGAGCATCATCTGTCTTATGTTAGAAAATGTCGAGCCTCATGATATGTGTGAAGACAGATTCCAACATATGAGGAATGGATTCTAGATGTTGCAGTACTCATCAGTCCCAAAGTAATATGAAATATCCTTAGTATGCAACAAAGAAGCGTATTGAAGAAGCTAAGGAAAGTACCATTGGTAAGGGGGGGAAAACACCTTTTCAGGTGTTAGGTGAGAAAGCAGTCTGTTGTGTCAGTTGGCCAAAATGCAGTTTCAGAAGATATGCAGAAATGTCTCCATCAAAGATCAAAAAAGTCAAATGCATTTAATGCCTCAACTGATGGATCCAACGGATAGTTTTCAAGATCACATATATGCAGATCAGACAGATGTGAGAGAACCAAGCAAGCATTGAACAAACAAGGTGAAGAACTCTCTAAGCTCAACTCTATGATATAAAATATTGCATAGCTTGCTCAGCTACTCAGTTCTTACGAACAAGTGCTTACACAGCAACTGAGTAGCAACCATCAAGAACTCAACATTATCAACCAACTAAAGAAGAGTACCAAGTCTGCTGGACTTGAAGAGTTCGTAGTGAACTATAAGAAAGCCAAGTCTGCTGGACTTGAAGAGTTCAAGAGTGAACTAAGAAGTTCTTAGATTGCTGGTCTTGAAGGAATCTGTGTGATTCAGAAGTTGTAAAAGACATCCTTAGTGGATATCCTACTTGTTGAATAGAAGAGTGGACTAGGAGCTTTAAGTTCTCTGGACCACTTAAAAACAACTGTGTCTTTTATATTCATAACTATAACTACTATATCTGCTATAACTGCCTCACTTTTATAACTCCACTGCTTGGTAAAGAAGATTAAAATAAATATTAATTCCGCTAAGTTTTAATCATTATCAAAGAACCAGTTTAAAACAAAAAGATTTTTAAACATCTATTCAACCCCCCCCCCCCTTCTAGATAACTATTGTGCCAACTAGGAACTAACAAATAATATAGCTCAACTAACAGTTATTGCATTTATATATCAAATAGGAACTGAAAGACTTGTCTGATTCGTAGTTTATCAACTATGACTTAACCGCTTAAAGCTTATCTGCACTGTGTGTATTCCTCCACAGTCATATAATCATGGATTCATACCCAGCAGTCATACATTTCATACACTCGTAATATAAGAAAAAATATTGTTTCCTAACTTGGTTTCATTTTTACTTGAACTTAGGATAGCCATGAGACTAGCTCATTCTACTATCATATTTATCTAAACAATCTTGTTTCATATCTTGTAGTCCTGAAGGACAACATATAACCATAACTTAAGACCATGCAATTAACAAACTACTTTTGGTCACACTGCAAAACGGCGCGAATGCGTTGCATTTAAGCTTGGGAGTGGCATGGTCGTGCTACTCCATGTCAGAACCAGACTTAGGCTTTTTATTGCCTAATATAATTTCTAGCATAACATGTATTCTGGCATGTACCATAAACTTACATCAAGTAGGTTGTTATCTATTTTCAAGTTCATATTCAAACTATTTAGCTCCATAATAATTTATTTCAATCAATACGGCTTAACAACTTTCTATAAGAAGATTCGATGTTATAATCTTTTAAACAATATATTGGT
This sequence comes from Panax quinquefolius, assembly GCA_020205615.1. Lineage (NCBI taxonomy): Eukaryota > Viridiplantae > Streptophyta > Magnoliopsida > Apiales > Araliaceae > Panax > Panax quinquefolius. The sequence continues at coordinate 90,013,932 of CM035172.1, read as the reverse complement.
ACTAATAAGCCTCTAATAGCATGCTCACATGTATATCTTATTTACATAGACATAGCATAGTTCATTATTTGAAGACTTATTTTAAACCACACTTGAAAGGTCCAATTTATGCTTAGCTAGATGATGAACATATTCGTCATGTCTAGAGGCATAAAGCATCTTAGTATTCATGGTAGAAAAGTCAGAGTATTTGAAACTATTAGTTCTCAAATCTTTTGAGTTTTCTTTCAAAACATTTTAAACCAGGCTATATTAATCTAGTATATGCAAGGTATCTTTAAAACTACATTTCATGCACGTTGATATGCGTACATAGGGTCCAAGATCAGAACTCAAAGGACACCAAATTCATCAACTTCTGTTTCTCAAAAACTTCAAGTTTTCTTTTTAGAAAATTATGTTAAAGCATTCCATTATGAGTAAAGTAATCTTAATTATATGACATGTCTATTATCATAAATATTTATGTTTTATCACTTAGAACAACATATTTTATCGTCGGGAGCACTACACTTGTATACGTGCATGCCCGATGCCCTGCGATTGCCTCCTAATACATATCAGTTCTAAAGATGACTATTTTGACCCCTTTTTTCGACCTCAAATTGAAAATCGTAAATAACAAAAGTTGTAGGTCTATTCGTCCTCGTTCTGGATCACTTTAAATCGCCTCAATCAGAGTATATATAAAAATGTTATGGTTGTTATACCAAAACAGGTTAAAGATGTCACACTTAACACATTTTGGGCGAGGCCGCGCCCATTTCCTTCACACTCTAGCGCGCCCGCGCCAGCTAGTAGGTTTCGTGCTAGCTAGCAGTGACTAGGCACGATTAAGCTCTTAGGCGCCTTTTACCCGCCTATTATGCAAAGTCTTGCGCTCTCTGGCGACACACCCATGTTTGGCCTTGCCCAGATTACAGTTTGCTCAATATTTTAACTTCAAATCTTTATAACTTCTTAATTTTAAGTCAGAATTAGTTGGTTTTCGATTCTATGGATTCTTAACTCATAAAACTACAGCATACCAAAGAATTAACAATTAACATAAACATTAACTAACCCACATCTCAATCCAAAACTCATGTTTATACTAAAATTTCATGTTTTGAAAAGTTTAGCGAATTCATTCACTATGAATTCATTTCTAAACCAAATTGGTCAGTTTAACTTGCGTTCTTTTCGTTTCTCAGATGGCTAATATAATCCATCATAAATTTTACTATTTACAAAGTGACTTTGCCATTAATTTTGACTCCAAATCAAACTAAAGCAATATATTACTACAAAACCTAAACCCATTTCTTTAACATATTCTCATGAATTCAATTACTCTAAAATTGATTGTATAATATATAAAATAGATTAATCATACTAAAGAGTGCAAACATATAATCTACACACACTTCATCTACCCAATCTCTAATCATAGAGAAAGTATTTTGAGAGAATATAACTAGAACTTGGAATTGGTTTAAGAATTATACCTCTGTGAAGTTGAATTACCAAACTAGCTTCTAACTTCAGATTGCTCACTCTAATTTAAACTTACTCTCTATACAAAACTCATCAAGAACCCAAGCAACCCAATTAGAGAAGAGAAGGCTCCAATTTATAGAGAATTTCTTACCTAGACCATGGCTTTACCTCAAAGATTGAATCCAATGGGAGAAGAAAGAAGATGATGGTTTAGGAGGAGTTGGTGGAAAGTGGCTAACCACTCCCTCCCCACCATTTTTGTAGCCATCATCACCATCTTCTAGCCTTTTAATTTCACTGAGTTTTGAGCATAGAGAAATAGACTAGGCCAATGGCTTAGTCACGTGAGTAAGGAAAATGACTGAGAAATTGGGACAAAGCTTTTTAGCTTACTGTTTTAGCAACAAGGCCACTTAATGTACCAAGGTTATTTCCTTTTGGGGCTCCTTAAGTCAATTATAATGACTTAGTATTACTACATTAATTTAAGTTATGGAAACATATATACACACATATATATATATACCTACCCACATATAGGAAGTATACTTATATTTTAAATATGCACCCCTATATAATCTTATATCTCATGTACATTTGACAGTACTGAATATATTTTAATTGAGTAGTGTCACACCACATTATCATGAACTTTATTATTTCAATTATACTTAATTCTTGAAATAATTATTAACAATAATTATTTATTTAGTTTAATTTAATATTCTTCATAAAGTACACATTAATGTACCACACATAACACATTGTCACATAGGTCCATTTATTTAACTCATGCGACTCATTCCACTTTGTCATATAGTTTCCTATATTATATAGTTACCATTGAAGTGTCACACTTCATTTCATATCATATAGATTTAGCTACTATATAATATATAATCATTGCACATACAATTTAATTCCTTCAATTATTCATTAATTAAAGTATTTAATGAATGCTTATTCCATCACTTTGCCGCACTAGGCATATTTCAAAAGCTTACATTAAGCTTATTCTTATTTTCATTACTTATTCATTTCCCACCACATTACTATTTATAACATGTTCAATTTACATCAACCAATTATATCACAAGGTTCACATATATAAATATATCGTGAATGGAACTATTTAAATATTCTTTATAACATTCGCAGTAATATAATAACTCAAGTTATTTAGTAAATTAAAATAACATAGTTTCCTTTTATAACTTTAACCCTCTTGGAAATACATTACTATAATTAAAATTATGTATTTCGCCATAACATAACATAAGATATTTTTATTGTAAGACCTTGAATTTTGTGAATAAAGATTAATTTTCTCAAAATATTTTTTTTAAGTTTTATGGTGTGGATTTGATATAATGTTATAGTTGTGGGTAGTATTTATAAATTTTGCAAAGTATGCAAGTTGTCATATAATATTTGATTGGTCGGTGAATATTCGTACACCGACGCAATCATAGGTGGACCCCACAACTGAATTATTGTCAGAATGAGAAAACCACAAAAATATCTTTTTATGAAAATAACGGTGAAAGTTTTACCGTTAAACTGTTGAACTACCTGGTAGTAAAAGTACAGTAATACGCGTGGTTGCATAGTAGCACACGGTATTGATTATTGATGCTTACGTGAGAAGTCACTCAGTTTTATTCAATTATTGCTACAGTAATTGCTGTATAGTATCTCACATTATTTGATTCAATTATTGTCAATATTTTATATATTATTAAATCAATAATTGAGATGACAAGTTAGTCTAATTATTATATGCATAATTAATAATGTCTAGAAAGTTCTGTCGAGGAGAAATCCTTATCGGAAAGCCCCCTCTTTCCAGGGAATGATCTGGTTTTAATATTGCGAGTTATAATAATATGAATAAAGGTTGTTAAAAATATTGAGGGAATTTTTTTACAAAATATTTGTTGTAAATTTTGCTTAGTGTTTGGACCCTCATTTACCCATTTTTCAAAATAATTGGTAGAAAATTATTCAGTATATATATAATGGGACCCACCTATGATGGTGACATGTTGGTGGGAGGGTAACACGTGGGGCCCACGTGTGGAAGAATTAGATGAAATGAAAATGGGGTGGGGGGAGGAAACATATATAAAGGGTAATTATTATTATATATATATGTTTATATACAACATGTGTTTATATATATATATATATATATATTTATATTATTAAAATTTGTTTTATATGACATTATTGAAAATCAGGCGTCTGAATTCAGCCCATGAATTTCCTTCAACTGTTGGTCTGTGAAATATTCAAATAGTATCCTTTCCATTCTCCTATAAATAGGATGCTTAATTAGAATTGAAAATCACACCAGAATCAGAGAATTCTTCTTCTATAATATTCAGCGCATTTCTTTCAAGTTTTAAGAAGCTTTGAGTATAGAAAATAGTGAAAGTTTTCTTCAAGAATATCTAAGACCTACCAGTTGGAATACTCTTCTTTTTAAGATAAGGGATATTATTTCTATCGTAGAATATGAAGAGAATTATCTTCTTTCAATACTCATAAGGGGTATTATTTATTCATATTCTGAAGAGATATTATTTTTGTATATGAATATTATTTCCATTCAATATTTGTAAGGAATATTATTTTCGTTCAACATTCATATGGAATATGTAAGACCCCAACTTTTATGAATAAAGATGAATTTTCAATAAATATTATTTTTGAATATTAAGGTGTGAATTTGTTATAATGTTATAGTTGTGGGTAATATTTCTAAATTTTGCAAAGTAAGCAAGTTGATATAAAATATTCGTTTGGTCGGGGAATATTCTTTTTGTCTGGGAATATTCATACGACGACACAATCATTGGTGGACCCCACAACAGACTTATTTTCGAAGTTAGAAAACGACCAAATTATCTTTTTATAAAAATAATGGCGAAAGTTTTACCGTTAACTGTTGAAATACCCGGTGGTAAAAATACAGTAATACGCGTGGTTGCATAGTAGCACACGGTATTGCACAGTATCTTGGATTATTGATGTTTATGTAAGAAGTCACTACTCAATAATTGTTACAGTAATTACTGTTCAATACTTTATTTTAATTATTCAATAATTGCTGAATTGATATTTTATATTATTGATTCAATAATTGTCATTGCACAGTATTTTAAATTATCAAATCAATAATTCATATTATTTGAATAATATTATTATTTACATTATTGACAATGTCTAGAAAGTTCTTTCGAGGAAAGGGGTTTGGTCACCTAATTGGGCGCCAATAAGGAGAAATCATTATCGGAAAGCCCTCTTTTCCTAGGAAACGACCTGGTTGTCAATATAGTAATTTTATAATATTATTTGTGAATAATTAATTGTTGATATATATGATAAGAATATATTTATTTGAAGTGGATTTAAATTGAGGAATTTTTAGCATGTGACATTTGTTGAAAGTTGGTATTTTATCTTTTCCGATAAAATAATTCATTCAAATATATTATTATAATATTACATTATAGTAGTATGATGTGATTATTTAATATTACGTTTTTTATAATTTGAATGGTAGCGTTATTATAGTAAATTCATGGTATAAAAGTAAAAGGAGGTGGATGAGAACAAATTGAATTTGAATTCCTATGATGCAAGCGATGATGTCATCGGACGATGAGGTAAGCGATGATGTCATCAGACGACGAGGTAAGAATGATGTAATATGATCGATGATTTCAGCGATGATGTCATAAATTATGGTGAAAAGACTATTTTACCCATACTCTGCCAAGCCTATAAATAGAAGCTCATTTCTTCATTATTTTTCACCAATTCATTCAAGCTATAAAGAGAGAAAGTACAGAGAGAATAAGAGAGAAAGAAGAAGAGTATTCTGTTACTACACTATTGCAGTATCCAATCTCCTACTAAGGTAAGGGGTATTATTTCTTTCGTATTCATGAAGAGATTTATTTTCTTTCAAAACTTGTAAGGGTTGTTATTCCATTCTTTATTATTCGGTTGGAATAATCGGTCTGTGTGGTCTATCGCATGCCTCGTGAATTCTGTTGTTATTCCATTCTTTATTATTCTGTTGGAATATCCTATCTGTGCATATTACGCATGACCTAGTTTCATTCTTTATTATTCTGTTGGAATATCCTGTCTGTACGGGTTATGCATGACCTAGTTCCATTCTTTATTATTCTGTTGGAATAACCTGTCTGTGCGGATTACACACGCCTGGTGAATTCTTCTGTTATTCCATTCTTTATTATTCTATTGGAATAACCTATCTATGTGGATTACTACATGCATGGTGAATGATCCTTCGTATCCATTCTTTATTAAATCGTGGAAATGATCTGTCGACGTGAATTACCGCATGGCGAGCAAAAATCCATTTGCGGCTTCATATATTCTATTATACTCAGTTGGTTAAAGTTTTGGATTCAATACCCCATGAAATTAGTGGAATATCCTTGATATTTGCGCTTCATCTAGTATCTTTTCATGGAAATATTCTTTTGAGCATTCTTGAATTTTACTCCACAAAACAGTATCATGTTGACAATTTGGACATTATTAATTTTTGGATAAATTAAATTATAAATCTTTAAAAATTTATCCTTGAACTTGTTTTATTGAATTCTTATATCATTGCCATCATCCTCAAAATTATATTATGTTGAAAGTCATCTGTGGCCTGTAGTGCATAGATGGACTTGGTATGATTATGACCTGGGATTATTCGGTATAATCATGACCATAATGTTACAAATGTTATGGTAAAAGTCCTCATTGGCTCGTAGTGGATTGATGGACATTTGTTGGTATGATCATGACCATTGACAAAAACACGAATATCATCGGCCCGTAGTGCATGGATAATTTATGGTCGTGATACTAATGAATATCCTTGGTCGTAGTGCAGGGATGATGGGGATTATTTATTAAGCTGAGTCTCAACGATAAAAGTGATGAAAAAACTTTTAAATCATAGAAGATAGTAGATTTGATTCTCTACTTGGCTCTTCTACTGGATTGCTTGTTCCGCTGCAGTTAAACTTGATGTTTTTTATATTTTAACAATTTAACACTGTTGAAGGCTAACGATAAATTATTCTGCATTCTCTTAGTCATAATATTTCTTACTGGGCTAGTTAAGCTCACCCTTTTACTTTCATTGTTCTCTTTAGGATATGAGAACGTAGCCGAGACTAGTTGGGGAACGGAGTGTCGGTCCAGATGATAGCATTAGTAGTCCTCACTATTCTATGAAATAGTGTGATAATAAATGTATTGAGGACTCCATTTGAGTTGAATACTATCTAGAAGACAATATTCGTATTAAAACTCTCAGTTATGTCTTGTCGTATTCTACACGACAGTTGTATTATTAAGTTGTATTTGAATTTTGTACCATATATTTGTTGACTCAAGATGAGTGATGTATACCTATTTTGGGGGTTTTCAGAATATTATATTCGTTTAATATTCATAAGGAATATTATTTTCGTTTAATATTCATAAGGAATATTATTTTCGTTTAATATTCGTAAGGGATATTATTTTGTTCAGTATTCGTAAGAAATAATATTTTCTTCCATACTCTGTAGTGTGTAAGTAATATTATTTTGTTTCAGATTTAGAATTCTATACTCATTTGGTTAAAGTTTTGGCTTCTATACTCCATGAAATTAGTAGAATATCCTTGATATTTGCGCTTCATCCAGTATTTGTTCATGGAAATATTATTCTGAGCATTCTTGATAAGTTTTAACTTTTTATGTCGAATACTATTCACAGGGTTACTATCCCCGAAGTTACTTGTCATGGGTACTATTCACTCAGTTACTATTCACCCGGGGTACTATTCGTGACAAAAATTGATTCGTTTTTGGTCCAAATTATTTTTGGTACAATATTATTCTTGAATTTTACTCCACAAAGCAGTATCATGTTGACAATTTGAACGTTATTGAATTCTGGATAAATTAAATTATAAATCTTTAAAATTTATCCTTGAACTTGTTTTATTGAATTCTTATATCATTGTCATCATCCTCATGCTTATATTATGTTGAAAGTCATCTGTGGCTGTAGTGCATAGATGGACTTGGTATGATTATGACCAGGGATTATTTGGTATAATCAATGACCGTAATGTAACGAATGATGTGATAAAAGTCCTCATTGGCCCGTAGTGCATTGATGGACAATTATTGATATAACTATAACCAGGGATTATTCGGTATAATCATGACCATTGATGATTACAAGAATATCCTTGGCCGTAGTTTAGGGATGATTCGATGATGTGGTTTATTTATTAAGCTGAGTCTCAGCGATAAAGTTGATGAAAAACTTTTTAAATCATAGAAGATAGTAGATTTTATGTTCTACTTGACTCTTATAATGGATTGCTTCTTTCCACTACAGTTGTTGATCTAAAACTTGTTGTCTATTGTATTATATCAGTTGTTATACTGTTGAAGGCTAAGGATAATTTATTATGCATTATCTTAGTCATAATATTTCTTACTGGGCTAGTTGAGCTCACCCTTTCTTTCATTGTTCTCTTCAGGAAATGAGAATATAGATGGGACGAGTCGGGGAATGGAGTGATGGTCCAGGATAAATGGCTTTAGTAGTCCTCACTATTCTACGGAATAATGTGATTATAATTTTAATGAGGACACCATTAATTGTGGATATTGTCTAGATGACAATATTATTGTTTAAACTCTCAACTATGTTTTGTCGTATTTTACACACTGTTGTATAATTAAGTTGTATTTGAATTTATGTACCATGTATCTGGCGACTCAAGATGGGTGATTTATACCAGTTTTGGGGGCGTCACAGTTGGTATCAAAGCTTAGGGATATGATCCCTGGTTGAGATGTGAGACAAGAACTAGGAGGGGAGAGACGGGGAATTCCTTCACTAGTATGCCCTACCTAAGTTTATTTAGTATTTAATTGGTCGGTCAGAGTATAGGGATAATATGTTGCATGTCAATTAACCCTTGTTTTGTGACAGTATTTGAAAATGACATCCGAGAATGTTGAGAATATCAATGGAGCACGGGAGACCGTTGGGTCACCATAGATCAATACCTAGGATAATGTGCATCATGAAGGCAACAATCCTCAGGTGAACAACGACACCAACCAAATGATGAACGACGGTACGTTTAGGAGCTTTTTAGATTTCATGCAACAACAAACGAGATAGACTCCTATTCATAATGCAGGTGGAAACAATGGCAACCCACGGTTGGTCACCGCTAAGTAGTTTAAGGAGCTGGGACCACTAGAGTTTTTTGGAAAGCCAGAACCACTTAAGGCAAAGACGTGGATTAAGCAGATTACCAAGATATTTGATGTCTTGGAATGCTTAGAGGAGTAAAAGGTTCCATTCGCCACCTTTATGTTGCATGAAGATGTAGATCATTGGTGGGAATCTGTAAAACGTACCCAGCCTGAGGCATTCAAGATGTCTTGGGAGAAGTTCCAAGAACTGTTCAACGACAAGTACTTTCCCGAAAGTATTCCTCACATGAAAGAGGTAGAGTTCATCAAGATGGGGCAAAACAACATGACCATTTCGCAGTACGAAGCCAAGTTTGCCGAGTTATCCCAGTTTGCATCTCACTTAGTTAATAACGAGGAGAGAATGATACGAATGTTTCTAAGAGGTTTGAAACCTAAGATACGTCTATATCTTATTTCTCATAAACTGTGTTTTTATTCAGATGTTGTAAATAGGGCTCAGTTATTAGAGCGCGATAATGAGTCAACCCAACCAAGAGAGGGCAGTCGACAAGTCGTTAATACCAATGGTAGCAGTCATCGAAGCGGTGACAACAAACGTGGAAGGAATCAATATGCCAGAAATGGTAACCACATCGGTGGTAATCATGGTCAGGATAATAGGAAAGGTGAACTAAGTGAGAACAACTTCAAGAAGAGAAGGTTCAATAATGATGGAAAGACAGTGGCACCCATTTCCATGGAAGAAGAACGACCACCGGTCGTATGTTTCAAATGCGGACAAGTGGGACAAATCCGTCTAAACTGTACGCAGCAACCCAAAGCGTGTTTCAATTACGGAAGAGAAGGTCACTTAGCTCAATTTTGTCGTGTAGTGAAGTCAAGTCCAGCTGGGATGGTGATGCCAAAGGATGTCTTAGACAAGTCAAAGTCGGTAGTTTAAGTGAGAGCGTTTGTCAAAGAACCCTGTTGATCGATTTCAGCAATCAACGAATACGTGCAAGTATACACGGTCAACAAGTAATAAAGTGATAAGAAAAGTATCATTCTCACGAGGAATTATTTAATAAAAATCACCAAATACTAATTCTTAACCAAACTAATTTTATTTAAACAATCTCAAATCATGATTTTTCTAATTAAGAAAACTAAATTAACCAATTAAAACTAGGTTACTTTATAAATAAATTCAAATAAATAAAGATTAAGACTCCAATATTCCCAATTATGAACTATAAACCAATTATCCAATTATCCCAATTATTATGCCTACTGAATTGTTAACAGGAATTCTCAAGTGCCAAAAGCCCTTTCTCAAGTGATCATTTTCCTTCTATTTAATCCAGATTAATTTTACTATATCCATATACAAAATAATTTAATTAAACTCACTACAATCCCAATTCCTTATGTGTTACATGCGGCAAATAGATATTCTCATTTTATTCACAAACCTAATTATTCACTGTGCAAATAACTAAGTCACATGTCACCATGCCCAGTTCTAACCCTAGAATTCCTTTCCCAATTCCTTCTAGAGTAACTAGGTAATTATTGGCCAGATAATTAATCAATAAGAACAAAGTAAGATGAACAGTTCACTTTAACATAAATAATTGGAATAAATCAAATAATCAATTCATAATCATAAAAGGTTCCATTGGAATCTTAATAAAAGAAATTAGTTCATAATTAATAAATTAAAACCAAGAATCCACAATTGAATAGACATTAAAAGATAAAAGTAAGAGAAGAGAAGATAATAGAATATATTGTTAGTAGTCTTGAAACTCCTCTTTCGCTCCTGCTTTGAATCTTCAATGGTCTCCAAGTTGCTTCAATCTCCAAAACTAATAAGAACTAGGGTTTATGTCTAATATAATGGAGTATATCTCTAATCTAAGCTATGTATTCTCTCTCTATTTTATGCCTTACATCATGTATTTATAGGTTACAAGTCCAATTTTTAGCTTAGGAACAAACCCAATCCTATTTGGAGTCAAAAAGGTGTCAAAATTCACCCAAAACGCGTCCAGGCCACACCAAGCCCTTCCCCCAGCACCCCAGTGCTGGGCACGGCGCTCAAAATCTACTCCCCAGCGCCCCGGCTCTGAGCATAGGCCAAAAATGGGCGCCCCGGCTGCTACCACATGTTCTGACATTTTCTACTCCGATGTCCTTTGGGAAAATGGTCCATAACTTCTTCGTCCAAACTCCGATTTCATGATTCAAGATGATTCGGAAAGAGGAGAAGTAGATCTAAAACTTTTATTCTTTGAGTGTTTCAAAATAAGATCCGGAGCAATACTCAAATTGGCCTCTGAAGTGACTGTTGTGTAAATGGTAAGCCAAAAACGCGCATCTAGCCACCCCAAACGTCGATCCAAGTAACTTTTGTCCCAATTACTACAAAACAACATAAAACATGCATAAATAAACACAAACACTTAAAATCAACCAAAAGATTAAGCTCAAACGCACTCAATTCATGTGTATAAAACTCACTCATCAAACCCGAACAAAGCTATCACAGGTAAGTTAATCATAAACTCTTGCGAAGTTTATACCTTATTCGATATCGGTTCTACCCATTCTTTTATTTCTCCTACTTGCGCTCAATGTTTAAATTTGACCACAGTACAAAACCCATTTCTAAAATCCTCAAATATTTTTCACCCAAAACAAACGTAACATTCGCCAAAGACGTTGGCTCGAGCTGTTGAAGATTACGATAATACGATTCAATACCATCCTAGAAAAGTGAATGTTGTAGCTGATGCGTTGAGTAGAAGATTGTATACATTTACGAGTACGACGTTGTTAACACAAAAACTTATTTCGTACGACTTACAAAAGATGGAGATAGAGTTACAGACTCCAAGAACTTACGTGAAGATAACGAATATACGATTAGAACCGACTTTAATTGATAAAGTTAAAGCCGCTCAAACTACAGACTCGGAGCTTATGAATGTGAAGAAGAAGGTTCAAGAGGGCGTTATTCTAGAATCAAGAATCAACGAAGAGAGAAAATCTCAACCCTCGACTTTATTGGTCCATTCGAAATCCTCGATCGAGTAGGACTATAGACTCGTTTTAACCTCAAGTATGTTGCGTGTTCATAACGTTTTTCACGTATCGATGTTTCGTAAATATATAGACAACCCGAACCACATTATTGAATTAGAACTAGATGAGATAGCGGAAGATTTAACGTATGATGAGATATATGTTAAAATCTTGCATAAGAAGAAATATATTCTACGCTCAAAGGTTATACCTCAAGAGTTAGAATATGACGAGATATCCTCATCTGTTCGGCATACCAGGTACGTACGTAAATTTCGAGGGCAAAATTTCATAAGGAGGGGAGATTGTAAGACCCTAAATTTTGTGAATAAAGATTAATTTTCTAAAATTTTTTTTTTAAGTTTTATGTTGTGGAATTGATATAATGTTATAGCTGTGGGTAGTATTTATAAAATTTGCATAGTATGCAAGTTGTCATATAATATTTGATTGGTCGGTGAATATTCGTACATCGACGCAATCATTGGTGGACCCCAAAATGGAATTATTGTCGGAATGAGAAAACGACAGAAATATCTTTTTATGAAAATAACGACAGAAGTTTTACCGTTAAACTGTTGAACTACCCGTAGTAAAAGTACAGTAATACGATGTCTGGCGTGGTTGCATAGTAGCACACGGTATTGATCATTGATGCTTACGTGAGAAGTCACTCAGTTTTATTCAATTATTGCTACAGTAATTGCTGCATAGTATCTCACGTTATTTGATTCAATTATTGTCAATATTTTATATATTATTAAATCAATAATTGAGATGACAAGTTATTCTAATTATTATATGCATAATTAACAATGTCTAAAAAGTTCTGTCGAGGAAAGGGATTTGGTCACCTAATTGCGCACCAATAGGGAGAAATCTTTATCGGAAAGCCCCCTTTCCTGGGAACGATCTGGTTGTTAATATAGTGAGTTATAATAATATGAATAAATGTTGTTAAAAATATTAAGGGGATTTTTTTACGAAATATTTTTTATAAATTTTTCTTAGTATTTGGACCCCCATTTATCATTTTTCAAAATAATCGGTAGAAAATTATTCGGTATATATATAATGGGACCCACCTGTGATGGTGACATGTTGGTGGGAGGGGAACACGTGGGGCCCACGAATGGAAGAATTGGATGAAATGAAAATGGGGTGGGGGGAGGAAACATATATAAAGGGTAATTAGTATTATATATATATATATATTATATATAACATGTGTTTATATATATATTTATATTATTAAAATTTGTTTTATATGACATTATTGAAAATCAAGTGTATGAATTCAGCCCATGAATTTCCTTCAACTGTTGGTCTGTGAAATATTCAAATAGTATCCTTTCCATTCTCCTATAAATAGGATGCTTAATTAGAATTGAAAATCACACCAGAATCAGAGAATTCTTCTTCTATAATATTGAGTGTATTTCTTTCGAGTTTTAAGAAGCTTTGAGTATAGAAAATAGTGAAAGTTTTCTTCAAGAATATACCCACCCTACCAGTCGGAATACTCTTCTTTTTAAGGTAAGGGATATTATTTCTTCGTAGAATATGAAGAGAATTATCTTCTTTCAATACTCGTTAGGAGTATTATTTATTCATATTCTGAAGAGATATTATTTTTCGTATGAATATTATTTCCATTCAATATTCGTAAGGAATATTATTTTCGTTCAACATTCGTATGAAATATGTAAGACCCCAACTTTTATGAATATAGATTAATTTTCTATAAATATCATTTTTGAATATTAAGATGTGAAGTTGTGGGTAATATTTATAAATTTTGCAAAGTAAGCAAGTTGATATAAAATATTCGTTTGGTCGGGGAATATTTTTTTTTGTCTGGGAATATTCGTACGATGACACAATCATTGGTGGACCCCATAACAGAATTATTGTCGGAGTTAGAAAACGACAAAATTATCTTTTTATAAAAATAACGGCAAAAGTTTTATCGTTAACTGTTGAAATACCCTGTGGTAAAAGTATAGTAATACACGTGGTTGCATAGTAGCACACGGTATTGTACAGTATCTTGGATTATTGATGCTTACGTAAGAAGTCACTACTCAATAGTTGTTACCATAATTATTGTTCAATACTTTATTTTATTGATTCAATAATTGCTACGTTGATATTTTATATTATTGATTCAATAATTGTCATTGCACAGTATTTCAAATTATCAAATCAATAATTCATATTATTTGAATAATATTATTATTTACATTATTGACAATGTCTAGAAAGTTCTGTCGAGGAAAGGGGTTTGGTCACCTAATTGCGCGCCAATAGGGAGAAATCCTTATCAAAAAGCCCCTTCTTTCCTGGGAACGACCTGGTTGTCAATATTATAATTTTGTAATATTATTTGTGAATAATTAATTGTTGATATATATGATAAGAAAATATTTATTCGAAGTGGATTTAAACTGAGGAATTTTTAGCATGTGACATTTGTTGAAAGTTAGTCTTTTATCTTTTCCGATAAAATAATTCACTCAAATATATTATTATAATATTACATTATAGTAGTATGATGTGATTATATAATAGTACGTTATTTATAATTTTAATGGTAGCATTATTATAGTAAATTCATGGTATAAAATTAAAAGGAGGTGGAAGAGAACAAATTGAATTTGAATTCCTATAATGCAAGCAATGATGTCATCGGACGATGAGGTAAGCGATGATGTCATCGGACGATGAGGTAAGCAATGATGTAATATGATCGATGATGTCATAAATTATGGCAAAAAGACTATTTTACCCTTACTCTGCCAAGCCTATAAATAGAAGCTTATTTCTTTATTATTTTTCACCAATTCATTCAAGCTATAGAGAGAGAAAGTATATAGAGAATAAGAGAGAAAGAAGAAGAGTATTCTGTTACTACACTATTGCAGTATCCAATCTCCTACTAAGGTAAGGGGTATTATTTATTTCGTATTCATGAAGAGAGTTATTTTCTTTCAATAATCGTAAGGTTGTTATTCCATTCTTTATTATTCATTTGGAATAACCTTTGTTTGTCTTGATCTATCGCATGCCTCATGAATTCATTGTTATTCCATTCTTTATTATTACATTGTTGGAATATCCTCATGCATGCGGATTATGCATGACTGGTTCCATTCTTTATTATTTTGTTGGAATATCACATGCATGCATGCGGAGTTACGCATGACCTGGTTCCATTCTTTATTATTCTGTTTGAATAACCTGTCTGTGCGGATTACGCACGCCTGGTGAATTCTTCTATTTTTCCATTCTTTATTATTCTGTTGAAATAACCTGTCTATGTGGATTACCGCATGCATGGTGAATAATCCTTCGTATTCATTCCTTATTAAATCGTGGAAATGCTATGTCTATGTGGATTACCGCATGGCGGGCAAAAATCTATTTGTGGCTTCATATATTCTATTATACTTAGTTGGTTTAATTTTTGGCTTCTATACTCCATGAAATTAGTGGAATATCCTTGATATTTGCGCTTCATCTAGTATCTTTTCATGGAAATATTCTTCTGACCATTCTTGAATTTTACTCCACAAAATAGTATCATGTTGACAATTTGGACGTTATTGATTTTTGGATAAATTAAATTATAAATCTTTAAAAATTTATCCTTGAACTTGTTTTATTGAATTCTTTTATCATTGTCATCATCCTCATATTTATATTATGTTGAAAGTCATCTGTGGCCTGTAGTGCATAGATGGACTTGGTATGATTATGACCAGGGATTACTCGGTATAATCATGACCGTAATGTCACAAATGTTGTGATAAAAGTCCTCATTGGCCCGTAGTGCATTGATGGACAGTTGTTGGTATGATCATGACCATTGATGAAAATACGAATATCCTTGGCCCGTAGTGCATGGATAATTTATGGTCGTGATACTAATGAATATTCTTGGCCGTAGTGAATGGATGATGTGGATTATTTAATAAGCTGAGTCTCAGCGATAAAAGTGATGAAAAACCTTTTAAATCATAGAAGATAGTTGATTTTATTCTCTACATGACTCTTCTAATAGATTGTTTGTTCCGCTGCAGTTAAACTTGATGTTTATTATATTTATCAGTTTAACACTATTGAATGCTAACGATAAATTATTCTGCATTATCTTAGTCATAATATTTCTTATTGGGCTAGTTGAGCTCACCCTTTTACTTTCATTGTTCTCTTCAAGAAATTAGAACGTAGCTAGGACTAGTCGGGGAACAGAGTTACGGTCCTGATGATAGCATTAGTAGTCCTCACTATTCTATGAAATATTGTGATAATAAATGTATTGAGGACACCATTTGAGTTGAATACTGTCTAGAAGACAATATTCGTATTAAAACTTTCAATTATGTTTTGTCGTATTCTACACAACAGTTGTATTATTAATTTATATTTGAATTTTGTACCATGTATTTGGCGACTCAAGATGGGTGATGTATACATATTTTGGGGGCGTCACAGTTGGTATCAAAGCTTGGGGAAATGATCCCAAGCTGAGATGTGAGACAAGAACTAGGAGGGGAGAGACGGGGAATTCCTTCGCTAGTATGATCTACCTAAGTTTATTTGGTATTTAATTGGTCGGTTAGAGTATAGGGATAATATGTTGCATGTCAATTAACCCTTGTTTTGTGGCAGTATTTGAAAATGACATCCAAGAATGTTGAGAATAACAATGGAGCACAGAGAGGCGTTGAGTCTCCACGGATCAATAATCGAGGATAATGTGCATCGAAAGGCGACAATCCTCATGCAAACAACAACACTAACCAAATGATGAATGATGGAATGTTCGGAGGCTTTATGCAATTCATGCAACATCAAAGTAGAGCGGCTCCTGTCCAAAATATAGGTGGAAATAGTGGAAACTCTCGGACGGTCACCGCTAAACAGTTCAAGGAGCTGGGACCATCGGAATTTATTGGAGAGCCAAAACCACTATAGGCGGAAGCATGGATAAAGAAGATCACCAAGATATTTGATGTCTTGGGATGCTCCGAGAAGCAAAAGGTTCCATTTGCCACCTTTATGTTGCGAGGAGAGGCAGACATCTTGGTGGGAAATCGATGAAAGCGTACTCAACCTACCACACTGAAGATGTCTTGGGAGAAGTTCCAAGAACTATTCAACGACAAGTACTTTCCCGAAAGTATTCGTTACATGAAAGAGGTAGAGTTCATCAAGTTGGAGCAGAACAATATGTCCGTGTCGCAGTACGAAGCTAAGTTTTCCGAGTTGTCCCGGTTTGCATCTCAATTGGTTGATAATGAGGAAAGAATGACGCGGATGTTTCTAAGAGGTTTGAAACCCAAGATACGTCAATATCTAATTTCTCATAAACTGTGTCTATATTCAAATGATGTAAATAGGGCTCAGTTATTGGAGCGCGATAACGAGTCAACCCAACTAAGAGAAAGTAGCCGGCAAAATGATAATACCAGTGGTAGCAATTATCGAAGCGGTGACAACAAACGTGGAGGGAATCAACATGCCAGAAATTATAACCACTTCGTTGGTAATCATGGCCAAATTAATAAAAGTGGACATTTCAAGAAGAGGAGATTCAACAATGATGGAAAGACGTCATCATCAGCACCTGTTGTTAAGGAAGGAGAACGACCACCTATCATATGCTTCAAATGAGGAGGAGAGGGACACATCAGTTCAAACTGCGCGATGCCATCCAAAGTGTGTTATAATTATGGGAGAGAAGGTCACCTAGCCCGATTTTGTCATGCACCGAAGACAAGTCCAATTGGAACAGTGACACAAAATGCCTTCCCAGACAAGTCAAAACCAGTAGTTCAAGGGAGAGCGTTTGTTGTGACCTCCCAGAAAGCAAGGAACCCGAATGAGGTCATCATGGGTAAGCTTATCATAAACTCTAGTGAAGTCTATACCTTATTTGATACCGGTTCTTCCCATTCTTTTATTTCTCCTACTTGCGCTCAACGTTTAAATTTGACTCCGGAGAAATTAGACTTTGACTTATCTGTGGAAACTCCGTTGGGAGAAACTTTCATTACATCCACTATTTCTAAGTCTTGTTTTGTTCAAATCGGTACGCTCACCTTACATGTTGATCTTATTTCATTGAAAATACTTGCATTTGACGTGATTCTAGGGATTAATTTGGTTAACTACTCATCATGCAAAAATTGATTATTTTTGTAAGGTTGTTTGCTTTCATATTCCTAACCAACCTATTATGCGAATTCAAGCAACCAAACCATTAAAATCAATCACTGTCATCTCAAGCCATAAAGCTATGTTTATTTTAAAAAGGATGTCCAAGCTTTCTTAGCTCATGTCACAGATTTAAACAAAAATACGTCAGATTTGAATGATATTTCTATTGTTAATAAATTTCCTGACGTATTCCCTGAAGAACTTCCTGGCCTACCCCCAAGCATGAAATTAAATTTTGTTTCGACATTAAACCCGGTACAAAACCCATTTCCAAAGCCCCATATCGAATGGCTCCTATTGAACTTCAAGAGTTAAATACCCAATTACAGGAATTGTTAGACATTGGTTTCATTCGTCCTAGTACTTCTCCTTGGGGTGCTCCTGTTCTATTCGTGAAGAAGAAAGATGAGAGTATGCGACTTTGTATTGACTACTGGGAATTGAACCATGTCACTATCAAGAATAGGTATCTGTTACCTCGCATTGATGACATGTTTGACCAGTTGCAAGGAGCATAATTCTTTTCAAAGATCGATCTTCGTTCTGGATATCATCAGCTTAAGGTTAAAACTGAGTATATTTCAAAGATTGCCTTTATAACTCGGTACGGGCATTATGAATTCCTAGTCATGTCTTTTGGATTGAATAATGCTCATGTTGCCTTCATTGAAATGATGAACCGAGTATTCAAGGAATATTTGGATCACTTTGTGGTCATCTTTATTGATGACATCCTCATATATTCCAAAAGCCGTGAAGATCGTGATTAACACTTGAGGCTGATACTCCAAAAGCTTCGTGAAAATAAGCTTTATGCCAAGTTAAAGAAATGAGAGTTCTGGCTTGAGGAAGTAGCATTCCTTGGGCACGTAGTATCAAGTCATGGAATATTTGTTGACCCGACAAAGATTAAAGGTATTCAAAGCTGGGTGCAACCTAAATCAGTGACCGAAGTACATAGCTTTCTCGGCTTAGCTGGTTATTATCGGAGATTCGTATAAGGGCTTTTTTCGAATAGCTACTCCATTAACTCAGCTAACTCGGAAAGATACAAAATTTGGTTGGAGTGTGGAATGTGAGAAGAGTTTTCAAGAACTCAAGAGGACACTCATTTCAGCACCTGTTCTGAGAATATCATCTGGTACGGAGGCATATGTCATCTACAGTGATTCTTCAGGCAAGGGTTTAGGATGTGTTCTCATGCAACATGAGAAAGTCATAGCCTATGCCTCGTGACAACTCAAAGAATATGAGAGGAATTATCCTACTCATGATCTAGAGTTGGTAGCTATCGTTTTCGCACTTAAAATCTGAAGGCATTACCTGTATGGGGAGAAAGTGGAGATCTTTACGGATCATAAAAGCCTCAAATATTTCTTCACTCAAAAGGAACTCAACACGCGACAATGACGTTGGCTTGAATTGCTGAAAGATTATGATCATACTATTCAATACCATCCTGGTAAAGCGAACGTAGTAGCTGACGCATTGAGTAGAAGATCATATGTGGGTACGAGTGAGATATTGTCAATGGAAAGGCCAATTTTATATGACTTACAAAGGATGGAGATAGAGTTAAAGACTTCAGGGACCCATATGATGATAGCGAATATACGAGTAGAACCGACTTTAATCGATAAAGTTAAAGCTGCTCAAGCTACAGACCTGGAGCTGATGCGTATGAAGAAGAAAGTGCAAGAAGGTGCTATGCCAGAAGCAAGAATTGATGAAAAAGGAATAGTTTGAGTCAACTCCAGACTTTGTGTTCCTAACGACCCTGATTTAAAGTATAAAATCATGATGGAGGCGCACAACACACCGTTTGCAATCCATCTAGGGAGTACCAAAATGTATCATGATCTTCGACATATATTTTGGTGGAGCAATATGAAGAGAGAGATCGCAAAGTTTATCTCAAGGTGTCTAACTTGTCAACGAGTCAAGGCGGAGCATCAAGTACCAAAAGGTCCATTGCAACCACTTGAAATTCCAGAATGGAAGTGGGAGCACATTACTATGGATTTCGTTATTGGTCTTCCCAAGGTTTCTCAAGGCATAGATGCGATTTGGGTCATTGTTGATAGATTGACCAAGTCGGCTCATTTCTTACCTATACGAGAAACTTATACACTTGAACGTCTTGCTCGTATATACATAAATGAGATTGTAAGACTGCATGGTATACCAGTATCCATAGTTTCTGATCGAGACCCAAGATTCACTTAACGATTTTGGGTTAGTTTGCAGAAAGTTATGGGCACAGATTTACGATTTAGCTCGGCATATCATCCTCAGATAGACGGGCAGTCGGAGAGGACTATTCAAACTCTTGAAGATCTATTAAGACTCTGTGTCCTTGACTTCAAGGAAAGTTGGGATAAGTTCTTACCATTGGTGGATTTTTCCTACAACAATAGTTATCAAGCAAGTATTGGCATGGTTCCATTCGAGGCGTTGTATGGAAGAAAGTGTCGTTCTCCAGTATGCTGGGATGAGGTGGGTGAAGCAACGTTGTTGGGATCTAAGTTGGTACGTATGACTACGGAAAAGATTCAAACGATCCGACAACGTATAAAAACCTCATAAGATCGACAAAAGAGTTATGCTGATCTTCATCGAAAAGACTTAGAATTCGATATTGGAGATCATGTGTTGTTACGTGTTGCTCCATGGAAAGGAGTTACGAGATTTGGAAAGAGAGAAAAGCTCAATCCTTGATTCATTGGCCCATTTTTAATCCTCGATCAAGTAGGAACAATGGCCTATAGACTCACTTTACCGCCAATTATGTCTCGTGTTCATAACGTTTTTAACATATCTATGTTACGTAAATATGTGAAAGACCCGCACCACATTATTGAGTTAGAACTGGATGAAATAGAGGAAGATTTAACGTATGAAGAGGTTCCTGTTAAAATCTTGAATAAGAAGGAGCATATTTTACGCTCCAAGGTTATACCTCAAGTCAAAGTTTTGTGGAGAAACCACGATGTTGAGGAAATGACCTGGGAGTTAGAATCTGAAATGAAATCAAGGTAACCTTACCTCTTCGACATACCAGGTACGTACCCTAATTTCGAGGGCGTAATTTCATAAGAAGGGGAGGTTGTAAGACCTCAACTTTTATGAATAAAGATGAATTTTCTATAAATATCATTTTTGAATATTAAGGTGTGAATTTGTTATAATGTTATAGTTGTTGGTAATATTTATAAATTTTGCAAAGTAAGCAAGTTGATATAAAATATTCGTTTAGTCGGGGAATATTCTTTTTGTCTGGGAATATTCGTACGACGACACAATCATAGGTGGACCCCATAACAGAATTATTGTCGAAGTCAGAAAACGATAAAATTATCTTTTTATAAAAATAATGGCGAAAGTTTTATCGTTAACTGTTGAAATACCCGGTGGTAAAAGAACAGTAATACGCGTGGTTGCATAGTAGCACACGGTATTGTACAGTATCTTGGATTATTGATGCTTACGTAAGAAGTCACTACTCAATAATTGTTACAGTAATTACTGTTCAATACTTTATTTTATTGATTCAATAATTGCTACGTTGATATTTTATATTATTGATTCAATAATTGTCATTGCACAGTATTTTAAATTATCAAATCAATAATTCATATTATTTGAATAATATTATTATTTACATTATTGACAATGTCTAGAAAGTTCTGTCGAGGAAAGGGGTTTGGTCACCTAATTGCGATCTCATAGCGTAAACACAATAAACACCACAAGCTTGACGATGCGGTTCCGTCGGGGATAGCTTCAAAGGTGAAATCGTTATGTGAATTCACAAGGTTTATCGAAAGCGGAGGCTATATCGCTTAGTGTATTGATATCAAGAGATAATAATAATTCTCTCGTGAATATCGATTCTAAATGAAGAAGAGTATGAAAACGTACCTCTTGGTGGAGACTTCCTTGCCAAGTTATATCCTCCTGGCTTTGAATTATCGTGCCACCCACTACTACTACGACACATTCCCTTTACCCGATGGGTTTTGCGGTAACGCATGTAGTTTGTTCAACTTTGCTTTTGATCATTTGTTTCTATCGTAAATCGATTACAATCCCATCCACATTAATGCATGGCGATTCTTTAGTCAACCGACATGCTTTTTTCATCATTCTGGTCGAAAGATTATAGATATTTAAAATGTCTAAATGATTGATCCATTGACTCAACCGTGCTTTATAAGTTTGAAATGAAAATGATATGATAATTGGGCTTAATGATTTTATAATTCAATAATAAAGGCTCAATAGAATAAAAATAATAAGCCCAATATATTTGGCCCAAAGGGATAAAATATCACGACCCAACATTGCCCCCTAGTTTTTGTTGAGCGAGAATGTTTAATAGAAACTATAAACAATCCATGATATTTTCTGAGAATCAATAAATGACAAGATGTAATTAAAAACGTACCCATTTATTGTCCATGAAATGAAATGAAAGGAAGTTAAGGGCCCAATTCGAAAGATTTCTAACCATTAGGTACCGGGATCCAAAAGCGGACGCTTCCCATTCAAATTCAAATTATTACTTGTCATTTAATGCTTTGTCTTGAACAACATGTGGCAAATCGGTATAAAAGGATAACTTTACCAATTTTGTGATTTTACTGTTCATTTGAAATTGAAAGCGCCTTCTAAAATTTACGATCTCTTTCTCTCTCGCAAATCTTCACAAATGGCTTCTCAAAACCACGAGCGAGTTCTCCCATACTTGTAACACCCATCACTTGTGGTTCCCCAAACCCTAATCTTCATGAGGGGACTTGATGCGAATCCCAAGCGAGAAAACCGAAAAAACCCTCTCGACTATTATAGGAGTATGGAGCGATTCTCGCGTACCAACACCGTCTATCATAACGAAATTTGAATCGAAGAGAGTTCGAACTTCGGTTCCACATTCCGAACACCCGTCTTTGTCGGTACCCGATTACGGAGAGAAAATGTATCAACGGCCTGAAGGATGGACGGCCGTACCAGTGACTTTACTGGAGAAGGGGGTTCGATTCCCTCTTCATATCTTCATAGTGACCCTACTGGGGTTTTTGGGTGTAGGATTTTCATGGCTGGTGCTTGGAACTCCTACATTCACATTCTGGCCTTCGTGGCCTTCAGTCATGAACTGGGTGTCGAGCCCTCCCTGGACTTCTTCTTTACTGTCTACAAGATAGTGCAATCCAGGGAGAAGGGGTTCAAGGCCCTCGTGAAACATTCTCCTCCAAGTCTGGAGAGAAATTTGTGAGACGTTCATTTGGTGAACACCCCTTCGAGCAATAGGGGATGGCACGAAAAATGGTTCTTTGTCAAAGGCCCTGAAATCTCCTCTCTTCCGAACTGGGCAACTGATGAAAAAATATCTGCTGACTTTGGAGATGTTTCCGAAGAACGAGAAGTGGAGATGATGGAGCTATTTGACAACTTCCCGAAGGAGGAGTGGAAATACGGACTCCTCTCGAAGCAAGCATGGTTGTATGACCATAAACGTAAGTCCCAGCTTATTTCAAATATATATATTTTTTGAAAATATTCCATAAAATATAATTATAACATGGAATTGTTTGATTTGTGCAGTGTCTTTGATCAGGCCGAGCTCTGCAGAAGTAAAGGAACTCGAAGATTTCTTGTCTGGGAAGTCTTCGGAAGCAATCGAAGCTACACCCACCGAAGCTACCCCCGAAGTATATCCAACACCAGAAATTCATACGGATGAATTTCAACCAGAAGAAACAGAGGCCGAAGAGGTTCTCATACCAGAAGAGACCCTTCACCCTCGACAAAAGAGGAGGGCTACCAGAAAACCAAGGTCAGTCCCTCTAGTAAATCCTCCCGAACCTATACCAGAAACAGAACCAACCCCCAAAACCATTCCTCGATCAGGCGGCTTACTTGATCGTCCTGATCGAAGGAGTATACTTAGGACTAAAAAACTAAAAACAAAAATAACTCCATTAACTGCCGAAGAACTCAGGGTTCCTCAGTCTTCGGTCATTCCTCCCTTCGTGCCCCCTGTAGAAATACAGATCGAAGAGGACGGTGACCAGGACGAAGGGATTCCAACGTTATCCAGAAAAAGGAAACGTACCCCTGAGAGCCATCCAAGTTCCGCATCCGCTTCAACACCCAAAGAACCTAATTCAAACAAATCTCCCATAATCGAAACCGTTCATGCTGAACCTACACCCCCCGACCTACTCTTTCCCCGAAAAGGCGAGACCTTCTCCTGAACGGCCCGGTCCTTCAGGTCAAGGTTATCATGCCGAAGCCGTGGGATCTCCGACCCTATGGCCCAGGTTCAACGCCAACTTTCCTTTCGACCTCTTCGGGGCTTTCGTTCGACACACTGACGATCACCGGTTCAGTGATCACACGGACGGAAATCTTCTCGACGAAGGAATGAGTTATCTGGCCAAGGTAAACAATAATGACTTCTTCCTTTACATCTCTATTTTCCTTCGAGCATTTTAGAATTTGACTTGAGTACTTTGAAAATGTGCAGGCTAATCTTTGTCTTGGACGGCTGCGTCAAGAGACACATAAATGGAGAGGCCGAGGAAGATTTCATGCGCCAAAAATAAACATCTTGAAATCGACCTTGGAGCGAGAAAGAGCGGCCGTGAAGATGCTTTTCATACCATCAATGGTCTTCAAAGAGAATTGGATCGGGCCAAGATGGATTTGAAGACATCTGATGACGAACTGAGAGCTACAAGAGATGAGTTGGCTGCGTCCGAAGCCGGCCAACAAACCTTAACCAATCTGAATGCTGGTTTGGTTGAAGAGAACCTACTCCTTAAGGTGAAAAATGAGGAGTTCTCTTCAGCCAACCGAAGCTTAGTCCTACAAATTGGTGAAGCTGAGACGAAGATCCAGGATGAAGCTCGAAGGCATAAGACCAAGCGTCATAAGCTCCGCCATAAGATAAAAGACCTTGAGGGACGAGGCCCTGTTCTGACTGAAGAGCTTCGAAAACAGATTCAGGCAGAGTATAGGGACTCGGATGAACTCAATGTAGAGATCATGAAGGTCTATTCGGAGGGATATGAGGACTGTCGGGAACGAGGGAAAGAGAAGCTATCTGCTGCTCAATTGGACCCGGCATTGCTCAATTCCGATGATGAAGGCGGTGCCTGAATATATATATCATGCTTTTGATTCTATGTAAATATTTAACTTTTTATGTTCATGTAATTTAATCGATTTAAATGAAATGAACATTTTATGCTTATTGATAAATCTTTAAGCTGTCTTGATTATAACTTCGCATCTCGATCGGTTTCTTGTCGATAATTTAGTATCAATAAAATGAACTATTGAATTAGATATGGCATATAACGATTAACTCATACAATGAAGTGAGTTGAATTTTACTGACGAGATTCAAGTTAAGCGAACTAATGAACTGAACTCAACACTTAAATGTAATAAATAACTTATACTCATCGATGCAGAAAGAGTGAGATCAATTATCGTGAAGTAAATTTGGACGACAAGCAGATAAGAACCAAGACATAAAGATTAATAATGACCATTGACTTACCACCCCTGATAAGATCAATATAGGACCAAAAGGACTTGGGGCTACCATCGAATGGCGGTGAGAGTCCTACCATACCTCCTTACACCATCGGACTAATAGTGACCATTGACTTACCACCACGATAAGATCAATATAGGACCAAAAGGACTTGGGGCTACCATCGAATGGCCAGTGAGTCCTACCATACCGTCCTCCTTACACCATCGGACCAATAGTGACCATTGACTTACCACCACGATAAGATCAATATAGGACCAAAAGGACTTGGGGCTACCATCGAATGGCCAATGAGTCCTACCATACCTCCTTACACCATCGGACCAATAGTGACCATTGACTTACCACCCCGATAAGATCAATATAGGACCAAAAGGACTTGGGGCTACCATCGAATGGCCAGCGAGTCCTACCATACCTCCTTACACCATCGGACCAATAGTGACCATTGACTTACCACCCTGATAAGATCAATATAGGACCAAAAGGACCTGGGGCTACCATCGAATGGCCAGCGAGTCCTACCATACCTCCTTACACCATCGGACCAATAAGACCAGTGATAATTTGTAGAAAAGTGATCTTTTATTGATATCAAACAGTTGTGTACCATCGGGACTTAGATAAAGCCCGACTTGAACTTTATTGAAAATACTTAGAAGTTCTGCCAAACGTGCCATGTATTCTTGATCTCGGAACCATCAAGTGCCTTTAATCGATAAATCACAAGGGCTTTGGTACTTGATCACTTCATATAATACTTCCCAATTCGGCATTAGCTTTCCGTGATTACGAGGTGTAGGCAACGCTTGGCTTCTCGAGAACGAAGTCTCCTACTTGAATCTACGAAGTTTGACACCCTTGTTATAATGTTTGGCCACCCTTCGTTGATAAGCGACCAATTTGATTAAAGCTTCTCTCGACTTCGTCTAGCGAGGTCCAAGTTAGCCTTGATCCTTCATCATTGTAGATTTCTTTGAATTGACTTTACGAAGACTTGGAGATCCGATCTCGGCCGGGACTAAGGCATCGATTACCATAGGCCAATCGGAAGGCGAATCCCCGTAGTAGTCCTCGGCGTGATTCGGTATGCCCACAAAGACGCTTCGGCAATTCTTCCGGCCATCTCCCTTAGCTTCATCCAATCTTCGCTTTATTAGTTCAACGTCGTCACATTGGTTACTTCAACTTGCCCATTCATTTGTGGATGAGCCACGAAGTCTTCTTGTCTTTGAATCCCCAAATCGTTCAAAAATTCTTCAAATTTTGAACCTACGAATCTGGCGTCCATTGTCCGATATCAATATCTTAGGGATTAAAGCGAAACACCACAGAGACTCCTTTATAAACTTTAAGCACTCACATTACATTATCGTATCAAGCGGTTTCGCCTCTACCCACTTGGTCATATAATCAATAGCAACTATGACGAAGCTAACCTGACCTTTAGCTTTAGGTAACGGTCCCAATATATCCACCCCCCAGACAGCGAAGGGTATAGGAGATAAAATCGAGTATAACTCTTCCGGTGGTGATAATGGAGAACTTCGGACTATTGAAATTTGGCATTTTCACATTTCTTGACGTATTCTGTAGCTTCTTTGAAAATTGTCGGCCAATAGTAACCTTGTCGAAGTACTTTGTAAGCCAAAGACTTGGCAGCCATATGATCACCGCAAATCCCTTCATGAACTTCCCGAAGAGCATACTCGGCTTCGGACGGAACCAAACATTTCAATAATGGTGAGGAAAATGCCAATCGATAAAGATCCCCATCAATAAGACTGAAATTAGTACTCTTGTACTTGATCTTCTTTACCAAACATCTCGATCCAGAAGGAAGGACGCCATCTGCCAAATACTCGATGTAGGGGGTCATCCAACAGTTTGTTCGCTCGATGCACATCACTGTTTCATGTTGAACACTCGGCTGTTGCAAAATTTCCAAATACACCGATCCATGAAAGACATCTGCATCTGTAGTGGCCAATTTCGACAAAGCATCAGCAGTAGAATTGTCGTTGCGCTCAATACCCTGAAACTCGTACGAAGTAAAAAATTGAAGTTGGTTTCTTAACTCCGCCAGATATTTGATCATTCGGGTCCCCCGAGCTTCATAATCTCCCGACAGCTGTTTTACAACCAACTGAGAATCACTATAGATAATTAACTGTTGGACTTCGAGACTCTTTGCTAATCGGACACCTGCTAACACTGCTTCGTATTCAGCCTCATTATTTGTTGCTTTAAATCCGAATCTGATGGCCTGCTGAACCTTAAATCCCTCCGGACTTATTAGAATAATTCCTGCTCCACTAACAGTCATCGTAGAGGATCCATCTGCATACAACGTCCACGCCTTCTGACCCTGTTGAATAACGACCAACTGCTTTCGATCGGAAGATTGACTTCCCAATAATTTAAGTATACGCTTGGTGAGCGAACATTCTACCATAAAATCGACCAAGGCTTGGCCTTTGATGGCGATTCGGGATGATACTCGATAAAAAAGCGGGACAATTCCATAGTCCATCTTTGCTTAATCTACGAGACCTCGGCTTGCCCATCACCTTCTTCACGGTGATCCGTGTAGCGACCGAGAGTCGACCTTGAAAATCTTGCCAAGCTTTCTCTTGGCAATTATTAAAGCAAAGGCAAATTTCTCAATGTTAGGATACACGGTTTGACATCTCGTGGGGCGTGGTGGCGTAATAGGCCGGATCTTGCTTCCCACCGATCTCCCAAATCAAAGCGCTCCAAGCTGCTAAGGAAGGCGGCGCGAGGTACAAATATAAAGTCTCTGCTTTGGGGACGAGCTTGACCAATAAAGGAGCCAAGACGAATCGTCTTTATACTTTGGAAAGCATCTTCACACTTGGAAGTCCACTTGGAATGTCTTCGCATTCTTGGTCCCTTGATATATCGAAGAAATGAAGACATCTTTCTGCAGATTTGGCGACGAACCTCCTTAAAGCGCATGATCCTACCGATTGAACTGAACGTCTTTTGAATGACCGAGAGTCTTCATGTCGAGGATGGCTGGATCTTCTCTGCGGATTGGCTTGATGCCTTTGGTGACCGGATAACCCGAAATTTTCCGGCACCAAGGTAGAAAGTACATTTGGTTGGATTAAGTCGCAGTTGTCGATGACGAACAGTTTGAAAACATTCCTCTAGATCGTCCAAATGTTTCTGAATTTGCATACTCTTCACGATCATGTCATCTACATAAACCTCCATGTTCCTTCCCAGCTGTCTATTGAATATAAAGTTCATCATCCTCTGATAGGTAGCTCCAGCATTAATGAGGCCAAAAGTCATTTTTTTGTACACATACACGAGAGCGGTGTGTAATGAATCTTGTTTTGGAATGTCTTCTTTGCACATGGATATTTGATGATAACTGAAAAAGCATCCATAAAACTTAATAATGCATACCGAAGTGGCATCGATGAAATTTGATCGATATGGGCGGAGGATAAAAGTCCTTGGACGAGGCTTTGTTGAGGTCGGTGTAGTCGATGCAAACCCGCCACTTTCCATTATGTTCGCACCAATACTACATTTGCTATCCACTCGGGTAATCAATCTAAGTAGATGAAGTCGGTGACCGACAATTTTGCAACCTCTTCATCGATGATCTTTTGACGTTCGGGAGCAAATATCCGCCTCTTCCACGAACGGCTTTTTGAAGGATCTATCTCGGTTTATGCTCAATGAACCTTCCGGTGACTCGGGCATATCTTGTGGCTCCCATGCAAAATATCGACATAGCATCGTAAAAGTTCCATAAGATTAGTCCAAGAGGTTACGGTAAGCCCGAACCAATCTTCACTTATCTTGTCGGCTTTAGATGACCAACTCAATTTCCTCCGTCCCTCCAGCGGGGATTACCAACGGTTCTGAACTGCTCTCGGTGAAGGGTTCGATTTCAATTGCCATCGTCTTTCTTTGTTTACTGACCCCCATTCCGGATGAAATGACGAAATTAAATAACATCTTGGGCGAGATCCAAGTCACCCATCACCTCTCCTACTCCATGTCTTTGTGGGGAACTTGATTTTGAAATGTGGGATGGAAGTTCTGACTGAAGAGTATCAGCGTAGAGTCTTCCCAAAATGGCGTTGTATGCGAATCCACATGCACAACATAAAATTTACAAGTTATCTCCACTTGCCGTGGTGCCGTGTCTTAGAAGATGACGAGGAGTTCAATAGTGCGCCACTTTGGCGAGGATCGTTTAGAAACCATATAGAGGAGCCTCTGTCAGACCTCCATTTTGTGCTCATCGAGATGCATTCTTTGATAAGCATGGGCATAAAGAATGTCCACCGAAGATCCGTTATCTATCATCATGCGTTTCACATCCACTGAGCCCACTTGTGCTGTGATCACCAATGCTCCTTCATGCGGTTCAATGGGCTCCGAAGGATAATCCGCATCTGTAAATGAAATAACAGTTCCTGGGAAAGGCCTGTCATCCTTCAGAGTAGCATCGGTTATTGACATAACTGAATCAAGATAAGACCTCCTCTTCTTCCCTACTAATTTCCCAACAGATCCACCAGTTATTACATCAACGACTTGCCTTGGCGGTGGTGGAACATTTTGAACAGTGGTACTTGAAACTGTTTGAACGGTACGATTAATAACTTTCTTGATTTTGGCGGTCTTTCGGCCCACATATTGAATCAGCAAGCCACTTTTAATCTTGTTTTCCACAAAATCCTTTAAATTACAACATTCATTAGTGTCATGACCAGCAGCTTGATGATAACCACAATATTTACGAGGGTTGCCATGTCCCGTTTTGTAATTATCACGAGGTGGTTCAAAGAAAGGCTGGTTTCGGATCTGATCCAAAATTATCGACCTCTCTGTATTCAACTGGGTATAAACCTTATTAACCTTGAGGTAGGAGCAGTTACATCGACTTTGCTTTGCCTTATCGCCACGAGTTATTGTACTTCTTGAACTACCTTACGCCTTTGGTTGTAACCTCCCCTCTTCTACGATCAACATCGGTCTTGGGAACCTCTACTTCCTTTGATTGGCTCAAAGAAGGATTCTTGAGACTATTCATAGCCTCTTCCACAACAATATAGCCTTACGCCTTGTCAAAACCTTCGCTAAACTCTTCGGATGGTGAAACATCAGTTTCTTTACCAATTTCTCCGATTTAACGGATCCAGCCCATTCGGAATAATCCAACAACTTGGAGATCATTAAGATCGGACACACATCCGTAGCTTCCTAAACCTCTTTACATATTGGCCTAAAGATTCATTGGTGAATAGGGACTTGTCTTAAAGAACACAATAAGCTTCCCCTTCTTGATTTGCTTCCAAAAGCGAGCATGGAACTTATCACAAAGTTCAGGTCCACGAGAGATAGAATCCGATGGTAAAGTCCCCATCCAACGTCTGGCGTCTTTTCTCAAAGTAGTGACAAAAGTGTGACATTTAGCGACATCGGTAAAGTCATGTAGTAATCCATTAATCCATTGACGCTTTGACTATGGTCATAAGGATCTCGACCCATCATAGCTCTCCATGCGAGTAATTTTTTGGTAGCATCTGCTTTCTCCGGAGAATATCGGAGGAAAAGGGGATGCCTTCTTACCGAAACATCTTTCACTGTTGGACCTCGGCCGATTGTTTTGAAGTTCTTTCAACTCTCTAACGGAAAATCAACACCTTGGGTTGTGATGAGATCTCCTTTTCTGGCGACACTAGGTTTTGGAATGGATCGACCCTTCCCTGCCGATCTCATTTGCCTTGCGGGACTTCTTGATTTACTAAGTCGTAAAATCTCATCCTCATGATGAGAAACGATTGTGACGGTATTCTCCTCTTCGGGTTTCTGACATAATTTCTCTCGACCTGCTTCTTCGTCTTTCATCGTTGTGATGAATTGATCTAACGATCGTCGATTGCTTTCTTGAGGTCAAGGCGTTCTGCTCTCGATCTCCTCTACTACTACGAGAATGATCCACTGGACACATGCATAGAATGTTCCGGCTCCTTACCCTTCCGACGGGGTACTTCCTTATGCCTACTTTGTCCTTCGGAATGAATATGGCTAGATGCTTCGTCTCTCAACTCATTCACCCGAAGCATTTGTTCGGCTATATCTTCCCTTTGTCTTATCAGAACCTCCAAAGCCTTATCCGCTTCGTCCGCCATCCTCGCCAACTTGGTAGTTCGGTCCTCTTGACCACTTCGGCGATGAGTTCGGGCTGGCGAACCGCCTACCCGTTCCGGATTGGGATCACGCCCCTTATCAGCGTTAAAGACTAACTTCCGTCTGGCTCCACCATGGATCTTCGGACGAAGTTCTTCTGAATTGTTCTTAGAAGCCGTGCTCTCACGACCACTTTTAGAAGGACCCAACCGATCCTTTACTGAGATACGAGGCAGTGATGAACTAACAGCCATCGCCTGCCCTTCCGGTGTTCCATCTCTACTCCTCATCATCTTTCGAAGCAAATTTAAACAATTGTGATTGAAAAGAGCCCTCCTTCTAGCGCCAATGATATTAGCGCTGAAGATCTTTCGTCGCGTTCCAATCACCTAAAACGTCCCCGATCACGCAGCGTAAACACATAAACACCACAAGCTTGACGGCGGGTTCCGTCGGGGATAGCTTCGGCGTGAGAATCGATATGTGAATTCACAAGGTTTATCGAAAACGGAGGCTATATCGCTTTAGTGTATTGATATCGAGAGATAATAATAATTCTCTGTGAATATCGATTCTAAATGAAGAAGAGTATGAAAACGTACCTCTTGGTGGAGACTTCCTTGCCAAGTTATATCCTCTCCGGCACGAATTATCGTACCACCCACTACTACTACGACATTTCCCTTTACCCGATGGGTTTTGGCGGTACCGCATGTAGTTTGTTCACTGCTTTTGATCATTGTTTTCTATCGCGGCCCGATTACAATCCCATCCACATTAATGCATGGCAGATTCTTTAGTCAACCGACATGCTTTTTCATCATTACAGGTCAAAGATTATAGATATTTAAAATGTCTAAATGATTGATCCATTGACCCGACCCGGTCTTATAAGTTTGAAATGAAAATGATATGATAATTGGGCTTAATGATTTTTATAATTCAATAATAAAGGCTCAATAGAATAAAAATAATAAGCCCAATATATTTGGCCCAAAGGGATAAAATATCACGACCCAACAGGGAGAAATCCTTATCAAGCCCCATCTTTCCTGGGAACGACCTGGTTGTCAATATAGTAATTTTTTAATATTATTTGTGAATAATTAATTGTTGATATATATGATAAGAAAATATTTATTCGAAGTGGATTTAAATTGAGGAATTTTTAACATGTGACATTTGTTAAAAGTTGGTATTTTATCTTTTTCGATAAAATAATTCATTCAAATATATTATTATAATATTACATTATAGTAGTATGATGTGATTATATAATATTACGTTTTTTATAATTTGAATGGTAGCATTATTATAGTAAATTCATGGTATAAAAGTAAAAGGAGGTGGAAGAGAATAAATTGAATTTGAATTCCTATGATGCAAGCGATGATGTCATTGGACGATGAGGTAAGCGATGATGTCATCAGACGATGAGGTAAGCAATGATGTAATATAATCGATGATGTCAGCGTTGATGTCATGAATTATGGCAAAAAGACTATTTTACCCTTACTCTGCCAAGCCTATAAATAGAAGCTCATTTCTTCATTATTTTTCACCAATTCATTCAAGCTATAGAGAGAGAAAGTATAGAGAAAATAAGAGAGAAAGAAGAAGAGTATTCTATTACTACACTATTGCACTATCCAATCTCCTACTAAGGTAAGGGGTATTATTTCTTTTGTATTCATGAAGAGAGTTATTTTCTTTCAATACTCGTAAGGGTTGTTATTCCATTCTTTATTATTACATTTGGAATAACATGTACATGCGATCTATCACATACACGGTGAATTACATTTGTTATTCCATTCTTTATTATTATGTTGAAATATCCCATGCATGCGGATTACGCATGACTTCGTTCTATTCTTTATTATTCTTTTGGAATATCACATGCATGTCTTTGATTACGCATGACTGGTTCCATTTTTATTATTATGTTGGAATAACTTTTCTGCATACGATTACATACGCTTTGGTGAATTCTTACATTATTCCATTCTTTATTATTACATTGATATAACCTGCTCTACATGTGGATTCTTTGCATGCATGGTGAATGATCCTTTGTATTCGTTCTTTATTAAATCGTGGAAATGATCTGTCTACGTGGATTACCGCATGGCGGGTAAAAATCCATTTGCGACTTCATATATTCTATTATACTCAGTTGGTTAATGTTTTGGATTCTATAATCCATGAAATTAGTGGAATATCCTTGATATTTGCGCTTCATCTAGTATCTTTTCATTGAAATATTCTTCTGAGTATTCTTGAATTTTACTCCACAAAACAGTATCATGTTGACAATTTGGACGTAATTGATTTTTGGATAAATTAAATTATAAATCTTTAAAAATTTATCCTTGAACTTATTTTATTGAATTCTTATATCATTGTCATCATCCTCATGTTTATATTATGTTGAAAGTCATCTGTGGCCGGTAGTGCATAGATGGACTTGGTATGATTATGACCGAGGGATTATTCGGTATAATCATGACCGTAATGTTATAAATGTTGTGGTAAAAGTCCTCATTGGCCCGTAGTGCATTGATGGAAAGTTGTTGGTATGATCATGACCATTGATGAAAACACGAATATCCTTAGCCCGTAGTGCATGGATAATTTGTGGGCGTGATACTAATGAATATCCTTGGTCGTAGTGCAATGGATGATGTGGATTATTTATTAAGCTGAGTCTCAGCGATAAAAGTGATGAAAAACCTTTTAAATCATAGAATATAGTAGATTTTATTCTCTACTTGACTCTTCTAATGGATTGCTTATTCCGCTGCAGTTAAACTTGATGTTTGTTATATTTTATCACTTTAACAATGTTGAAGGCTAACGATAAATTATTCTGCATTATCTTAGTCATAATATTTCTTACTGGGCTAGTTGAGCTCACCCTTTTACTTTCATTGTTATCTTCAGGAAATGAGAACGTAGCTGGGACTAGTCAGGGAACGGAGTGACGGTCCAGATGATAGCATTAGTAGTCCTCACTATTCTATGAAATAGTGTGATAATAAATGTATTGAGGACTCCATTTGAGTTGAATACTGTCTAGAATACAATATTCGTATTAAAACTCTCAGTTATGTCTTGTCGTATTCTACACGACAGTTTTATTATTAAGTTATATTTGAATTTTGTACCTTGTATTTGGCGAATCAGAATATTAGATTCGTTTGATATTATATTCGTTTGATATAATAAGGAATAATATATTCGTTTGATATTCATAATGAATATTATTTTCGTTTAATATTCGTAAGGAATATTATTTTCGTTAAATATTTGTAAGGGATATTATTTTGTTCAGTATTCGTAAGAAATAATATTTTCTTCCATACTTTGTAGTATGTAAGTAATATTATTTCGTTTCAGATTTCGAATTATATACTCATTTGGTTAAAGTTTTGGCTTCTATACTCTATGAAATTAGTAGAATATCCTTGATATTTGCGCTTCATCCAGTATTTGTTCATGCAAATATTATTCTGAGCATTCTTGATAAGTTTTAACTATTTTATGTCGGAGTACTATTCACGGGGTTAATATTCCCAAAGTTACTATTCATGGGTACTATTCAATCGGTTACAATTCACCCGGGGTACTATTCATGATAAAAACTGATTCATTTTCCGGCCTAAATTATTTTTGGTACAATATTATTCTTGAATTTTACTCCACAAAGCAGTATCATGTTGACAATTTGAACGTTATTGAATTATGGATAAATTAAATTATAAATCTTTAAAATTTATCCTTGAACTTGTTTTATTGAATTCTTATATCATTGTCATCATCCTCATGCTTATATTATGTTGAAAATCATCTATGGCCTGTAGTGCATAGATGGACTTGGTATGATTATGACCAGGGATTATTCGGTATAATCATGACCGTAATGTAACAAATGATGTGATAAAAGTCCTCATTGGCCCGTAGTGCATTGATGGACAGTTATTGATATGATTATAACCAAGGATTATTCGATATAATAAGAACCATTGATGATTACATGAATATCCTTTGCCGTAGTGCAGGGATGATGCGATGATGTGGTTTATTTATTAAGCTGAGTCTCAGTGATAAAGTTGATGAAAAACTTTTTAAATCATAGAAGATAGTAGATTTTATGCTCTACTTGACTCTTCTAATGGATTGCTTCTTTCCACTACAGTTGTTGATCTAAAACTTGTTGTCTATTGTATTCTATCAATTGTTATACTAGTTGAAGGCTAAGGATAATTTATTATGCATTATCTTAGTCATAATATTTCTTACTGGGCTAGTTGAGCTCACCCTTTCTTTCATTATTCTCTTCAAGAAATGAGAATATAGATGGGACGAGTCGGGGAATGGAGTGATGGTCCAGGATAAATGGCTTTAGTAGTCCTCACTATTCTACGGAATAATGTGATAATAATTGTAATGAGGACACCATTAATTATGGATATTGTCTAGATGACAATATTATTGTTTAAACTCTCAACTATGTTTTGTCGTATTTTACACACTGTTGTATAATTAAGTTGTATTTGAATTTATGTACCATGTATCTGGCGACTCAAGATGGGTGATTTATACCAGTTTTGGGGGCGTCACAGTTGGTATCAAAGCTTAGGGATATGATCCCTGGCTGAGATGTGAGACAAGAACTAGGAGGGGAGAGACGGGGAATTCCTTCACTAGTATACCCTACCTAAGTTTATTTGGTATTTAATTGGTCGGTCAGAGTATAGGGATAATATGTTGCATGTCAATTAACCCTTGTTTTGTGGCAGTATTTGAAAATGACATCCGAAAATGTTGAGAATATCAATGGAGCACGGGAGACCGTTGGGTCACCACAGATCAATACCTAGGATAATGTGCAATATGAAGGCAACAATCCTCAGGTGAACAATGGTACCGACCAAATGACGAACGACGGTACGTTTAGGAGCTTTTTAGAATTCATGCAACACCAAACGAGAGAGACTCCTGTTCATAATGTAGGTGGAAACAATGGCAACCCACGGCTGGTCACCGCTAAGAAGTTTAAGGAGTTGGGACCACCGGAGTTTTTGGGAAAGCTAGAACCACTTAAGGCAGAGACGTGGATTAAGCAGATTACCAAGATATTTGATGTCTTGGAATTCTCAGAGGAGCAAAAGGATCCATTCGCCACCTTTATGTTGCGTGAAGAAGTAGATTATTGGTGGGAATCTGTAAAACGTACCCAACCTGACGCTTTCAAGATGTCTTGGGAGAAGTTCCAAGAATTGTTCAACGATAAGTACTTTCCCGAAAGTATTCGTCACATAAAAGAGGTAGAGTTCATCAAGTTAGAGAAAAACAACATGACCGTGTCGCAGTACGAAGCCAAGTTTGCTGAGTTGTCCCAGTTTGCATCCTATTTAGTTAATAACAAGGAGAGAATGACACAGATGTTTCTAAGAGTTTAAAACCCGAGATACGTTGTAGACACTCGAAATTTTCTTCTACTGTTACTAACATTGTAGGAGGACAGATTCGTCTTTTAAGAGGGAACCCTGAAAGACAATCCAAATCCATACCGAATACTACCGGAATTTCATCATCAAACCCGGAATCGCAATTTGGGAGTAACCAAATCCAACCTCGAAGATAACCCCGAGGCTGCGGAGATCTAATCTGGACGAGAGATAACCACGAGAACGCATCTACTACAATCGCGTGCAAATCGAGATAACCTCGGGAGGGGCAAAATGGTCATTTTTGCCAACTCAACTTCACTTCAAATCAAATACACTCAAAATACTTCAAAGGAAGTCCCACAAGAGCGATATCTTAACTCCGGAAAGAACTACATAAAAGCAGCTGCCGGATTGCTCGACGGAACCCGAGAATGCCATTTCAGTCATGGACCCATCTTCTTGGAATCAAAAAAGGTTAAATCATATATCATTGTGTAGCTCTCAGAAAGAGCTTTTCGGAAAGGTATGGCACGCTTCCATCGGACTCCCGGATTGAAAGTTATGAGCGAGTGAAATAGCAAATACAGTCACGATGCTTGACACGGCGGGACCCACACTGCCCGGGGCACCCCGGGCAGCCGCAGGTACACCTGCTACTAGGTGCCATAGGTAGACCTGCGGCTCCCACCTCTATAAATATGGGCCTTGGGGTGCTGATTTTCTAAGAGAGAAAAAACGGGGAAACCCTGCACAATTTGCTCTGCACTTGCCATACAGTGTATTTTCTCACTTTCAAACACATGTGAGCTCATATATAGCCTCTTTTGTACCCACAAAAGCCCACTGTTTACCCACTCTAAAGATATAGAAGCCCTTTTTATCAGTCAACTGCAAGCGTTCTCACACACTTTAGAGTCTTTCTCTTCATCTTTGCACACACCCTTCTACACGTTGAGAGTCGTCTTGTTTGCTTTTGCCCGGACTTTGGTCCATGGTTTCATTCCAGTCTGTATATATATATATATATATATATATATATATATATATATATATATATATATATATATTGACTAACATTATCGAGTTATGCCTCAATTGAGCCTAGACTTGATCTAGAGCGTTCTTGCTTTAATATATATATATATATATATATATATATATATATATATATATTAGCATGTCTGATTTAATTTGTTCATGAGCCTAAACTTTGACAGATGCGTTTATTCATATATATATATATATATATATATATATATATATATATATATATATATATATATATATATATCAACCGTAGGTGTGACTTTGTTCGATGAGCCTGACTTTGATGCAAATGCGTTTATTAAACTTTTATATAAATATATATATACTTATATATATCAACCGTGTGTCGGAATTTGTTCGATGAGCCTAGACTTTGGTGCAGTGCGTTATATTAAACTTATATATATATATATATATATATATATATATATATATATATATATATCCACCG
Organism: Panax quinquefolius; assembly: GCA_020205615.1. NCBI lineage: Eukaryota > Viridiplantae > Streptophyta > Magnoliopsida > Apiales > Araliaceae > Panax > Panax quinquefolius. The sequence goes on along the minus strand of CM035172.1, from coordinate 89,975,184 downwards.
TGTGTATCTGGACTTTGTTCGATGAGCCTGAACTTGATGCAGTGCGTTTACTCGCTTTTATATATATATACTTATATATATGAACTGTGGTCGAACTATGTTCGATGAGCTTGATTTTTACATCCTAATGCGTTTATTGCTTATATATATATATATATATATATATATATATATTATTTATTTTGACTTGCACAGAGTTCCTTAAGTGGCGCTTGATACTTTTACTGACTTTCTTTACATTTCGTCACCTTGGAGTTTAATTCGTGGCGCTTGATCGTTTTTACATCTTTCTTTACATTTCTTCATGCCTTCGAGTTTACTTATTGGCGATTGGCCGATATTCTGACTTTATTTACATTTCGTCCTGCTGCTGGAGTTTCCTCCGTGGTAGTTGATAGTTTTTAACAGCTTTATTTACATTTTTGATCCCCCGTGGAGGTGCTTCGTGGTTGGTGATCCTGTCTGTATATATATATTACAGCTTTTATATATATACCTGCTTACTGCTTTCATATAAACTGCAGTATTTTGTGAGCCTAGGAATCATGTGATCACAGATTCATCCCTTTGGATCTAGATTCGGTTCCCGTGATGGACATTATTCAACTGTAAGCAGCTTGTAAATTATTCTGCGGTGTCTGAATTTTCTCAGATGGTTTCCATACCCACGAGGAAGTCAGCATTATTTTTTGTATATTATTTTCGTACGGATGCCTCACATCCGTCAAACAAAATCAATCCAGCCGATCCCTTAATAAAAATGGAAGTGTAAAAGTTCTCAATTCCTATTAAGCATCAGGGTTTGAAAAACCTCTTTTATAAAACATCATTGCCATATCTTGCTAAAAACTGAATTTTCACATAAATTCAAACCTTGTGTATATAGGTCCGAACGAGGCCTCGCACAACTTTTATATAACAGCACATTGACCCACACACACACACACACACACACACACAGATAATAGTTTCTTGAAAAGAGGCGGTCACCTTGGTAACACGGATGTCGGGGGGTGCATAACACCTTCCCCCTCGCATAACCAAGTCCCCGTACCCTAATGAATCTTTGTTTCACCAACCCGCTTTAGCGATGTCACATCATCTTTGGGTCAATGGCAAACCTTTTCTCGGTTGTGTTGGTACAACCATTTAAAAAACCAACTGGCGACTCTTAACAGTCCCATCGTCGACATTATACATGTCGGACCTTTTTCACTTATTTTTTCAAACAAATCTCACCTAAAATGAGAACACCAAAGAACAAGCAACGGAAAGGGACACCCAAAAATCCCAACGTCGACAGGTGGCGACTCTGCTGGGGACTCCAGTAAGAGGACTTAAGCCGCTACTACAATCTTTTCAAAACTGTTATATGCTTGTGTGTGGATGTTGCAATTACATTGGATGAATGTGTACGAATGCATGTCTTGTTTTAGCTTAGTGCTTCGCATCATATCTGCGTGTGATGTTAGTGCTTCGCACTATAAACTGCTTGTGATATTAGTGCTTCGCACATGTCATCATTTCATACGGTGAGACGAGATGTATGTGAATGTATATTGTGTGGTCCCTCCACCAGGAGGCTATCCCGTCGGTGTTTGATTACTAGACTTATGAGAAGCCTGATTCTTCGAGGCTCAGGAAAGGCACCACCCAAATTCGCTCCAGTTGAAAGATTGGATTAACTTCCCGTCAAGTAGATTGCGATGATTTGGGAACCTTGATGCCAAAAAGCCGCGAGAGTAACCAAAGATAGGCTAGCCTCTGATAAACCCAAAACGGAGGAAAGTCTCTTCATGCTCTCATTTCAATTACTTGTAAACACAATTACTTGTAATTACATTCCATATATATCTCCATGTAATGAGAAATATGAAGAAATGTGTACACATACATATTTAGCATGCTACAAACAGCTGACATCCGTTTTGCAGGATAAAAATCCTAAAATGGACACATCACATAACATGTTATTATACACATTCCCTAAAGACTAAACTATGCAAGTCTTTCGCAGGGAAGTAATCGGTCCTGTTACCCGTTTACAGTCCAAGAAGGCACTGATCCCACCGATAGGCATGGCTACACCAGGCCAACTTGATCTTACTCCTGTTTTCCGAGAGGAGTTTGAAGGATTAAGGAATCAGATAGCAGAATTGGTTGTCTTTCTAAAAGAACAAAGTAAAAATACGCAGGGCCAAACAATGCCTACTCAACTAGAGTCCTTCACACCAGGGGGCAGTCAGGGCATTGGTAAAAAGATGGAAACCGAGATACCTAAACCTCATTCCAATAAAGAAATCACAAATCTCAGGGATGATCGAGAAACTAGGGATATAAGAAAGAAAGTCCAACAAATGGAGGATACCATCCGGTCAATTAAAGGGACTGGAAATTATGGGAGTGTCACCTATTCAGATCTCTGTATATTCCCAGGGGCTCAATATCCTACCAAATTTAAAGTCCCAGAGTTTTAAAAGTACAATGGGGCAGGCAATCCCTATACGCACCTCAAAGTGTACATTGGCGAACTGGGGTCTTATGCTAAAAATGAAATCCTTAGAATGCAACTTTTTCAAAAGAGTCTCACTGGAATAGCTAAAGCCTGGTATGCTCGACTTGACAATGCCAAAATCCACAACTGGGAAGAATTTGCCCACGCCTTTCTAAATCAGTACAGTTTTCAGTCACAAATGGCACCAGATCGATATCAAGTAACTAAAGTGAAAAAGCAAAGTACTGAATCTTTCCGAGAATATGCCCAAAGGTGGAGACATCTAGCAGCGCAAGTCATTCCATCAATGACAGAAACTGAGATGGTAATGACATTTATTGATATCCAAGAGGCTCCTTACTATGAGAGGATCCTAGCAGGCATAAGAAAGCCATTTGTGGAAATGATCAAACACAAATGAAATGGCGAGAGATGGGCTGAAGCGAGCAAGATTAAAGACTTCACCGCCTTGGAAGCGATCGCCAAACATATACAGACTGGCAAGTATGCGAGTGATCCCAAAGGGGTATCCGATAAAGGCAATGAACATATATCCCTTATTATACAGGGGCAAGCTAGGAGACCAAAGTACAGTCCCCCCATTTGGAAAATGCAAGACAATCTGCCATCTCCACAACATGCTGCATTCAACCAATACCCAGACAGGAAAAGAAAATATGAAAGAAAGGAAAATCAGGTATTCACTCCACTGGGCGATTCCCTTGAACATGTATTAGCGATATTAATGGATCACAAGAAAATTACCGAACTAGCTCCACCTCTGGAACCAGGGAGCAAAAGATACAATCCAAGCCAGAGATGTGCTTACCACTTAGGGTCTCTAGGACACGATACACAGGATTGTTGGTCCTTAAAACATAAGATTCAAAACCTGATCGAAAGTGGCAGTATTGTGGTCGAACAACCTGACCAACAAAATATCAACACCAACCTTCCGTTGCGACATGATACGGAAGAAGTAAACATGATCGGGTCAGGAAGCGCTGAAATGTATCCAATTCGTAAGTACATATGAAGGATGGAGGAATACCCACAAAAGCGCATAACAAATGTCCTAGAGTGGGAAAACTCGGAGGAGGGTATGCCAGTAATGCAAAAATTGGATGCGATCTAGAATAGAGTAAACCTGTTGGCTAAGCTGATCGTGCGCCAACATCAGGAAACAAGGCAATTTTTCACTCAACTATCAGAAAGCCAAGAGAAAAAGGACTCCACGATGAGCCAGCTAAATGAAGAAGATCAAAGCAGGATGGAAATACAAGAAAATGGGGATGATAAAATTGCTAGAATATCTCGCCAGCGGAAGAACCAATCGAGGGAATGCGAATTCTCAAATATGAAAGATCAAACAACCTCCAAAAGAGTCCAAAAATTCACCCCTCTGAGCAAATCCAAAGTAGAAATGCTACACTTTCTGATAAGCGAAGGAAGGATTACTGAGTTGCTGCCTCCTATAAAACCCAAGATAAAGAGTTATGATTCCACCAAGATATGTCTCTACCATTCTAAATCGCTTGGGCATACGACTGAGGAATGTTGGGCTTTGCGACATAAAATCCAGGATCTCATTGAAAATGGAGAGCTGGAGATAGAACTTCCCATGACCAAAAAAGGCGAAAAAGAAATAAAAAGCTTAAGATGTCCATTCGAGACAGGCAATTCAAATGAGGTTAAGGCTATGAGCGATAATTATACCAGAGCACAAGGTGGACTGATCCTAATGCAAGAAGTGACAGAAGAGACAAAGGCATCCACAAAGGAGATTCCCTCGCCAACATCAAACGTCCCATGGTTCCAAGATATCAACCACGTTCCTGATCTTATCACCTTGGATGATGCGGAGGAAATACTAATCCTTTCCAAGGAAGAAAAAACCAAAAAGGAAAGTTCTTTGCAAGAAATGCGGCAACAGTTCGAGGGAGATTTCATGGTTGAATCCTTTGAAACCCATGAAGAAGGCGAAGGAATAGATGAAGGGAAAGGTGGTGAGATTGTCGGGGAATCCAACCCATTAGAGAATCCAGAGTTCATCCCTTTTTGCGATGCGTCCATTGCAAACGTCCCTGAGGAATGTACTGAATCAAGAAGCAATCAAGTTATGGCCACAAGCGAAGACATTCAGAATCAAGGAGTAACCTCTATCACGAGCCCTGAAGGCAACATAACCACTGACAACTGGACTATCAGGCCTCAACTAGCCAAGAAGATGTAGATCGAGGGGATAAAGTTGTGAGTTCCAGAAAATGTTAGAACGGTATCACTTTCTTCGTAGTATGCCTTTTATTTTCCATGCATGTAAATACATAAAAAAAAACAAAACAAAACAAAAAATCATCTCTACACTCTTTTCACCACTTACCCCTTTGAACCTTTTTAAACCAAAGCCTGAACTACGAAAGACCTGATCTCCTCTTCAATAGGAGTACGTAGGTAGCCATCAATGGTATGGTCAAACCAAACAAAAACCCAAACAAACCCTTCTCAAACAGATATACCCCAGACGATGATTGTCCAGACGTAATGGTCATCATTCGGGAGAAGGAGGTTGATGATAGCCTCTCCATCACTACAGTCCACCAAGACTTTGCCCTCGACAATTGGAGCACCACCCCTTGCATTTGCCGACGAGGGTAAAAAGGGAAGAAACACTCTCTACCTTGTAAATAGCAATAACTGCTTACTTTTTTCATGCAATGATTAGCGATTACTTTTTGTCATTACAGGCTAACACTTTGTGTGGTTGAACAATGTTATATACTAAGTGAAAGCATATTTTGTTTCAGGACTCTGAATTTAGAGGTGCATGTACTTGCTGATGAGGTGCCTATTCTCCACAAGGACTGTAACTTTGATATAAAGTTGGACTCAGACTTGATGGAAATGCAAGATGACTATGAGATACCTCAGGAGATCAAAGAATGGGTCGAAGACAAACCCAAGCCAAATCTTGATCAAACCACCTCTTTTAAACCTCAGAACCTTAGAAAACCCCAAACAAATCTAGATTGGTACGGACCTCACTCAAAACCAAAGGAATGACATGGTTACTCTATTGACCCTATTCCAGGATGTGTTTGCATGGTCTCATGAAGACATGGTCGGTTTATACACGGACATTATCATTCATCGCCTTCCCATCAAAGGGGGATTCAAGCCATTCAGGCAGAAGCTCAGGCGATTGAAACCTGAGTGGAAGTTGAAAGTTAAAGAAGAAATTGTGAAACAATTTCAAGCCGGCATCATCATGATGTCAACATACCCTAAATGGCTATCCAACATAGTCCCCGTGCCGAAACCGGGAAGGGAGGTGCGAGTTTGTGTGGATTATAGAGATTTGAATAAAGCTTGCCTCAAAGATAGCTTTCACGTGCCGTTCATCCACATACTCATTGACAATACAACTCGATACGACATTTACTCCTTTGCTGATTGTTCCGCGGGGTACCATCAAATCGTGGTTGTTGAAGATGATCATTAGAAAACTTCATTCATCACGCCTTGGGGAGCCCTTTTCTATAAACGATTGTCATTCGGCCTCATCAATGCCGGAGCTACCTATCAGTGAGCCGTATGGCTCTTTTCCACGATCTAATAAAAATAAAGAAAAGAAAAAATAAAATAAAAAGAAAAAAAAGAAAAAGAAAAAATCTCTTCAAAAGGTTCTACAGATGGCTTCGGAGTTTGAAGAAAAATCCTTCCTCCATATTCCTCGGAATAGGAATGATTTTGCAGATACACTAGCAACCTTGGCCTCCTTGATCAACATACATGACAAGGAAGACATGCCAACCCTCATATTTGCACAACAAAAAGTTCCACCCTATGGGAATTCCATTGAAAAGTATTGGATATCTTACCTCCCACCCAACATCATTGGTATCAACACATCAAGAAGTACTTACAAGATGGATCTACACCCGCTGAGGCGAGCCCGACTGAGAAAAGGCGGATCCATCAACTTGCTATAAAATTCTACCTGAATGGAGATGCACTATACGAAAAGAGATGCAGAACGAGGTCTCCTCAAATGTCTGGATGAGGACTAAGCTCATAGACTCATGGATGAGAGCCATGGTGTAGTATGTGGCCCATCCATGAGCGATCCTCTACTTGTAAAGAAGATCCTACAACAGAGAAGTCCAACTACGGCAGTTCAAAAGAACATGATTTGGTTTTGAAGAAGATCATTGACAACCAAGCTCAGTCTAAAGGAAAATTCGCTCCAAACTGGGAAGGCCCGTTTGTTGTCAAGGAAGTATTGACAGAGGAGTTTTCAGATTACAGGAAATGGACGACGATGAATTTCCACATCTTATCATGTCGGACACCATGAAACGGTACTATGTCTAAGGTTACCATCAACCGAACATCCTGATTTTGGATCATCAGATCACCAGTCATTCCGGTTCTTTAACCCTTTACCACATACAACTTTCTTACACTTTGCCCCTCACGGAAACATACTTTTCAAGCCAGCAGCCTGGCTTTCTCCTTTGCGTTCCTACGACTTAGGTCATCCCACCGCAGATTGAACCTCTCACACTTGCAGTTTGGCTACCCATACCTGGGATCAAACTTCTCATACCTGCCATTTATCCTCAACCTAGGATTAAACTTTCTCCTCCCCGCACTCTGACCTGCTCATGGGATCACATTTTTCAACTCGCCTTGAAGGGCAAACTACGTTGACCTGATCTCCCTAATACACGGGAGTACGTAGGCATCCATGTTATATGGTCCGGTCTCACCATAGAAAAAACAAACTCACTCATATCCATAACCACATACAAAAAAAAGTCCCAAGACACCAAAGATGATAGGGAATACACATAGATCGACGATCCATTCTAAAAATCTTGAGACATCTCACTGTCCATCCATCAAGGAGGAGTTCAGAATACATCCAGATCACAAAGTCCTGGAGAAATAAGTGAATATCAAGCAAGTAGCAAGGCACAACTAAAAGGGAAATGAATCAACATAAATTTCCCTGCCATATATAATGTTGTTTGATATATACAATGTGTACTGTACATGACAAAATGGCTAAGCTAGTCTGTGCAGGAAAATACAAGCCCATCTAAAAATCAGTGTATATGCGGGCTATCAAGTCCAACATGGATTCCCTCTCAGAAGAAGGAGGTAACACTGTGATCTCCTACCCAAGGGTTTCTACACGAGCCAACAGATCCACTGCCAACTACATGCGATATCTCGGGTGGATATAACGTCATCCCGCTCAGCAACAACGATATCCCTATGAGTTAGAGCATCATCTCTCTAACAAAGCGACATCTTTACCGTAAAGAGTCATTAACATCAAAGCCCACATCCACTACCGCTCACCGGATGATGCGTAGTAAAAGCCTCTTGCGATCTCGGCGTCTTATCAGCTCATCTGTCAAAGCAACTATCCCAGACAACAACCAAGGCTGGGGCAATTTCAAAATTGGCGACAACCGGATAATGGATCCATTACAACAAGATTGGGGCAATCTCGGAAGCAGCGACAACTTAACACTGGGGCATTTATCAATCATCCTAAAATGGAAAATGCTCTACTTAGCGCCATCAGCATGGTCCATCATCATCTTATTGATGATTCAGGTATTATTCACTCGCGACTTCATCAACAAAGAGAGTTTCTCATATGAACCCTCGGCATCAACATGCGAAAGGATTGGGGCATTTTCCAATTCCAAGAAATGAAAGGAGCTTAAGACGAGATCAAGCTTCTCATCAAAAAGAAAGGGGTGAACTCCTGAAAGAAATCATAACAACATAAGCGTGCCCTTACGAAAGAAGGGGAAAATTCTCAAAAAGTGCTTAACTCAGGAGCAGAAGGTCAACGATAAAAGGCCTAGCGAATGAAATCTACACCATCAACATGCATTAAGTCCTCACAAGTTTAAGCCTCTACACCGACGTTCAAATATGGGCAGCGAAAGAATGAATTACACCCTCCAGGGATATCAGCGGCATTCAGGCCATCAGTTCAGCTGGGTTGTGAATCAAACGCTTAAGGAAATGGGGCACAAGTACCCAACAGTGAAATGAAACTCCAAATCACCTCAAGAAGGGTGAGACATCGGGTGGTTGTCATCAATCTAACGTAACATCAGGCGAAAAGTCTAGTGAAGTAATCCATGGAATATTACTTCAGCGAAGGTATCGGAAGATCTGGTATCCTAAACCATTGCTATCAATACAGCGCGACATCAACACAGTTCAGCGATGAAAGCTTCGTATACCACTGTTCGAGTGGGAACTGGAAAAGTTTGGCGATCAGCAGGATAGTCACTGTTTCAACTACTAGCGAATACATCGGGAGGGTCTGGTGATTTCAGAATGTCATCCCCATCAGAGATGTGGAAAAAATCTCAACTTATCTTCATCAAACAAGCATCAGCGATAAAATGCCAAACCATTAGAGTCAACACCAGCATCTGCAGCAGTAATGATCGGTAAAAGGTAAAGCGATTGGAGTCAATACATTTTAACATTCATTACATTGCGATTTGCAATATGCGATATGCAGTTTACGATATGCGATTTGCGATATGATATGCGAAATATGATATGTGAAATGTGATGTGCGAGTTGCGAAGTGCGATTTGGCCAAATGCGAAAAGCGATGTGCGATGTGCGAAATTCGATGTGCGATTTACGAACTACGATTTGCAAAAACATTTTCATATTCATCATAAACATTCACTACATTGTGATTTACATCATTGAAAATACCTTGTCATGTTTCAAGTGTCTACAAATCTTTATCATGTCCATTCCATTGCATTGCATGAACATGATAAAGAGGGGCATCTGTAGACACTCAAAATTTTCTTTCTTTTCTTCTAACATTATTAGGGAGGAGGATGATTAAGTCTTTTAAGAGGGAACCCTGAAAGACAATCCAAATCCATACCGGATACTACTGAAAGTTCATCATCAAACCCCAGATTGCAATCTGGGAGTAACCAAATCCAACCTCGAAGATAACCCCGAGGCCTGCAGATACAAAACCGGACCACACACCAAAGAAGACCGATTAATCTCGGAGATGACCCCGAGGTATCTAGTCTCAGTCCCAACCATGGGAATAGGTCAAGTCAACCTCAGAGATGACCCTGAGGATAGTCAAAGTCAAGAGCAAGCCAACCTCAGAGATAACCCTGAGAAACGACTGCTACAACTGTGCGAAAATCGGAGATAACCCCAAGAGGGGCAAAATGGTCATTTTTGCCAACTAAACTTTACTTCAAATCAAATACACTCAAAATACTTCAAAGGAAGTCCCACAAGAGCGATATCTTAACTCCGGAGGGCAAACTACATAAAACGGCTCACCGGATTGCTCATTTGAAACTTCGAAATGCCATTTCGGTCATGGACCCATCTTCCTGGAATCAAAAAAGGTCAAATCATATATCATTGTGTAGCTCTTAGAAAGAGCTTTCCAGAAAGGTATGGCACGCTTCCATCGGACTCCCGGATTGAAAGTTATGAGCGACCGAACGAACAACCAGCGTCGTATTTCCGACACACAGCGGGACCCACACCGCCTGGGGCACCCCGGGCGGCACAGCAGTACACCTGCTACTAGGTGTCACAGGTAGACCTGCGGCTCCCACCTCTATAAATATGGGGCTTGGGGTGCTGATTTTCTAAGAGAGAAAAGACGGGGAAACCCTACACAATTTGTTATGCACTTGCCATACAGTGTATTTTCTCACTTTCAAACACCTGTGAGCTCATATATAGCCTCTTTTGTACCCACAAAAGCCCAGTGTTTACCCACTCTAAAGATATAGAAGCCCTTTTATCAGTCAGCTGTAAGCCTTCTCACACACTTTAGAGTCTTTCTCTTCATCTTTGCACACCCTTACTGCGCAATGAGAGTCGTGTTGCTTGCTTTTGCCCGGACTTCGGTCCGTGGTTTCATTCCAGTCTGTATATATATATATATATATATATATATATATATATATATATATTGACTAACATTATTGAGTTATGCCTCGATTGAGCCTAGACTTCGGTCTGGAGCGTTTACTACTTTAATATATATATACTTATATATATTAACTGTCTGTCGGACTTTGTTCGATGAGCCTGAGACTTGATGCAGTGCGTTTATTAATATATATATATATATATATATATATATATATATATATATATATATATATATATATATATATATATATATATATCAAGTTAGGAAGATGAGCTATATATATATATATATATATATATATATATATATATATATATCAACTGTGTGTCGGACTTTGTTCGATGAGCCTAGACTTTGGTCTGGTGCATTTACTCGCTTTTATATATATATACTTATACATATGAACTGTAGTCGAACTATGTTGGATGAGCCTGGATTTTACATCCGGTGCATTTATTTCTTTTATATATATATATATATATATATATATATATTTATTTATTTTGTCCTGCCTGGAGTTCCCTTCGTGGCAGTTGATCGCTTTTACAGCTTTCTTTACATTTCGTCACCTTTGGAGTTTACTTTATGGCGATTGAATCGTATTTCTGACTTTATTTACATTTTGTCCTGCCTGGAGTTTCCTCCGTGGTAGTTGATAGCTTTTAATAGCTTTATTTACATTTTTGATCCCCCATAGAGGTGCTTAGTGGTTGGTGATCCTGTCTGTATATATATATTTACAGCTTTTATATATATACCTGCTTACTGCTTTCATATAAACTGCAGTATTTTGTGAGCCTAGGAATCATGTGATCACAGATTCATCCCATTGGATCTAGATTCGGTTCCGTGATGGACATTGTTCAGCTGTAAGCAGCTTGTAAATTATTCTGCGATGTCTGAATTTCCTCAGATGGTTTCCATACCCACGAGGAAGTCGACATTATTTTTTGTATATTATTTTCATACGGATGCCTCGCATCCATCAAATAAAATCAATCCAGCCGATCACTTAATAAAAATGGAAGTGTAAAAGGTCTCAATTCCTATTGAGCATCAGGGTTTGAAAAACCTCTTTTATAAAACATCATTGCCATATCTTGCTAAAAACTGAATTTTTACATAAATTCAAACCCTATGTATATAGGTTTGAATGAGGCCTCGCACAACTTTCATGTAACAGCACATTGACCCACACACACACACACACACACTCAGATAATAGTTTCTTGAAAATAGACGGTCACCGTTGTAACACGGATGTCGGGGGGTGCCTAACACCTTCCCCCTGCATAACCAAGTCCCCGTACCCTAATGAATCTCGATTTCACCGACCCGTTTAGCAGTGTCACATCACTGGGTCAATGTGCAAACCTTTTCTCGGTTGTGTTGGTAAAACCATTTAAAAAACCAACTGGCGACTCTTAACAGTCCCATCGTCAACATTATACATGTCGGACCTTTTTCACTTATTTTTTCAAACAAATCTCACCTAAAATGAGAACACCAAAGAACAAGTAATGGAAAGGGACACCCAAAAATCCCGACGTCGACATACGTCAATATCTTATCTCTCACAAACTGTGTTTTTATTCAGATGTTGTAAATAGGGCTCAGTTATTAGAGCGCGATAATGAGTCAAGCTAACCAAGATAGAGCAGCCGACAAATCGATAATACATATGGTAGCAATCATCGAAGCGGTGACAATAAACGTGGATGGAATCAATATGCCAGAAATTATAACCACTTCGGTGGTAATCATGGTCAGGATAATAGGAAAGGTGAACTAAGTGAGAACAACTTCAAGAAGAGACGGTTCAATAATGATGGAAAGACAGTGGCACCCGTTTCCAAGGAAGAAGAACGACCACCGGTCGTATGTTTCAAATACGGACAGGAGGGACACATCCATCCAAACTGTACACAACAACCCAAAGCGTGTTTCAATTGCGGAAGAGAAGGTCACTTAGCTCGATTTTGTTGTGTAGTGAAGTCAAGTCCAGCTAGGATGGTGACGCCAAAGGATGTCTCTGACAAGTCAAAGTAGGTAGTTTAAGTGAGAGCGTTTGTCGAGGAACCCGAACAAAGCAATCACAGGTAAGTTAATCATAAACTCTTGCTAAGTTTATACCTTATTCGATATCGGTTCTACCCATTCTTTTATTTCTCCTACTTGTGCTCAACGTTTAAATTTGACCCCAGTACAAAACCCATTTCTAAAACCCTCAAATATTTTTCACTAAAAACAAACGTAACATGTGCCAAAGATGTTGGCTCGAGCTGTTGAAGATTATGATAACATGATTCAATACCATCATAGAAAAGCGAACGTCGTAGCTGATGCGTTGAGTAGAAGTTTGTATACGTTTACAAGTACGACGTTGTTAACATAAAAACTTATTTCCTACGACTTACAAAAGATGGAGATAGAGTTAAAGACTCCAAGAACTTACGTGAAGATAACGAATATAAGATTAGAAACAACTTTAATTGATAAAGTTAAAGTCGCTCAAACTACAAACTCAGAGCTTATGAATGTGAAGAAGAAGGTTCAAGAGGGCATTATTCTAGAATCAAGAATTAACGAAGAGAGAAAATCTCAACCCTCGACTTTATTGGTCCATTCGAAATCCTCGATCGAGTAAGAACTGTGGCCTATAGACTCGTTTTACCGCCAAGTATGTTGTGTGTTCATACATTTTTCACGTACTTTAGACTCGTTTTACCGCCAAGTATGTTGTGTGTTCATACATTTTTCACGTATCGATGTTGCGTAAATATTTGGACGACCCGAACCACATTATTGAATTAGAACTAGACGAGATAGTGGAAGATTTAACGTATGAGGAGATATATGTTAAAATCTTGGATAACAAGAAATATATTCTACGCTCAAAGGTTATACCTCAAGAGTTAGAATCTGATGAGGTATCCTCATCTGTTTGGCATACCAGGTACGTACGTAAATTTCGAGAGCGAAATTTCATAAGGAGGGGAGATTGTAAGACCCCGAATTTTGTGAATAAAGATTAATTTTCTCAAAATATTTTTTTTAAGTTTTATGGTGTGGATTTGATATAATGTTATAGTTGTGGGTAGTATTTATAAATTTTGCAAAGTATGCAAGTTGTCATATAATATTCGATTGGTCGGGGAATATTCATTTTAACAGGGAATATTCGAACAACGACATAATCATTGGTGGACCCCAAAACGGAATTATTGTCGGAATGAGAAAACGACAAAAATATCTTTTTATGAAAGTAACGGCGGAAGTTTTACCGTTAAACTGTTGAACTACACGGTAGTAAAAGTATAGTAATACGCATGGTTGCATAGTAGCACACGATATTGATTATTGATGCTTACGTGAGAAGTCACTCAGTTTTATTCAATTATTGCTACAGTAATTGCTGCATAGTATCTCACGTTATTTGATTCAATTATTGTCAATATTTTATATATTATTAAATCAATAATTGAGATGACAAGTTATTCTAATTATTATATGCATAATTAACAATGTCTAGAAAGTTCTGTCGAGGAAAGGGGTTTGGTCACCTAATTGTGCGCCAATAAGGAGAAATCCTTATCGGAAAGCCCCCTCTATAGTATGTAAGTAATATTATTTCATTTCAGATTTTGAATTCTATACCTATTTGGTTAAAGTTTTGGCTTCTATACTCCATGAAATTAGTAGAATATCCTTGATATTTGCGCTTCATCCAGTATTTGTTCATAGAAATATTATTCTGAGCATTCTTGATAAGTTTTAACTTTTTTTATGTCGGAGTACTATTCACGGGGTTACTATTCTTGAAGTTACTATTCATGGGTACTATTCACTGGGTTACTATTCACCCGGGGTACTATTCATGATAAAAATTGATTCGTTTTCGGTCCAAATTATTTTTGGTACAATATTATTCTTGAATTTTACTCCACAAAGCAGTATCATGTTGACAATTTGAACGTTATTAAATTCTGGATAAATTAAATTATAAATATTTAAAATTTATCCTTGAACTTGTTTTATTGAATTCTTATATCATTGTCATCATCCTCATGCTTATATTATGTTGAAAGTCATCTGTGGCCTATAGTGCATAGATGGACTTGGTATGATTATGACCAGGGATTATTCGGTATAATCATGACCGTAATGTAACGAATGATGTGATAAATGTCCTCATTGACCCATAGTGCATTGATGGACAATTATTGATATGATTATAACCAGGGATTATTCGGTATAATCATGACCATTAATGATTACATGAATATCCTTGGTCGTAGTGCAGGGATGATTCGATGATGTGTTTTATTTATTAAGCCGAGTCTCAGCGATAAAGTTGATGAAAAACTTTTTAAATCATAGAAGATAGTAGATTTTATGCTCTACTTGACTCTTCTAATGGATTGCTTATTTCCTCTGTAGATGTTGATCTAAAACTTGTTGTCTATTGTATTCTATCAGTTGTTATACTGTTGAAGGCTAAGGATAATTTATTCTGCATTATCTTAGTCATAATATTTCTTACTGGGCTAGTTGAGCTCACCCTTTCTTTCATTGTTCTCTTCAGGAAATGAGAATATAGCTGGGACAAGTCGGGGAATTGAGTGATGGTCCATGATAAATGGCTTTAGTAGTCCTCACTAGTCTATAGAATAATGTGATAATAATTGTAATGAGGACACCATTGAGTGTGAATATTGTCTAGATGACAATATTCTTGTTTAAACTCTCAGCTATATTTTGTCGTACTTTACACGACTGTTGTATAATTAAGTTGTATTTGAATTTATGTACCATGTATCTAGCGACTCAAGATGGGTGATGTATACCTATTTTGGGGGCGTCACATTTATCATGTTTTCTCTAAATATAGGAATTGATCATAATAAAACGATGTACTCCTTTTTCTCAAGATATTATTCTTAATATAATATATATGTATTATTAAAATATTTACATGCACGACACACGTACACACTATATATGGAAAATAAGTTTATTTCTTATTATGATAAATTGTTTCCATCGACTTATATAGCAAATATGTTTTAATATATTTACCATATTACTTAATCACACACATTACCTCATACAAAGCTATATAAGGTAATATCAAAATAATATCCCCCCTTTTATTAAAATAATCAAATGCTAGAATTTATTTTAATATCCTTTATTAGAAATATACTATAATTATTTCTCTTTCCTTTCTATAGATTGTCTCAACACAATTTCTTTAATCTATATATTTAACCATATCTTAATATTAATCAATAAATCTCTAACCATAATTTATCTAAAGATATATCAATTTTTTTATCATGTCAACAATGTACATATATACAAGTCTAAACCTAGCACACATCGAGTCTTTAATAGTATTCAATATAGTACACTGAGTGGTTTCCCACAAATAACCAACAAATTAGTTTCTGTCTCCTCTACATTGTTTTCACAGTGAGTTAGATCGGTTACTAATGTGATGTCCCCAAAATAGGTCCATTCCATCCAACCCATTCTGAGTCGCCAAATATATGGTACGAAAAACAACTACAACTTTATTACAACAATTGTCGTGCAAAATACAACAACACATATGCTGTGAGTTTGGATACAAATATATACCAAGCTGTGTACGTCGCCACAATGACACCTTACATAAAGGTATAGTCAAAAAGCTGTTTTAGAAATTAGAATCTTTGGGAAGTGCTCAAGAGAAACCTTCGTGCATGGGAGGCCATGCTTTTAGGTTATGGTAGATATCATATGGCCACAAATTATCCTTGGTTGACCCTAATAGACCCCAAAAGAAAAAAGCGAGAAGATTACTATCATATTCTTCCCAATGGTGAGTCTTCTCTTGACATATCATTATCTCCACTTTGTCTCTATTTGGGTATTATACTCCAAACAAACACCAAGATTATATAGGTAGTGCTTGTAAATATACTCAGCAAGTGGATGAGCACAACCATGTCTTATGATAACACGAGTTTGTATATCATTAGACATCTTGTATGATAGTGGCAAAACACCCTTCCAAAGTTAAATTCACCTCACCCTCAACATCTATAGACCACCACTCTATTCCTCGCTATCCCTCACACTCAACCCAAACTACACTTTTATTACACGAAAGGAATTGTGAAACAAAAGGGTGAGCACAACTAGCTCAGTAAAGAATATTATGACTAAAGATAAATAAATTATCAATAGTCTTCATCAGTAATAAATCAGAGATTTAGAACATATGGTAGATGATAAAACTTTTCAACCATAGTTCAAATTGAACGAGTAATCCATTAGAAGAGTCAAATAGACCATAAAATCTATTATCTTCTCCATGTTAAAAGTCCACCAACAATGTTTTATCCTGTAACATCAATCAACAATTCCACATCCCACAATCACGTGTATAACTTCAATCGTAATTGTATTTCTAAATTCCTTTCCTCATCCAAGACAAAGATAATTTTCATCACTTGTCTTTACCTGAAACATCAAAGATCATGGTTATACCAAATCACAGTTCATGTTCATAATCATACTAATAAATTCATCTTTGCACCACGGCCAAAGATATTCATCAACAGTTCATCTTTACACTACAGGCTAAAGATATTCATCAACAGGTCATCTTTGCATTACGAGCCAAAGATATTCATCAATAATTCATCTTTGCACTACAGGCTAAAGATATTCATCAACCGGTCATCTTTGCATTACGAGCCAAAGATATTCATCAATAATTCATCTTTGCACTACAGGCTAAAGATATTCATCAACAAGTCATCTTTGCACTACGAGCCAAAGATATTCATATATCAAAGAAATACATAATCATTTCAGAAGTTATATAACAATAATTATAACCATGTTGATCAATTCACCTTTGCACTTAAGCTAAAAATATTCAATTGTAAATTCAATGGTCATGATCATACCAGTCAACAATTTAACTTTTGCACTACTGGCCAAAGAGAACCTATGGTCACGATCATACCAATAATCTACCCATCTTTACACTCAAGTCAAAGAGAAATATTATCATTAGGGTTATAAGAATGTTATATAAAAACAATATAATCAAAACATGGTTTTAATTTCAAGAGTAAGATTCATAAATCAACGATAATTTGGTGGAAGAAGAAACCAATTTGTAAGTGAATAGTACCCAAATATTCGTATATAGTAGTACCGTATATCGTGCATAAATAACTTCTCGACACGAAAAGATAAAGTTTCATAATAAAATTCATATCCATATTTATAACACCTTAATCCAAATGTTATAAATCACTTAGAAATCTCATAATCTAATATTATTAATATTATAATAATATTTTAATCATTTCTTAAACTTATAAATAATTTAATCCAATTATTTACACTTTAATAATTAATGCATTTAATCATCTAAAAAATGCCAAACTCATAAGATTTCATCATCATTAACCAAAACCCTCATAAAAATCTGCATATACCTCATATATGATTCTCAAGCAAATAAATCATATTTTATAATTTTCTTACTTCACATAATATATTTAATTCATTTACTCATAACTAGAACATTTTCATGAAAAATACCAAATCAGTTCCAAAAATATTTTTTTCTGGGATTTAGCATAACATAGTCCCATATTGAACATATATTTTTCTCAAAATTTTAAAAATTCATTTACTATTTTTCATATGGCCAAAACCACCGAATATTTAAACATTTATCATAAATTATACTTTTATCCAACAATTCTGAAATTTACACGGTATACTGATATTATATAGATGTACTCCCAATAAAATTTTCATCAATTTTGGAGTTAATCACAAGGAGTTATAAGCGGTTACTTTTAAAATAGTATTTTCTCATAAAATCCATAACTCCTAATCTATACATCCAAAAATCACCATTTTTGGACACACTCTACAAAACTCATCAAAATATCATTTCAAATTTTTCCAAAATTTTTGAAGGTTCAAAAAATTTGAAACTAAAAACATAATAACCCTTAAAATCCCTTACTATCCCTTACCTCAAAAGAGCAGTACTTCTGACTGGAATAACGCTGAACGAACTTTCACCGTATAGCAATACTCAAAGTATACTCAAAATACTCACAAGAATACGCTCAAAATATCGAGAGAGAAATAGAGAAAACTTGAGTTTACGGTGTGATTTTCAATTCTAACCTAAGCACCTATTTATAGGAAAATTGTTTAGAACACCAAAGCAAAAAAAAATTGAATATAATAATAATATTATTATCAAATTTCAAGCCCACCTCTAGACATTTGAAATCAGCTGATTTTGCACATGTTTAATGAGGCCACAAAATATAAAAAAACATTTTATTAATAAAATAAATAAAACTACCAAAAATCAAGTATTTGAACTTGAACTTCAATAATTCATAATAAATAGCCCTTTTATTAGAAAATTGAATCTCGTGAGTTTTATAGGAAATTCAATTCTCTACAACTTTTCGGAAGAAAGTTTTTCCAAATTCCAAGCAGAAATTGGCCAAAAATCTACAAGCAGACGATTTTACAAGCTTATAATCAAATTTGACCAAAGAAATGGGGTCCACCGACACATAAAACATGTTTTAAATATTTTGGTAACAAAATACTTCTCCTCCACATATACTCATATATCCCACATTCGTTGTAAAAATATCACCATTATTATATTATTAAAATATAATAATATATTTAAATAAATTATTTTATCGAAAAGAGATAAAATTTCAATTTTCAACAATTGTCACATTAAAATTTTTTCTCCATCTATATCCACATAAAATCAATGTTTTCCTCATCATATGAATCAATAATTAATTATTCACAAATAATATTACGAGAATCACAATATTGACAACCAAGCGGTTCCTGGAAAGAGGGGCTTTCGATAAGAATTTCTTCTTCTTGGTAGCGCAATTAGGTGACCAAACCTCTCCTTAGACAGAACTTTCTAGACATTGCCAATAATGTTATCTAATAATATTATTCAGATAATATGAATTATTGCTTCGATAATGAAAAATACTGTGTAATGACAATTATTGAAACAACAATAATATAAAATATCAACGTAGCAATTATTGAATCAATAAAATATAATATTGAACAGTAATTACTGTAACAATTATTGAGTAATGCCTTCTTACGAAAAAAAATTATCATGCTTCATGAATAGTACTCGTGAATAGTAACTCGTGAATAGTAACTCATGAATAGTAACTCGTGAATAGTAACTCATGAATAGTAACTCATGAATAGTAACTCATGAATAGTAATTATAAAAAATTGAATACTTTTATTTCATAAAATTCGGGGTCTTACAATCTCCCCTCCTTATGAAATTTCGTCCCCGAAATTTACGTGCACGGTATTTCAAAGAGTTGAGAATACCTTGTTTTCATTTCGATTCTATCTCCCCGTCATCATGATTTTTCCATTGCTTTCATCTCCTGTATTTGAGATATCATTCTAGAATACTGACTTCAAAACAAGGGTTAATTTAACAAATTAACATATCACATAATATCCCGATATTATGATGACCAACAAATAAGCTTAGGTAGGACACACTAAATGCGAAGGATTTACTCATCTCTCCCTCTAAGTTCTAATCCCGATCTCTGCTGCAGAGATCATATCCCTAAGCTCGATACCAACTGTGACCCTCATGGTGCTTCAACCACAAACCTCACAATGGTACTATCGGTTTGCCCGATGCAAAACAGGCGTCCCCTACGGAGAGTCCGGCTTTGCATCCCCCATAAACAAGAAGTCACCAAATGAGAGGCTCGGGGGCTCTTTACTTATAGCTCACGATACCAATCATGACCCTCATGGTGCTTCAACCACAACACCTCACAATGGTACTATCGGTTTACCCAAATAAACAGGCGTCCCTACGGAGAGAGTCCGGCTTGGTGCATCCCCATAAACAGAAGTCACCGGCCGAGAGGCTCGGGCTCTTTTACTTATAGCTCGATACTAATTTCGACTCGGACACCAACTTGTGTCAACACCTCACATTGATACCTATCGGTTTGCCACCCACCAGAATCAGGCGTCCCCCTACGGAGAGTCGGCTTCTTTGTAAGACCAAAAATTTTTAAATAAAAAGAATTTCCTTTATTTATTATTTTGAAATAGTAAGGGTTGATTTGATTAATGTGGATAGTTAAGGGTTAAATATGCAAATATTTCAAAATAAGCAAGTGGTTATAAAATATTCATTATCATCGGGGAATATTAGTTTGGTGGTGGAATATTCATCTTTTGTCGGAGAATATTAAATGCGACGGCAGCGACCATGTGTGGGCCCCATAACTGAAAGCGATTGGATGAAGAAAACGACAAATATAAGTTGTTTTTAAATAACGGCGTAGTTATTCTACAGTTAATCTTGTTAAAATACCCGGTGGTTAAAACACACTAATACTGCGTTGTTGAGCAAGTAGCACACCGGTATTGCACCAATTATTGATTCTTACGTGAAAGGCACTACTCAATAATGGTTACAGATAATTCTTGCTCGATTATTTTATTGAGTTAATAATTCTTTGCGTTGATATTTTATATTCTTTGTTGTTTCAATAATTGTCATTACACGTATCTTTCATTATCGAAGCAATAATTTATATTATCTCGAATAATATTATTAGATAACATTATTGGCAATGTCTAGAAAGTTACATCTAAGGAGAGGTTTGGTCATCTAATTGCGGCGCCGATGAAGAAATTCTTATTGAAAGCCCCTCTTTCTGAGAACCTGCACAGGTTGTCAATATTGTGATTACATAATATTATTTGTGAATAATTAATTATTAATTTATATGATGAGGAAAATATTGATTTTATGTGGATATAGATGGAGAAAATTTTTAAAATGACAATTGTTGAAAATTAATATTTTATCTTTTTCGATAAAATAATTCATTTAAATATATTATTTTAATAATATATTAGCGGTGATATTTTTACAATGAATGTGGGATATATGAGTATATGAGGAGGAAGAGTATTTTGTGGCATTAAATGTTTAACACATGTTTTGTGTGTTGGTGGACACAATTATTAATAGAAATTTGATTATAAACTTGTAAAATCACCCGTTTGTGGATTTCGGTCAATTTCTATTTGGAATTTGGAAAAACTTTCTTCTGCAAAGTTGTAGAGAATTGAATTTCCTATAAAAACTCATAAAATTCGAATTTTCTGATGAAAGGGCTATTTATTATGAATTATTGAAGTTCAAGTTCAAAATAATTAATTTTTGGGAGTTTTAGTTAATTATTTTGAGAAAAACGTTTTTGCAACTAAGTTGGCCTCACATGTGATTCAAATGGGCTGAGATCAGTTGTCTAAGGTGGGCTAAAAGAAAATGTGAAAAATATATTAATATTATATTCAATTTTACGCTTTGGTGTTCTAAGCATTTTCTATAAATAGGGTGCTTAGGTTAGAATTAAAAACACACCGAAAACTGAAGTTTCTCTCTTTTCTCTCGATATATTGAGCGTATTCTTGTGAGTATACTTTGAGTATTGTTAGACGGTTGCAAGTTTCCTTCAAAGACTATACCCTTATTCCAAATAGAAGTACTAATCTTTCGAGGTAAGGATATTATTTTTTTTTCGCAATGATATTATTTCTTCAATATCATTATCTTTGAAATGTTGATCTGAAGTTTTTATCAAATTTGGAACTTTTTCATGTGGGGTTACTATTCATGGGTTACTATTCATGAGTTACTATTCATGAGTTACTATTCACGATTCTTATTCACGAGTACTATTCATGAAGCGTGAAGATGTTTTTGTAAATTTCTATCTTTTGGTGTCAGATTTACTATTCACGTGATATCGGCCTTATTCACGTATCTGAACTATTCACGTATCTGCACTATTCACCTAAAAAAATAAAATTTCTTCTTTTGTCCAAAATATCTATTCGGATACTAGCTTCGATTGTATCCATGTTTTGATCATTCTTGAATTTTACACCACTATGATTATTTTGAGAGGTATTTTTGGACGTGGATAAAACCAAGTACGAATCCTTAATCCTTAATCCTTGTCATTTTGTTTCCTTTGGATTCGTTTCTTTAAAAATATTTTTCATCATCCTCGGTCTTAAATGATGATATTATTGAATATCTTTGGCTTTGTAGTGCAAAGATGAATGATTTTTGAAGAATATCTTTGGCTCAGAGTGCAAAAGATGAGCAGTGTTGAGATGAACATGACCGATTGATTAATATCTTTGGCTCAGTAGTGCAAAGATGAGCAGTGTTTAAATGAACATGACCAATGATGAATATCTTTGGCTTTAGTGCAAAGATGAATATTTGATTCGGATGCATATTGATTGATGTTACGAGGATAAAATATTGATGATGGACCGTAAATTCATAGATTATAGTAGATTTCATTCTCTACGTAACTCTTCTATGAATTATTATTTCATTGCGAATATTGATCTGAAACTTGTTGTCTATTGTATTCTATCAGATTTTTCCCTGTTGAAGACTAACGATAATTTGTTGTATATTATCTTAGTCATAATATTCTTTACTGGGCTAGTTGAGCTCACCCTTTTCCTTGTTGTTCCATTTTTCTTCTCAGGAGGCGAGAATGTAGCGAGTACTAGTCGGGGTATGGAATGAAGGTTCTAGAGAGAGTTGTTTAGTAGTCCTCACCATTTTTGTAAAATAATGAATCAATAATTATGATGGGGATTTATTTGCATGTGGATATTGTCTAGAAGACAATATTATATTTAAACTCATTAGATATATTGTCGTATTTCACACGACATTTGTATTATTGAAGTTGTAGTTTGCTTCTTGTACCATGTATTTGGCGACTCGGAATGGGTGTTGTGTATACCTATTTTGGGGGCGTCACAGTTGGTATCAGAGCTTAGGGATATGATCTCTGGCGGAGATCGGGGAATAGAACTAGGAGGGGAGAGACGAGTAAATCCTTCGCTAGTGTGTCCTACTAAGCTTATTTGTTAGTTGGTCAAGATATAGTGATATTATGTGATATATTGATTTCCTTAATTAACCCTTATTTTATGACGGTATTTGAGAATGTCGATGAGAATATTAATGATGATGGAGTAAATGAGGCCGTGGAGATGCTGTACTCTCACCAACGAGGAGAACGTGCAACAGTGTGGCAATGTTCCTCCATGAACAACACCACCGAAAGCGAGATGATGAGCGAGGGATGTTTAGAAGCTTTTTGCGGTTCATGCAAAATCGGGACGAGGAGACTTCGTGTTCAAAATACGAGGAGGAAATGATAGCAATTCACGGTGGTCACAACCAAGCGGTTCAAAGAGTTGGGACCACCGAGTGCAGGGAAATCCGGATCCGATTAAAGGCGGAGCGTGGGTCAAACAAATTACCAAGATATTCGATGTCTTGGGATGCGGAGAAACGAAAGTTCCATTCGCCACCTTTATGTTCCGTGGCGAAGCGGATTCTTGGTGGGAATCATGAAGCGTACCATCCAATTTGCTTTTCGGCGTATGTCGTGGGAGACGCGTTTGAGAAATAGTTCAATGACAAGTACTTCCCGAAAGTATTCGTCGTATGAAGGAAGTGGAGTTTATTAGACTAGAGCGAGAATAACATGGCGGTGTCCCAATCGACGGCGAAGTTCGCGGAGTTATCCGAGTTTGCACCTCATTTGGTGGAGAATGAGGAGCGTTATGACGCGGATGTTTACGAGAGGTTTGAAACCCGGCATACGTCGATATCTCATTTCTCATAAATTTTCTCTCTATTCGGATGTTGTCAGCGGGGCTCGGTTGTTAGAAGCGAGATAACGAAATACGTTCAACCGAGGGACCATAACCGAGGATCATCTGAAAGATAGCGGTCATCGAATAACGATAACCAATGGAGAAAGAAGAATACTGAGACAAAGCGGTAACCACTCTGGTGGTAATCGTGGCCATGAAAATAGAAGAAGCGAGTCGGGAGGAGATTTTAAAAGAGGAGATTCAACAACGACCATGTGAAGACGTCGGCGCCAGAGTAGCAACTAGTTTTAAGGAGGAGAACGACCACCGGTCATATATTACAAATCTTGCGAAAGAGGGACATATCATTGAAACGCCCACAATAGTTTAAGGTATGCTATAATTGTGGAAAAGAAGGACATATCGCTCGAGATTATGCGATATCGAAACCAGATCCAAATGAGAATGGTGACTCAAAAGGATGTCCCGAAAAAGTCAAAGTCAACGGTTCTTGGAAGAGCGTTTGTCGTGGGCCAAATCAAAATCAAGGAACGAACGAAGTTAGCACGGGTTAGTTAATTATAAATTCTTCTGAAGTATATACCTTACTAGATATCGGTTTCTACCCATTCTTTTATCTCTCTTACTTGCGCTCAACGTTTAAACTTGACTCGGAGAAATTAGACTTTGACCTATCTGTGGAAACTCCGTTAGGAGAAACTTTCATCACATCCAATCATGTTTATAAATCTTGCTTGATTCGAGTTGGCACTATCACATTACTGTTAACCTTATTTCTATAGAGATATTTGTTTTTGATGTGATTTTAAGGTTAACTACTCATCATCCGAAATTGATTATTTTAAATAAGGTTGTTAGTTTTCATATTCCTAAGCAACTTTTGTTATTTGAATTCAAGCAATCAAACCATTGTAGTCAAACAATTTCATATCAAGCCATGAAGTCATTCGTTTATTACGGATGTCAAATTTTCTTAGTCCATGTTATGGATTTGAATAAAGACACGTCGATTTGAATAATATTCATGTTGTTATTGATTTTTCTGACGTATTTCTGAAGAATTTCTTGGCTTACTCCCAAAGCTTTGATATTAAATTTTGTATCGACTTTGAACCCGTTAAAAACTCATTTCTAAAATCTCATATCGAATGGCTCTATTGAACTTGAGGTTAAAAATTCAACTATAAATTTGGTACTGAGCCTTTATTTTGTGACTTCCTTTGTGGAATTCACCTAAGCCGAACTCTCTCTGAGGGGACGTCATATTAGATGCGATAGTAAAGCGATAGGTGTCATTGTGACATCTTATCCAAGATTGGGATATGAGTCACATTGAGAGCAACCTAAATCGATGTCGAAATCGTAGCTTTCTAGGCTTAGTTGGTTATTATCGGAGATTCGTTGAAGGATATTCTCGAATCGCTATTCCATTAACGCAATTGACTTGTAGAGATACAAAATTCGAATGGAGCAAGGAATGTGGGAAGAGCTTCAAGAACTCAAGAGGAGACTCATTTCAAAGACATATTACGATCATGCCATCCTGGAAAAGCGAGCGTGGTAGTAGTGACGCGATGAGTAGAAGATCATATCTGAGGAGCGAGTGCGATGATGTCAAGTATACGCATAGAGCCAACTTTAATAGAAAAAGTTAAGGTTGCTCGAGCCACCAGAGCACGGAGCGATCGTATGAAGAAGAAAGTACAAGAAGGAGCTATTAGGGCGAGAATTGATGAAGAAGGAATACTTGAGTCAACTCCAGACTTTGCATTCCTAATGATTTTGATTTGAAGCATAGAATCATGATGGAGGCACACAACACATTGTTTGCAATCCATCTCAGGGAGTACCAAAATGTATTATGATCTTCAACATACATTTTGGTGGAGCAATATGAGGAGAGAGATCGCGTAGTTTATCTCGAGATGTTTAACTTGTCAACATGTAAAAAGCGAGCATCAAGTGCCAAAGGGTCCATTGCAACCACTTGAGATTTTGAAATGGAAGTGGGAACACATTACCACAATTTCATTACTAATCTTCCCAAGGTTTCTCAAGGCATAGATGCGATTTGGGTTATTGTTGATAGATTAACCAAGTCTACTCATTTCTTCTGATATCGAGAGACTTATTCCTTGAACGTCTTTCTCGTATGTATGCGTAAATGAGATTGTGAGATTGCATGGCATGCCGGTATCCATAGTTTTAGATCGTGACCCAAGATTCACTTCATGATTTTGGGTTAGTTTGTAGAAAGCTATGGAGCGCGAATTTACGATTCAGTTTGGCATATCATCCTCAAACGGATGGGCAATCAGAAAGGACTACTCAAACTCTTGAAGATATATTAAAACTCTGTGTCCTAGATTTTAAAGGAAGTTGGGATAAGTACTTGCCATTGGTGGAATTCTCATACAACAATAGTTATTAAACAAATATAGGCATGGTTCCATTCGAAGCATTATATGGACAAAAATGTCGTTCTCCAATATGTTGGGATGAGGTGGGTGAAGCAACATTGTTGGGACCCGAGTTAGTACGTATGACTACCGAAAAGATCCAAATGATTCGACAACGTATACAAACGGCACAAGATCGACAAAAGAGTTATGCGAATCTTCATCGAAAGGACGTGTAATTTAGTGTAGGGGATCATGTATTATTGCGAGTTGCTCCATGGAAGGGAGTTACAAGATTTGGGAAGAGAGGAAAGCTCAATCCACGATTTATCGGTCCATTTCAAATTCTTGACCGAGTAGGAAATGTAGCCTATAGACTTGCGTTACCTCAAGTATGTCTCGTGTTCATAATGTGTTTCACATATCTCATACTTCATAAATATGTGAAAGACCCAACCACGTTATTGAGTTAGAACCGGACGAGATAGCGAGAAGACTTAACGTGTGAGGAGGTACTGTCAAGATCTTGGATAGGAAGGAGCATGTCCCTACGCCAAGAAAGGTCATACCACAAGTTAAAGTTTTGTGGAGGAATCATGCTATAGAGGAAATGACACGGGAGTTGGAAAGCGGAAATGAAAGCGAGGTATCCTCACCTTTTCAAAACACACAGTATCGTCGTCAATTTCGAGGACGAAATTTCATAAGGAGGGAGGTTGTAAGACCGAAAATTTTTAAATAAAAGGAATTTCCTTTATTTATTATTTTGAAATAGTAAGGGTTGATTTGATTAATGTGGATAGTTAAGGGTTAAATATGCAAATATTTCAAAATAAGCAAGTGGTTATAAAATATTCATTATCGTCGGGGAATATTCGTTTGGTCGTGGAATATTAAATGCTTTGTGGGAATATTAAATGCGACGACCTGCGACCATGTGTGGGCCCCATAACGAAAGCGATTGGATGAAGAAAGCGACAAATATAAGTTGTTTTTAAATAACGGTAGTTATTACTGATTATCTTTGTTAAAATACTTTCGGTGGTTAAAACACACTAATACTAATCTGGCGTTGTTGAGCAAGATGCACTTGCAGTATTGCACCAATTATTGATTCTTACGTGAAGGCACTACTCAATAATGGTTACGATAATTCTTATTCGATATTTTATTGAGTTAATAATTCTTTGCGTTGATATTTTATATTCTTTGTTGTTTCAATAATTGTCATTACAGTATATCTTTCATTATCGAAGCAATAATTTATATTATATGAATAATATTATTAGATAACATTATTGGCAATGTCTAGAAAGTTCGCATAAGGAGAGGTTTGGTCATCATCTAATTGCTTGCCCAAGAAGAAGAAATTCTTATTGAAAGCCCCTCTTTCCTGAGAACCGCACGGTTGTCAATATTGTGATTACGTAATATTATTTGTGAATAATTAATTATTAATTTATATGATGAGGAAAATATTGATTTTATGTGGATATAGATGGAGAAAATTTTTAAAATGACAATTGTTGAAAATTAATATTTTATCTTTTTCGATAAAATAATTCATTTAAATATATTATTTTAATAATATATTAACGGTGATATTTTTACAATGAATGTGGGATATAAGAGTATATGAGGAGGAAGAGTATTTTGTGGCATTAAATGTTTAACACATGTTTTGTGTGTTGGTGGACACAATTATTGGCCAGAAATTTGATTATAGCTTGTAAAATCACCCGTTTGTGGATTTGGTCAATTTCTATTTGGAATTTGGAAAACTTTCTTCTCAAAGTTGTAGAAAATTGAATTTCCTATAAAAACTCATGAGATTCGAATTTTCTGATGAAAGGGCTATTTATTATGAATTATTGAAGTTCAAGTTCAAATAATTAATTTTTGGGAGTTTTAGTTAATTATTTTGAGAAAAACGTTTTTTGCAACTAAGTTGGCCTCACATGTGATTCAAATGGGCTGAGATCAGTTGTCTAAGGTGGGCTAAAGAAAATGTGAAAATATATTAATATTATATTCAATTTTACGCTTTGGTGTTCTAAGCATTTTCCTATAAATAGGGTGCTTAGGTTAGAATTAAAAACACACACGAAAACTGAAGTTTTCTCTATTTCTCTCTCGATATATTGAGCGTATTCTTGTGAGTATACTTTGAGTATTGTTAGGCGGTGCAAGTTCCTTGACAAATATACGGTATTCCCTAGATTCCAAGAAGTACTAATCTTTGAGGTAAGGGATATTATTTTTTTGTAATGATATTATTTCTTCAATATCATTATCTTTGAAATGTTGATCTGAAGTTTTATCAAATTTGGAACTTTTTTATGCTCAAGGGTTACTATTCATGGGTTACTATTCATGAGTTACTATTCATGAGTTACTATTCACGAGTTACTATTCACGAGTACTATTCATGAAGCGTGAAGATGTTTTTGTGGAATTTCTATCTTTTGGTGTCGGAGTTACTATTCACGATACTCTGACCTATTCACGTATATGGCACTATTCACGTATCTGACACTATTCATAGAAAAATAAAATTTCTTCTTTTGTCCAAAATATCTATTCTAGATACTAGCTACGATTGTATCCATGTTTTGATCATTCTTGAATTTTACACCACTATGATTATTTTTGAGGTATTTTTGGGCGTGGATAAAATCAAGTACGAATCCTTAATCCTTAATCCTTGTCATTTTGTTTCACTTTGGATTCGTTTCTTTAAAAATATTTTCATCATCCTCGGTCTTAAATGATGATATTATTGAATATCTTTGGCACATAGTGCAAAGATGAATGATTTCTGAAGAATATCTTTGGCTGTAGTGCAAAGATGAGCAGTGTTGAGATGAACATGGCCGATTGATTAATATCTTTGGCTGTAGTGCAAAGATGAGCAGTGTTTAAATGAACATGACCAATGATGAATATCTTTGGCTGTAGTGCAAAGATGAATATTTGATTCGGATGCATATTGATTGATGTTACGAGGATAAAATATTGATGATGGATTTATTAAATTCATAGATTATAGTAGATTTCATTCTCTACGTAACTCTTACATGAATTATTATTTCATTGCGAATATTGATCCGAAACTTGTTGTCTATTGTATTCTATCAGTTTTCCCTGTTGAAGACTAACGATAATTTGTTGTATATTATCTTAGTCATAATATTCTTTTCTTGGGCTAGTTGAGCTCACCCTTTTCCTTGTTGTTCCATTTTTCTTCTCGGGAGGCGAGAATGTAGCGAGTACTAGTCGGGGTATGGAATGAAGGTTCTAGAGAGAGTTGTTTAGTAGTCCTCACCATTTTTGTAAAATAATGAATCAATAATTATGATGGGGATTTATTTGCATGTGGATATTGTCTAGAAGACAATATTATATTTAAACTCACAGTATATATTGTCGTATTTCACACGACATTTGTATTATTGAAGTTGTAGTTTGCTTCTTGTACCATGTATTTGGCGACTCAGAATGGGTGTTGTGTATACCTATTTTGGGGGCGTCACATCGGTGCATCCCCCATCAATAGGAAGTCACCAGCGAGAGGCTCGGGGCTCTTTACTTATAGCTCTGATACCAACTGTGACGTCCCCAAAATAGGTCCATTCCATCCAACCCATTCTGAGTCGCCAAATATATGGTACGAAAAACAACTACAACTTTATTACAACAATTGTTGTGCAAAATACAACAACACATATGCTGTGAGTTTGGATACAAATATATACCAACTGTAGCACGTCACAATGACACCTTACATAAAGGTATAGTCAAAAACTGTTTTAGAAATTAGAATCTTTGGGAAGTGCTCAAGAAACCTTCGTACATGGGAGGCCATGCTTTTAGGTTATGGTAGATATCATATGGCCACAGAATTATCCTTGGTTGACCCAATAGACCCCAAAGAAAAATGAGAAGATTACTATCATATTCTTCCCAATGGTGAGTCTTCTCTTGACATATCATTATCTCCACTGTCTCTATTTGGGTATTATACTCCAAACAAACACCAAGATTATATAGGTAGTGCTTGTAAATATACTCAGCAAGTGGATGAGCACAACCATGTCTTATGATAACACGAGTTTGTATATCATTAGACATCTTGTATGATAGTGGCAAAACACCCTTCCAAAGTTAAATTCACCTCACCCTCAACATCTATAGACCACCACTCTATTCCTCGCTATCCCTTTCAACCCAACTACACTTTTATTACCTGAAAGGAATTGTGAAACAAAAGGGTGAGCACAACTAGCTCAGTAAAGAATATTATGACTAAAGATAAATAAATTATCAATAGTCTTCATCAGTAATAAATCAGAGATTTAGAACATATGGTAGATGATAAAACTTTTCAACCCATAGTTCTTGCGTGAACGAAGCGATCCATTAGAAGAGTCAAATAGACCATAAAATCTATTATCTTCTCCATGTTAAAAGTCCACCAACAATGTTTTATCCCTGTAACATCAATCAACAATTCCTGTCCACAATCACGTGTATAACTCATAATCGTAATTGTATTTCTAAATTCCTTTCCTCATCCAAGACAAAGATAATTTTCATCACTTGTCTTTACCTGAAACATCAAAGATCATGGTTATACCAAATCACAGTTCATGTTCATAATCATACTAATAAATTCATCTTTGCACCACGGCCAAAGATATTCATCAACAGTTCATCTTTACACTACAGGCTAAAGATATTCATCAACAGGTCATCTTTGCATTACGAGCCAAAGATATTCATCAATAATTCATCTTTGCACTACAGGCTAAAGATATTCATCAACCGGTCATCTTTGCATTACGAGCCAAAGATATTCATCAATAATTCATCTTTGCACTACAGGCTAAAGATATTCATCAACAAGTCATCTTTTACACTCTGAGCGAAAGATATTCATATATCAAAGAAATACATAATCATTTCGAAGTTATATAACAATAATTATAACCATGTTGATCAATTCACCTTTGCACTTAAGCTAAAAATATTCAATTGTAAATTCAATGGTCATGATCATACCAATTCAACAATTTAACTTTTGCACTCATCGGCCAAAGAGAACCTATGGTCACGATCATACCAATAATCTACCCATCTTTACACTCAAGTCGAAGAAAATATTATCATTAGGGTTATAAGAATGTTATATAAAAATAATATAATCAAAACATGGTTTTAATTTCAAGAGTAAGATTCATAAATCAACGATAATTTGGTGGAAGAAAAACCAATTTGTAAGTGAATAGTACCCGTATTAAATACATAGAAACCGCAGTATCGTGTAAAATAACCTCGACTAAAAAGATAAAGTTTCATAATAAAATTCATATCCATATTTATAACACCTTAATCCAAATGTTATAAATCACTTAGAAATCTCATAATCTAATATTATTAATATTATAATAATATTTTAATCATTTCTTAAACTTATAAATAATTTAATCCAATTATTTACACTTTAATAATTAATGCATTTAATCATCTAAAAATGCCAAACTCATAAGATTTCATCATCATTAACCAAAACCCTCATAAAAATCTGCATATACCTCATATATGATTCTCAAAACAAATAAATCATATTTTATAATTTTCTTACTTCACATAATATATTTAATTCATTTACTCATAACTAGAACATTTTCATGAAAAATACCAAATCAGTTCCAAAAATATTTTTTTCTCTGGGATTTAGCATAACATAGTCCCATATTGAACATATATTTTTCTCAAAATTTTAAAAATTCATTTACTATTTTTCATATGGCCAAAACCATAGAATATTTAAACATTTATCATAAATTATACTTTTATCCAACAATTCTGAAATTTACACGGTATACTGATATTATATAGATGTACTCTCAATAAAATTTTCATCAATTTTGGAGTTAATCACAAGGAGTTATAAGCGGTTACTTTTAAAATAGTATTTTCTCATAAAATCCATAACTCCTAATCTATACATCCAAAATCACCATTTTGGACACACTCTAAAAAACTCATCAAAATATCATTTCAAATTTTTCCAAAATTTTGAAGGTTCAGAAAAATTTCGAAACTAAAAACATAATAACCACTTAAAATCCTTTACTATCCCTTACCTCAAAAGAAAGCGATGCTTACATTTGGAATAACGGCAAACGAACGAACTTTCACCGTATAGCAATACTCAAAGTATACTCAAAATACTCACAAGAATACGCTCAAAATATCGAGAGAGAAATAGAGAAAACTTCAGTTTCTGGTGTGATTTTCAATTCTAACCTAAGCACCCTATTTATAGGAAATTGTTTAGAACACCAAAGCAAAAAATTGAATATAATAATAATATTATTATCAAATTTCAAGCCCACCTCTAGACATTTGAAATCAGCTGATTTTGCACATGTTTAATGAGGCCACAAAATATAAAAAAATTTTTTTATTAATAAAAATAAATAAAACTACCAAAAATCAAGTATTTGAACTTGAACTTCAATAATTCATAATAAATAGCCCTTTTATTAGAAAATTCGAATCTCGTGAGTTTTTATAGGAAATTCAATTCTCTACAACTTTTCGGAAGAAAGTTTTTCAAATTCCAAATGAAATTGACCAAAATCTACAAATGAGACGATTTTACAAGCTATAATCAAATTTCAAATCAGAAATGGGGTCCAAAACACATAAAACATGTTTTAAATATTTTTGGTAACAAAATACTTCTCCTCCACATATACTCATATATCCCACATTAGTTGTAAAAATATCACCATTATTATATTATTAAAATATAATAATATATTTAAATAAATTATTTTATCGAGAAAGAGATAAAATTTCAATTTTCAACAATTGTCACATTAAAATTTTTCTCCATCTATATCCACATAAAATCAATGTTTTCCTCATCATATGAATCAATAATTAATTATTCACAAATAATATTACGTAATCACAATATTGACATTGAAGCGGTTCCTAGGAAAGAGGGGCTTTCAATAAGAATTTCTTCTTCTTGGCGGCATGATTAGGTGACCAAACCTCTCCTTAGGCGAGAACTTTCTAGACATTGCCAATAATGTTATCTAATAATATTATTCAGATAATATGAATTATTGCTTCGATAATGAAAAATCTTGTGTAATGACAATTATTGAAACAATGATAATATAAAATATCAACGTAGCAATTATTGAATCAATAAAATATAATATTGAGCAGTAATTACTTTGTAACAATTATTGAGTAATGCCTTCTTCTGAAAAAAAAAAATTATCATGCTTCATGAATAGTACTAAATGAATAGTAACTCGTGAATAATAACTCATGAATAGTAACTCGTGAATAGTAACTCATGAATAGTAACTCATGAATAGTAACTCATGAATAGTAATTATAAAAAATTGAATACTTTTATTTCATAAAATTCGGGGTCTTACAACTAATTCGTATATACCTCCTCTCTCTGAAGTAATCGTTTAGCCCATCTCCTATACATCCACCATTAAAGGATACGGTTACACTGCCTTAGACTTGATACTACTAAATGCATAGGGGTGTTCACAGGGTAAAAAAGCTGACCGAACCGGATCGAATATCGATAATACCCAAAATACAATCTTGATCGACGGTACTAGTTGAGCCGAATTATCTACCGGACCGAATAATGGATTCGATCTGGGATCGATGCCGGTTTATACCTTACTAGAATCGGCCACAATTTTAACCAAAACTCAAATTACTTTTAAACCAAAACCTACCCAATTAAGAGCAAATGAAGACTTATTTTTCAAATTAAATTTTGGCCCAAGATCAAGAAATTGGTCCAAAGTCAAGAAATTTTGACCCAATAATAAAAAATAAAAGGCTTGGAAGTCTTTTTATAAAAAAAACTTGCTTGGACTTTTCATAAAATAACCAATGTGGGTCTTGGCTATTAAGTTCATATGCCTTTTTATAAGGAAAACTTCATTAAGCTTTTATTAAAAAAAAACTCAATGTGGGACTTGGCTATTAAATCTCACTTGGTAGTATTTTTATAAGGAAAACTTCCTTAGACTTATATAAAATAACCAATGTGAGACTTGACTATTAAGGTCTCACTTGTAGTTTTATTATAGGAAAACTTCCTTAGACTTTTTATAAATAACCAATGTGGGACTTGAATACTTGACTTTCACTTGGTAGTTAGACTTTTTATAAATAACCAATGTGGGTTGAATACTTGACTTTCACTTGGTAGTCTTTTTTTAATCAATGTTGACTACAAACAACCATATTCTATCCAATTAAGTAAGACTTTTATTCTAACTTTGGAGCAAATCTTTCCTTGATAAATAATTAAAGTTTATCTAACTTCTTTTACTTTTACCAATTAGATCAATAAAGAACTTGTAAACAACCAACTATTAATTTATTTAAATTTTTCTAATTTCTTTTAGTTTTACCAATCAATATAGAACTTGTAAACCACCAACTATTAATGTTTCCTTAGTATTATTTTTTATAAAAAAATTTACTTAATACTTGGTAGTCTATACTTGATTGTGATAGTCTTTATAAGGAAAATTTCCTTAGACTTTTAAAAATTAACCATAGGTGGACTTGAGTATTTGACCTTCACTTGGTACTCTTTTATAAGGAAAACCTCATTAGACTTTTTATAAATAACAAATGTGGGACTTGAATTGTGGCGCCCCCAAAATAGGTATACACAACACCCATTCTCGAGTTAAGCCAAATACATGGTACAAGAAGCAAACTACAACTTCAATAATACAAATGTCGTGTGAAATACGACAATATATCTTATGAGTTTAAATACAAATATTATCTTCTAGACAATATCTATACTCAAATAAATCCCCATCATATTTATTGATACATCATTTTACAAAATGGTGAGGACTACTAAACAACTCTCTCTAGAACCTTCATTCCATACCCAGACTAGTACTATTTACATTCTCGCCTCCCGAGAAGAAGAATGGAACAACAAGGAAAAGGGTGAGCTCAACTAGCCCAATAAAGAATGTTATGACTAAGATAATATACAACAAATTATCGTTAGTCTCCAACAGGAAAAATCGATAGAATACAATAGACAACAAGTTTCGGATCAATATTCGCATGTGAAATAATAATTCATAGAAGAGTTACGTAGAGAATAAAATCTACTATAATCTATGAATTTAACGATCCATCATCAATATTTTATCCTGTAACATCAATCAATTTTCATCTCAAATCAAATATTCATCTTTGCACTCTGGGCCAAAGATATTCATCAATCGGTCATGTTCATCTCAACACTGTTCATCTTTGCACTAAAGGCCAAAGATATTCATCGATCGGTCATGTTCATTTAAACACTGTTCATCTTTGCACTACGAGCCAAAGATATTCTTGAAAATCATTCATCTTTGCACTACTGGGCCAAAGATATTCAATAATATCATCATTTAAGACGAGGATGATGAAAAATATTTTAAAGAACGAATCCAAAGTGAAACAAAATGACAAGGATTAAGGATTAAGGATTAAGTACTTTGTTTTATCCACGTCAACAATACCTCAAAAATAATCATAGTGGTGTAAAATTCAAGAATGATCAAAACATGGATACAATCAAAGCTAGTATCCGAATAGATATTTTTTACGAAAAGAAGAAATTTTATTTTTCGGTGAATAGTCAGATATCGTGAATAGTCTTGGTATCGTGAATAGTAACTCAGACACCAAAAGATAGAAATTCCACAAAAAAAACATTTTCACGCTTCATGAATAGTACTTTCGAATAGAATAGTAACTCGTGAATAGTAACTCATGAATAGTAACTTCGTGAATAGTAACTCATGAATAGTAACCCCAGAGCATGAAAAAGTTCCAAATTTGATAAAACTTCAGATCAACATTTCAAAGATAAATGATATTGAAGAAATAATATCATTCTGAAAAAATAATATCCCTTACCTCAAAGAATTAGTACTTGGAAGGAAAGGTCGGAAGTGATCTTTGAATGAAACTTGTCTTTGACAAAGAACTCTCAAAGTATCTAAATACTCACAAAATACGCTCAATAATATAGAGAGAGAGAGAAAACTTTGTTTACGGTGTGATTTTCAATTCTAACTTAGCCCTCTATTTATAGGAAAATGTTAGCCGTAAAGCGGACTTGACTGCACTACGATGGCTTTACACGCTACTATTGCCACCCACCACATTTGAAATAAAATTCAGCACATTTTTCACCAACCACAAGTGGGGCCCACTCAATTCTAGAATTTTCCACCAAAATCAATTATAACCCTAATTTAGAGATCAATCACCTCTTAAAATTCATAATAAATTATACGCTCATCTTTAACGGTTCAAAATTTGTGGACATATACTCAACTTATATATGTATAACATATCCAAAAATTACAACGATCCAACGGTCGAATTAAATATTATAGCTCACACTGATAAAGTCAGTAATAACACCGATTTGATCTTTTAATTCCTCCAATCCGACAAAATAAAACATCTCGAAGCATTAATTCCTTCATTAATAACCACATAAATAAATCCATCATTTATATTCATATAAAATAAATATTTCTTATCATATGAATCAATAATTAATTATTCACAAATAATATTACGAATCACAATTATGACAACCCGCCGTAGTTCCGGAAAGAGGGGCTTTCGAATAAGAATTTCTTCTTCTTCTTGGCGCCGCAATTAGGTGACCAAACCTCTCCTTAGACGTAACTTTCTAGACATTGCCAATAATGTTATCTAATAATATTATTCAAATAATATGAATTATTGATCGATAATGAGAAATATTGTGCGGTGACAATTATTGAACAACAATAATATAAAATATCAACGCAGAATTATTGAATCAATAAAATAAAATCTTGAATAATAACTTCACTCATGTGAAAATTATTGAGTAGTGCCTTCTTACGTAAGGATCAATAATTCAACAATCTTGTGCAATCTGCAGTGTACTCTTTGGCAACCACGCGTATTCATCGTATTTTAACCACCGGGGGTATTCCAACAGATCTTAATTGGTAACAACTACGCCAAGTTATTTATAACCACCCAAACTTTGTCGTTTTCCTCATCCAATCGCTTTTTCGTTATGGGGCCCACACACATGGCTGCTTGTAGTCGTACGAATATTCCCCAAGCAGATCTAATATTCCACGACCAAACGAATATTCCCAAACAAAATGAATATTTTATAACCACTTGCTTATTTTGAAATATTTGCACATTTTACCCATAACTAACCACATTAATCAAATCCACCCTTACTATTTCAAAATAATAAATAAAGGAAATTCCTTTTTATTTAAAAAATTTGAGGTCTTCTGAACCTCCCTCCTTATGAAATTTCGTCCTCGAAATTGACGTACGTACCTGGTGTTTCGAAAAGGTGAGGATACCTCGCTTTCATTTCCGTTTCCAATTCCCAAGTCATTTCCTCTATAGCATGATTCCTCCACAAAACTTTAACTTGTGGTATGACCTTTGCGCGTAGGACATGCTCCTTCCTATCCAAAATCTTGACAGGTACCTCCTCATACGTTAAGTCTTCGGCTATCTCGTCCTGGTTCTAACTTCGATAACGTGGTTCGGGTCTTTCACATATTTACGAAGTACAGATATGTGAAACACATTATGAACACGAGACATACTTGGAAGTAACGCAAGTCTATAAGCTACATTTCCTACTCGGTCAAGAATTTGAAATGGACCAATAAATCGTGGATTGAGCTTTCCTCTCTTCCCAAACCTTGTAACTCCCTTCCATGGAGCAACTTCGCAACAATACATGATCCCCTACATTAAATTCCACGTCCTTTCGATGAAGATCCGCATAACTCTTTTGTCGATCTTGTGCCGTTTGTATCGTTATCGAATCATTTGGATCTTTTCGGTGATCATACGTACTAACTTTCGGGTCCCAACAATGTTGCTTCACCCACCTCATCCCAACATATTGGAGAACGACATTTTCGTCCATATAATGCTTGAATGGAACCACGCTTATATTTGTTTAATAACTATTGTTGTATGAGAATTCCACCAATGGCAAGTACTTATCCCAACTTCCTTTGAAATCTAGGACACGAGTTTTAATATATCTTCAAGAGTTTGAGTAGTCCTTTTCGATTGTCCATCCGTTTGAGGATGGTATGCCAAATAAATCAGAATTTCGTGCCCATAGCTTTCTAACCCAAAATCATGAAGTGAATCTTGAGTCACGATCTAAAACTATGGATACTGGCATGCCATGCAATCTCACAATTGCATTTACGTACATACGAGAAAGACGTTCAAGGGAATAAGTCTCTCGTATCGGTAAGAAATGAGCAGACTTGGTTAATCTAATAACCCAAATAGCATTGATGCCTTGAGAAACCGCAGGAAGACCCGCAACGAAATCCATAGTAATGTGTTCCCACTTCCATTCCAGAATCTCAAGTGGTTGCAACGGACCCTTAGGTACAAGATACTCCGCCTTTACACGTTGGCAAGTTAAACATCTCGAGATAAACTACGCGATCTCTCTCCTCATTTTGCTCTACCAAAATGTATGTTGAAGATCATAATACATTTTGGTACTCCCAGGATGGATTGCAAATGGTGTATTGTGTGCCTTCATCATAATCTTGTACTTCAAATCAGAGTCGTTAGGAACACAAAGTCTAGAGTGGACTCAAGTATTCCTTCTTCATCAATTCTCGCTTAGAATAGCTCCTTCTTGTACTTTCTTCTTCATACGCATCATCCGGGTCGATGGCTTGGCAAGCGGCTTAAACTTTATTGATTAAAGTTGATTATACTCGTATATTATTATCAACGTGGGTACCTAGAGTTTTCATCTCCATCTCTATTATTTGTAAATTATCTGAAATTAGTCTTTGACAATATCGTATTTTCGTACTTGTATACGATCTTCTACTCAACACGTCGGCTACCACGTTAAGCTTTTCCGGGATGGTATGGTGAACATGTGCTTGAAATGAGTCTCCTCTTGAGTTCTTGAAGCTCTTCCCACATTCCTTGCTCCATTCGAATTTTGTATCTCTACGAGTCACCGCGATAGCGATTCGAGAATATCCTTCAACGAATCTCCGATAATAACCAACTAAGCCTGAAAGCTACGTATTTCGATTCTTGACTTAGGTTGCTCTCAATCTGTGACTCATATCCCAATCTTGGATAGCACGTCACAATGACACCTATCGATTTACTATCGCATCGAATATGGCGTCCCCTATAGAGAGTCTCGCTTAGGTGAATTCCACAAAGGAAGTCATACAAGATAAAGGCTCGGTACCAAATTCTATAGTTGAATTTTTAACTCCACGAAGTTCAATAGGAGCCATTCGATATGAGATTTTAGAAATGAGTTTTGTCTTAGGGTTCAAAGTCGATACAAAATTTAATATCGATCTTTGGGAGTAAACCAAGAAATTCTTGAGAAATACGTCGGGAAAAATCAATAACAACAGAATATTATTCAAATCGACGTGTCTTTATTCAAATCCATAACATGGACTAAGAAAATTTGACATCCGTAATAAGCGAATGACTTCATGACTTGATATGAAAATGTTTGACTACAATGGTTTGATTGCTTGAATTGAATAACAGATTGCTTAGGAATATGAAAACTAACAACCTTACAAAAGCAATCAATTTGGCATGATGAGTAGTTAACCTTAAAATCACATCAAAAGAAAATATCTCTATAGAAATAAGGTTAACGAGTAATGTGATAGTGCCAACTTGAATCAAGCAAGATTTTTAAACAACGGATGTAATGAAAGTTTCTCCTAATGGAGTCTCCACAGATAGGTCAAAGTTTAATTTCTCCGTAGTCAAGTTCAAACGTTGAGCGCAAGTAAGAGATATAAAAGAATGGGTAGAACCAATATCTAGTAAAGGTATATACTTATGAGAATTTATAATTAACTAACTCTGCTAACCGTTCGGGTTCCTCGCATTTTGACCAAATCACAACAAACGCTCTTCCGGAATCGTTGACTTTGACTTTTACGGGACGATCTTTTGAGTCACCGTCCCCATTGAACTAGGTTTTCGCTCTCTTGTCTCTCGAAGCGATATGTCCTTCCTTTCCACAATTATAGCATACCTTGAATCTGTTGTGGGCGGTTTGGTGATATGTCCCTCTTTCCGCATTTGTAACATACGATACGGTGGTCGTTCTCCTCCTAAAACTAGTTGCTACTAGCCACCGACGTCTTCAAATGGTCGTTGTTGAATCTCCTCTTTTAAAATCTCCTCCCAGGCTAACGCTTCTTCTATTTTCATGGCCACGATTACCACCAGAGTGGTCACCGCCTTTGTCCGTATTCTTCTTTCTCCGCTAGTTATCATTATTCGATGGATCGCTATCTTGATATGATCCTCGGTTATGGTCCCTCGGTTGAACGTACTTTCGTTATCTCGCTCTAACAATGAGCCCTATTGACAACATCTGAATAGAGAGAAAATTTATGAGAAATGAGATCTTGACGTATCTTGGGTTTCAAACCTCTAAGAAACATCCGCGTCATCGTTCCTCATTCTCCACCAAATGAGGTGCAAACTGGATAACTCCGCGAACTTCGCCTCGTCTTTGGGACACCGTCATGTTATTCTCGCTTCTAGTCTAATAAACTCCACTTCCTTCATATATGAATACTTTCGGGAAGTACTTGTCATTGAACTGCTTTCTGAAACATCTCCCATGACATCTTTGAGTGCGGTGGATGGAGTACGCTTCACGATTCCCACCAAAGTCCGCCTTCGCCACGGGAACATAAAGGTGGCGAATGGAACCTTCTGTTCCTCCGTACATCCCAAGACATCGAATATCTTGGTAATTTGTTTGACCCACGTCTCGCTTCTTTAATCGATATCGGCTTTCCCCAGTGCAGTGGTCCCAACTCTTTGAATCTGCTTGTTTGTGACCACCCGTGAATTGCTATCATTTCCTCCTCAGTATTTTGAACACGAGTCTCCTCGCGTCTAATTTTGCATGAACTGCAAAAGCTTCTAAACATCCCCTCGTTCATCATCTCGCTTTCGGTGGTGTTGTTCACGGGAGGAACATTGCCACTGTTGCACGTTCTCCTCGTTGGTAAAATCTGAGCATCTCCACGGTCTCATTTACTCCATCATGTTAATTTCTCGGTCGACATTCTCAAATACTGTCATAAAACAAGGGTTAATTAAGGAAATCAATATATCACATAATATCCCTATATACTGACCAACTAACAAATAAGCTTAGGTAGGACACACTAGCGAAGGATTTACTCGTCTCTCCCCTCCTAGTTCTATTCCCCGATCTCCGCCAGAGATCATATCCCTAAGCTCTGATACCAACTGTGACGCCCCCAAAATAGGTATACACAACACCCATTCTGAGTCGCCAAATACATGGTACAAGAAGCAAACTACAACTTCAATAATACAAATGTCGTGTGAAATACGACAATATATACTGTGAGTTTAAATACAAATATTATCTTCTAGACAATATCTATACTCAAATAAATCCCCATCATATTTATTGATACATCATTTTACAAAAATGGTGAGGACTACTAAACAACTCTCTCTAGAACCTTCATTCCATACCCCGACTAGTACTCGCTACATTCTCGCCTCCTGAGAAGAAGAATGGAACAACAAGGAAAAGGGTGAGCTCAACTAGCCCAGTAAAGAATGTTATGACTAAGATAATATACAACAAATTATCGTTAGTCTCAAGAGGAAAAATCGATAGAATACAATAGACAACAAGTTTCGGATCAATATTCATTGCGGAAATAATAATTCATAGAAGAGTTACGTAGAGAATGAAATCTACTATAATCTATGAATTTAACGGTCCATCATCAATATTTTATCCTCCGTAACATCAATCAATTTTCATCTCAAATCAAATATTCATCTTTTTTGCACTACAGGCCCAAAGATATTCATCAATCGGTCATGTTCATCTCAACACTGTTCATCTTTGCACTAAAGGCCAAAGATATTCATCGATCGGTCGTGTTCATTTAAACACATGTTCATCTTTGCACTTTCTGAGCCAAAGATATTCTTCGAAATCATTCATCTTTGCACTACTGGTGCCAAAGATATTCAATAATATCATCATTTAAGACCGAGGATGATGAAAATATTTTTAAAGAACGAATCCAAAGTGAAACAAAATGACAAGGATTAAGGATTAAGGATTCGTACTTTGTTTTATCCACGCCCAACAATACCTCAAAAATAATCATAGTGGTGTAAAATTCAAGAATGATCAAAACATGGATACAATCAAAGCTAGTATCCGAATAGATATTTTGGACGAAAAGAAGAAATTTTATTTTTTATGAATAGTCCGATATCGTGAATAGTGTAAGTATATATGTGAATAGTCTTGATATCGTGAATAGTAACTCAGACACCAAAAGATAGAAATTCCACAAAAAAAACATTTTCACGCTTCATGAATAGTACTCGTGAATAGTAACTTCGTGAATAGTAACTCGTGAATAGTAACTCGTGAATAGTAACTCATGAATAGTAACCCGACATGAAAAAGTTCCAAATTTGATAAAAACTTGAGATCAACATTTCAAAGATAATGATATTGAAGAAATAATATCATTACTGAAAAAATAATATCCCTTACCTCAAAGAATTAGTACTTGGGAAGGAAAGGTCGGAAGTGATCTTTGAATGAAACTTGTCTTGAATGAAGAACTCTCAAAGTATCTAAATACTCACAAAATACGCTCAATAATATAGAGAGAGAAAAGAAAACTTTGTTTACGGTGTGATTTTCAATTCTAACTTAGCCCTCTATTTATAGGAAAATGTTAGCCGTACCAAGCGGACTTGACACAAGCTACCGATGGCTTTACACGCTACTATTGCCACCCACCACATTTGAAATAAAATTCAGCACATTTTTTCACCAACCACAAGTGGGGCCCACTCAATTCTAGAATTTTCCACCAAAATCAATTATAACCCTAATTTCCTAATCACCACCTCTTAAAATTCATAA
This sequence comes from Panax quinquefolius, assembly GCA_020205615.1. Lineage (NCBI taxonomy): Eukaryota > Viridiplantae > Streptophyta > Magnoliopsida > Apiales > Araliaceae > Panax > Panax quinquefolius. The sequence continues at coordinate 89,931,385 of CM035172.1, read as the reverse complement.
TAAATTATCGCTCATCTTTAACGGTTCAAAATTTGTGGACATATACTCAACTTATATATGTATAACATATCCAAAAATTACAACGATCCAACGGTCGAATTAAATATTATAGCTCACACAATAAAGCTGTAATAACACCGATTTGATCTTTTAATTCCTCCAATCCGACAAAATAAAACATCTCAGCATTAATTCCTTCATTAATAACCACATAAATAAATCCATCATTTATATTCATATAAAATAAATATTTCTTATCATATGAATCAATAATTAATTATTCACAAATAATATTACAGAATCACAATTATAATGACGGTAGTTCCCAGAAAGAGGGGCTTTCCAATAAGAATTTCTTCTTCTTGGCAGCGCAATTAGGTGACCAAACCTCTCCTTAGATGTAACTTTCTAGACATTGCCAATAATGTTATCTAATAATATTATTCAAATAATATGAATTATTGATCGATAATGAGAAATATCAGTGCGTTGACAATTATTGAACAACAATAATATAAAATATCAACGCAAAGATTATTGAATCAATAAAATAAAATAATGAGCAATTAACTCGTGAAAATTATTGAGTAGTGCCTTCTTACGTAAGGATCAATAATTCAACAATCTTCATGCTTGATACCGCAAGTGTTTTCTTTGTGCGACCACGCCAGATTCATCGTATTTTAACCACCGGGTATTCCAATGATCTTAACTGTGTAATAACTACTGCTGGCAAGTTATTTATAACCACCCAAACTTTGTAGTTTTCCTCATCCAATCGCTTTTCCGTTATGGGGCCCACACATGGTCACTACCCGTCGCACGAATATTCCCAAACAGATCATTTAATATTCCACGACCAAACGAATATTCCCCGACAAAAATGAATATTTTATAACCACTTGCTTATTTTGAAATATTTGCACATTTTACCCATAACTAACCACATTAATCAAATCCACCCTTACTATTTCAAAATAATAAATAAAGGAAATTCCTTTTTATTTAAAAAAATTTCGGGGTCTTACATGAATACTTGACCTTCACTTGGTAGTCTTTTATTAATCAATGTGGGACTTTCAAACAACCATATATATTTGTTCTCTTATCTTACCAATATCCCACATTGTCTAATTTGTGTTCTCTTGTCTTACCTCTATTTTATAAATAGGGGAGACCACCAATAATTTCATCAAGTCCTAAATATTTTATTATATATGTCTTTTCTTGTGTTATTTCTATTATATAAATAGAGAAGAAGACTTCAAGCCAATTCTACAAGGCTAAGTAAAAAATTATTTAAAAGGTTTTTGGCCAAGATAATGGGATTCGGTCCCAGATGTCTGGGACCTATGAAATCGGTAATCGGAATCGAAACCTATTTGTACCAAACCCTATCCGAACTGCTTTCTTTTATCTAACCGAAGCCAGGTTCGACCGTCCTCAATTCACCTAAAAAACCAAAAATACCAAAATTTATGAACAGCCCTACTCGTACATATACTCAAGGAATTGGTGATTATCAAATATATTTAATGTCACCAACTTACTATGATAAAATAATTTCACATAAATTATTTAATATCGATAGATAAATTTCTATCCAAATTTCTTTACTTCAAATAACTCGCCTCTTGATAAATAACAAAAATATATAATAATATATTTATTAAACACGAAATCACTTATTACATAGTTTATATTACCTCATTCAACACAATACCACATACCTCTCAACACACACACACACACACACACACACACACATATATATATATATATATATATATATATATATATATATATTATTCGAACCATTCTCATGCCTTAAGAATTTTATTTATTAAATTCTTATTTTAATAATTTTTGAAAATTCAGGTTCTTACAGAAATCATGGCCAAGATCATAGAAGTGGAAATTTCAAGAAGAGGAGATTCAATAATGATGGAAAGACGTCAAGATCAATCACCCGTTGTTAAGGAAGGAGAATGACTATTGGTCGTAATGCTACAAATGCGACAGGGAGGACACATCACCAAATCAGAAGCATCTGAACCAACAAAGTGTGTTACAATTGTGTAAAGGAAGGTCATTTAGCTCTATTTTGTTATACAGCGAAGTTAAGTCCAGCTGGGACGGTGACACCAAATGCTGTCCCAGACAAGTCAAAGCCGGTGTAGTTCAAGGGAGAGCGTTTGTCGTGACCTCCCAAAAAGCGAGGAACCCAACAAAGTTATCACGGATAAGCTAATCATAAACTCTTGCGAAGTCTATACCTTATTTGATCTTGTGACACCCCAAATTCAGTACTTCAATTCCCACATGAGTTGGTGTTCACTATACAAACATCATATGTCTATCTACCAATAATAATTGAAATCATAAATAGATAGAAATAAATCCTCTCCTTAAGGAGTTACATCATCTAAAATAAATATATAAATCCCAGGTCATACTAACCTTAAATCTCAAATGCAGAAATATAAACAAATAATAGTCTTACACAACATTAACATAAGTCCAAAACATAAATACATAATCACATAAACAACAAGTCTTCATCACTTGTTAATCTTGCCCTTTCCTTTGCTAGTAGAAGGCTCGCTTGGACCTTTCGTTCTTAATCGCAATGATATTATTATGCAAGAGTGAGCACGATTGCCCACAAGTATAATAATGAAACAACAATATAATAACATGCATGTGAATCAAAGACTCCTGGAATAAAAACTCAACTTTTGAATCAAGAATGAATAACAAGAATCAAAAGAACTTTTGAGGGTCATAAGACCTTGAACTATGTCATAGGTTATCAAGGATTATACTTGAAACCTTTAACAATCATACGACTATGGACTCTTCTACTCGTACTTAGGGGGATCATCCTTTAGTACTATACTGTGCACAATATCTTAACGCTAACGCATAAGTAATCCCCTATACAGGGTTGTTCATCTCAGTTTGACATTAGAGTCCGCACCAAATGAAGTTTGGTTTAGATAATTCAACAAGGGTTCCAAAAATTAGAACGTTCATCAACTATGGACTACTCGAATCAATAAGGGTTTGCTAGTCTTATAAGGTTCAACAATAATTGATATTTAAATCGAATAACAAACTCAAGAGGTATACAATTGAATAAGTATTATATAACAGAATCATACTTTGAAAAGATTAATAAACTTTAATATAACAAATTGAACTTGATTAATAATAACAAGAATTTGCTCGATGTAAAGAGGTAAGTTTATAAACTTATATAATGATAACGAGTAGGGTTAGAAAACTTACCTCGTGCGTAGATTACACGTTAATTATACACGGTCCTTGATTTAATCCTACATACCATTTATAATCATAATACCAGTCAATTATAACGTAACTAGTCATCACAAGTTCATTATTTTTGTCTAAATTAAGTTATGACTATAGTTAGTCAAATTACCACGCTTATTTTCACATAATATCACACTACACGAATAATAAGCTAACTATGCGTTCAAAAATTCAATCAACATGTAAATGCCTTATTGACATGATAAGAACCTATTTTAACATCTCATTATATATTTAACACGTTTTTATGTTCATTAGATTAGGTTGCTAATACATTCCTGGACGTTAACAATAAAAAAGAAATCATTTCAGAACAATCTATAGAGTGGTATTTATAGCGGCTTCACCACCTTATTCTTAAGCCTTATTAGCCATGGCTGACAATAACTGACACAATACATTAATGCCATGGGTGGGTCAAGGCCATGCTTGGTATCAAGGCCACATGCACATAGGCCTTAAGGCATGGAGTTGGCGCCGTGGCGCGGAACTCCAGTTCGCGAAGAACACAGAGCCAGGCAAAATTATCATTACATGATCATTAAATACATTAATCTAAACATACCCATATACTAGAATTCATACATAATCATTACCCAACCTTTATAAAGTGATTTTAACAAGTTTAAACACACAATTACTTGAATCAAATTATATAATTTCACTATTCTTGATGTTCTTGAAAGTTTTGCAAACAAAACATGAAGATTGGCACTACGGGTTCATTATAACACTAAATCTATCTATTTGAAGTTTGTTATCTTCGTTTTAACATGCATAATCATATACAAATGTAAATTTATGATACAACATATGATTAACGCATTAAATTTGTTTGTAAGGGCTATATGGCCCTATTTTATACTGTAACTTTGAAGAAACTATATCGACATATTTTTATGACAACGATGATGTTATGGAAATATACAATATATACTAAAAACATGTTATGATAACATATTATCACATATATCCACATAATCGCTACCCTTTCCAATTACAGAGACTTTAATGTAAATTTGAAAGCCATTTTTTTACAAAAACTTAAACCACGTAAATTTGAAGTTTGGGTAAGAAGAGATTACCCTATTACAGATGAATAAGAGTGAAGTCCCTTTTTAGATTCTTCTTCAATATCACAACTTCTCCCAATAATTCTCTGAACTCTCCAGTTTCTTTATTTCAAAAACATACGTAATAAAATATAAGACTGATGCGCTTAGTGTAAGACCCCAACTTTTCATAAATAAAATCGAATTTTCTCTATTTATTATTGTGAATAATAAGGTGTTAATTTGATATAATGCTTTGGTTATGGGTGAAATGTGTAAATTTTGCAAAATAAGCAAGTGGTTATAAAATATTCATTGTTGTCGGGGAATATTCGTTTGGTCGTGGAATATTCTTGTTGTCGGGGAATATTCGTACGAAGGCGCAGCCATTTGTGGGCCCCATAATGGAAAACGGTCTAATGAAGATAACGACAAATTTGAGTTTTTATAAATGACGACGTAGTTGTTACCGTTAACATTATTGGAATACCTTTGGTTAAAATACTGATGTCTGGCGTGGTTGCCATAAAGAAATAGCGCGGTATTGCACGCATATTTTTGAATTATTGATTCTTACGTAAGAAGGCACTACTCAATAATTGTTACAATAATTACTGTTTAATATTTTATTTTATTGATTCAATAATTGCTACGTTTATATATTATATTATTGTTGTTTCAATAATTTTCATTGCACAGTGTTTCCCATTATCAGATCAATAATTCATATTATTTTAATAATATTATTAGATAGAATTATTGGCAATGTCTAAGGAAGTTCTGTCTAGGAAAGGGGTTTGGTCACCTAATTGCGCGCCAATAAGGAGAAATCCTTATCGAAAAGCCCCTCTTTCCTGAGAACGATCTGGTTATCATAATTGTGATTCTGTAATATTATTTGCGAATAATTAATTATTGATTTATATGATAAGGAAATATTTATTTTATGTGGATATATGGATATATTTATTGTGGTTATAAATGATGGAATTAATGTTGAGGTATTTTATCAGTATTTTGTCGGAATGAAGGTATTAAAATCGTCCGTATGTGGATTTGAGAATTTTTGTTTGGAATTTGGAAAAACTTTCTTCTACAAAGTTTTAGAGAATTCGATTTCCTATTAAATAGATATAAAATTCGTATTTTTCTGATAAAAGGGCTATTTATTATAAATTATTGAAGTTTTGGAAAAAATGTTTTATTTAAAATATGAGTGGGCCCCACTTTTGGTTGGTGAGAAATGTGCTGAAATTTTTATTCAAAAGTTGTGGGCGTGAATGGTAGCAGGTAAAGCCATCAGGTAGCAGGTTTGTCTGCTATGGCGTTCTAAGCATTTTCTTATAAATAGGGTGCTTAGTTAGAATTGAAAATCACACCAGAATCATAAGCTTTCTCTCTCTATATTATCGAGCGTATTTTGTGAGTATTTAGATACTTTATGAGTTGCTATTCAGTGCAAGTTTCCTTTAGCCTTATACCCGACGTTTCAGCCGGAAGTACTGTTCTTTTTAGGTAAGGGATGTTATTTTTTTCATAATGATGTTATTCTTTCAATATCATTATACTAAAAATATTGGTATGGATTTTATTGTGGAATTTCTAACTTTTTCATGTCGGGATTACTCACGTATACGACATTATTCACGTATACAACACTATTCACAAATACGACACTATTCACAGAAAAATAAAAAAATTTCTTTCTTTGTCCAAGTTGTCTATTGTGGTTATTATCTTTGATTGTATCCATATTTTGATCCTTATTCTTTAATTTTGCTCCACAATTGATTATTATATGGTATTTTTGAACTTGAATAAACTACAGTACGAATCTCTAATCTTTGATCTTTTATCTCACTAGATTCATTTTCTTTAAGATATTTTTCATCATCCTCACCCTAAATGATGATATTCTTTGAATATCTTTGGCTTTGTAGTGCAAAGATGAATGATCAATGATGAATATCTTTGGCCGTAGTCTGCAAAGTTGAATGGTGTTGAGATGAACATGACTAACCGGTGATACAAACGAATATCTTTGGCTTTCAGAGTGCAAAAATGAATATTTGATTCAAGATGGATATTGATTGATGTTACTGGGGATAAAATATTGATGATGGACTTTTAAATCTTAGAAGATAGTAGAATTCATTCTCTACTTGACTCTTCTAATGGATTGTTGTTTCCGCTGCAGTTGTTGATCTAAAACTTGTTGTCTATTATATTCAATCAAATTTTTCCCTGTTGAAGACTAATGATAAATTGTTGTATATTATCTTAGTCATAATATCCTTTACTGGACTAGTTGCACTTAAGCTAAAAATATTCAATTGTAAATTCAATGGCCATGATCATACCTCTCAACGATTCAACTTTGCACTACTGGCCAAAGAGAATCCATAGTCACGATCATACTAATAATCTACCCATCTTTACACTCAAGTCAAAGAGAAATTTCATCACTAGGATTATAAAAATGTTATATATGATAATAAAAATAATATGATCAAAACATGGATTTAATTTCAAGAGTAAAATTCATCAATCAACGGTAATTTGGTCAGAAAAATAAACCAATTTTGTCGTGAATAGTATCCATGAATAGTAACTTGTGAATAGTAACTCATGAATAGTAACTCATGAATAGTAACCCCAACATGAAAAAGGTAGAAATTCCAAAATAAAATCCATACCAATATTTCGGTATAATGATATTGAAAGAATAATATGTCTTAAGCTTATAAACAATTTATTTAAATTATTTACACTTTATTAATTAATGCATTTAATCATCATAAAATGCCAAACTCTTAAGATTTCATCACCAATAGCCAAAACCCTCATTAAAAATCTGCATTTAACTCATATATGATTCTCAAGCCATAAAATCATATTTTCTAATTTTCTTACTTCACGTAACATATTTAATTCATTTATTCATAACTAGTCCATTTTCATGAAAAATACCAAATTAGTTCCAAAAATATTTCTTTTCTGGGATTTAGCAGAATATAGTCCTATATTGAACATATATTTTTCTCAAAATTTTTAAAATTCATTTACTATTTTTGATATGGCCAAAACAGCCGAATATTTAGTTATTTATCAAAAATTGTACTTTTATCCAAAAATTTCGTAATTTACAGAGTATATGTCGACGTCGGGATTTTTTGGTGTCCCTTTCCGTTACTTGCTCTTTGGTGTTCTCATTTTAGGTGAGATTTGTTTGAAAAAATAAGTGAAAAAGGTCCGACATGTATAATGTCGACGATGGGACTGTTAAGAGTTGCCAGTTGGTTTTTTAAATGGTTGTACCAACATAACCGAGAAAAGGTTTACACATTGACCCAGTGATGTGACACTGATATATGGGTCGGCAAAACCGAGATTCCTTTAGGGTTCGGGGACTTGGTTATGCGGGGGGAAGGTGTTAGGCACCCCCTGACATCCGTGTTACCACGGTGACCGCCTCTTTTTAAGAAACTATTATCTGATGTGTGTGTGTGTGTGTGTGTGTGTGTGTGTGGGTCAATGTGTTGTTATATGAAAGTTGTGCGAGGCCTCGTTCAACCTATATACACAGTTTGAATTTATGTAAAATTCGCTTTTTAGCAAGATATGGCAAATGATGTTTTATAAAAGAGGTTTTTTTAACCCCGATGCTCAATAGAAATGAGACCTTTTACACTCCCATTTTATTAAGTGATCAATTGGATTAATTTTATTTGACGGATCTAGGCATCCGTATATAAAATAATATACAAAAATAATGCCGACTTCCTCGTGGGTACGAAAACCATCTGAGGAAATTCAGACATCGCAGAATAATTTACAAGCTGCTTACAGCTGAAAATGTCCATCACTGGAACCAAATCTAGATCCAATGGGATGAATCTGTGATCACATGATTCCTAAGCGCACGAGAATATTACAATTTGTATAAAAGCGATGGCGGTATATATATAAAAGCGGTAAATATATATATACGAGACATGATCACCAACCACGAAAGCACCTCCATGGGGGATCGAAATGTAAATAAAATAAAGTCATTAAAAGTCAAATACGGTCCAACTCCACCACGAAGTAAACTCTGCGGGATGAAATGTAAAAGAAAGTCAGAAAAAGCGATCAAGCGCCACGAAAGGAACTCCGAGTGCATAATATAAATATATATATATGTATATGTATATATATATATAAGCAATAAACGCACCGTATGTAAAATCCAAGCTCATTGAACAGAGTTCGACCATAGTTCATATATATAAGTATATATATATATAAGCGAGTAAATATATATATATATATCTTCAGGCTCATCGAACAAAGTCCGAACATACACGCTTGATATATATATATATATATATATATATATATATATATATAAGTGAATAAACGCACTGATATCAAGTCTAGGCTCATCGAACAAAGTTCGACACATATATAATATATAATATATATATATATTAAAGTAAATAAACGCCTCGCATCAAGTTCAGGCTCAATCGAGACATAACTCGATAATGTTAGTCAATATATATATATATATATATATATATATATATATATATATATATATATATGATATACAGATCTGAATGAAACCACTGATCAAGTCCGCAAAAAAAGCAAGCAACACGACTCTCAACGTGTAGAAGGGTGTGTGCAAAGATGAAGAGAAAGACTCTAAAGTGTTTGAGAAGGCTTACAGCTGACTGCTAAAAAAGGCTTCTATATCTTTAGAGTGGGTAAATACTGGGCTTTTGTGGGTATAAAAGAGGCTATATATGAGCTCACAGGTGTTTGAAAGTGTGATGAAAATACACTGTATGGTGAGTGTAGAGAAAATTGTGCAGGGTTTCCCCGTCTGTTTTCTCTTAAAAATCAGCACCCCAATCCCTCTATATATAGGAATATGAGTCATAAGTGTACTACTGGTACCGAGCCGCAGTGTACCAGAGCGGGTCGGGTTGGCCGGGTTTTATCAGGTCGGTCATCTCAAATACGTGCACTCGTGCAATCTTTGTAATGTCCACTCAGATTTTGAGAAGTGCAATCTGGGCATCCGTTTTGAGGTATCCCGGACCTATTTTGGACCACCGTTGTCGAGAGTTGTATGATGGCATGGGATTAGAGCTTGTACGAAGTCTTTGAAGATGGGACGATGCCCTCCGGTCTTCAAGCTTCAACTCTCATCCGTTACCCCGCACAATAGTCACTCGGGATTGGTTAACCTTGTGGGACATTGTTGCATAGAGACGTGACGTGGCATCGTGTTGGACGAGATGACGATGTTGCCCCTCACCGGTGATATCGCCGGATTGGGCCGATAAAACAGGCGTTGCTCAGACTTCGCTGAGATTGGACTGCTGCATTTGTTGAAGGTCCTCATTGTCATCTTTGAGGTGTGTTTGTCTTCCCGATGTTATTGTCGGGTTGGCATAATGTATCTTGTTGTGAGTGCCGAGATTGAAGCTGATGGCATTTGAAATAAGCATTTCCGGGGTTATCTCCGAAAATGCATTCCTTGGGGGTTATCACCAAGGTTGGTGGCTATTCCCATGGTTTGGACTGAGACTAGATACCTCGGGGTCATCTCCGAGATTAATCGGTCTTCTCTAGTGTATGTTCCGGTATTGTATCTGCAGGCCTCGGGGTTACATCCGAGGTTGAAATCGTTACTCCCAGATTGCGATCCGGGGTTGACGCTGCACTTCCGGTAGTATCCGGTATGGATTTGGATTGTCTTTTAGGGTTCTCTCTTAAAAGACGAATTTGTCCTCCTGCAATGTTAGTAACAGTAGTACAGAAAATTTCGAGTGTCTACAGATGCCCCTCTTTATCATACTCATGCATGGCGATGCATGGGTAGGATAAAGAATCCTAGACACTTGAAACGTAACAAGATAAATATGGTACTATAGATAGCAACATGATGCAAATGTATGATGCATGTGTATGGGGTTGTGGCCCAACATGCTGGGGATGATTGTTGGCTCCCTGTTGCTTTAACTGGGGATTGGCAATACTGACCAGACCTGATGTGCAAGCCGAATCTGTAAGGATGTTGATGTTGGAGTTATCACCAAATTCATGTGTTCTTAATAACGACTTGATCCTGAAGGGATATCTATTATATGTAAGAGATCTGTGGGGATAAAGCTTGATCTGTTTGAGGATGTGTATAACATATTCCATCATCTATCCTCTTTGATAATGTTGACCTCTCCTAGTTAGTATCGCCAAAATATGTCACGATTCTGTTGGATTTACTGCCAACATCAAATGCTGTTAGGGACGCTTGACCTTCGTTGACGTGTGAATCAACGGCTGAAGCATCCTGTGGGATATACTGTCAAGGTTGCTTGACCTTCGCTGACGTGTGAATCAACGGCTGAAACTCTGTGAGGAGATCGTCAAGGTTGATTGACCTTCGTTGATGTGTAGATCAACGGAGCATTGTGTTGTGACCCCCGTCGCCGGGGATCCGCTGGGGAATATGAGCAGCTGGGTATGAGAACCTCAAATAGCTCTATAGCTCTGATAGGTTTAAACGCTATCGGCTGAAATAACGTCAAGGTTGTTTGACCTTCGTTGATATGTGAGTCAACGGCTGAGCATGCGTTCCTACTCCCACTGGAGATATACGTTGTGACCCCCATCGGGGAGTTACTGAGGACGCATGAGTACGTACACGACTATCGAACGGTTCTCAACGCTTCGATGGGTTTACTTGCCATCGACTGAAATAACGTCAAGGTTGCTTGACCTTCGTTGATGGACATGTCAATGGATGAACGTGTTGTAACCCCCACCGGGGATCTACGTTGTAACCCCCGTCGAGGACTCACGTTGTAACCCCCATCGGGGATACATGTAAGGTAATGACCGGGAGTCGGCGGCATCGGACCTGTATAAGGTATTGCTGTATGTGATTTGTGACAACTGAGGTCATCGTCAGAGTATTCCTTGTGTTCAGGCGACTACCAATTAGTGATGTACTGATTCAAAGTCTCATCTGAGAAGACCAGGATTGTATGCTGTTTTGCTCAATCGTGTGGCATTTTTATTCCCAATATGACCTTTCTAGCCTATAAGGACTTCGTTTCAACTCAAACTGGACCAAGCTGGAGGGGTGGGACCCACATGGAGGAGCCGCAAGTGCACCTGCTGTAGCCGCAGGTGAGCCTGCAGCCAGGCGTGGATGATAAATCCCAATAGGCTTCACTTCACAAGTCACTTTCTACTTGTTTCACTTTAGAAAAATCGTGAGCCATCTTCAGATCTGCTGAGTTCAGGCTGCTTTCTGCAAATTCTATCACCGTACAAGTGTTTTACATTATCCTGGTAACGTATGCATGTATTTTTTTTCCAGTTTCTGTCCGTTAGATTGTGAGATATTGCATGAAATGCATCTAAACACATAGTAGTGATTATGTATGCACAAATGACTTGATAAAAATATTCAACATAGTAAATGTTTGTATTAAACCATGCTGAACGAAATGATGTGAAAAAATTTGACTTCTGAGACAGTCAAATTGGCACCTTTTTTCTGCTATTTTTTGTCCTATTTGAGGTCCAATGAGCAAAAGGTAGAAAGGCAAAATACTCCTAGCATTGAGGTTGGCCTTATACATGATGATTTTGATTTTTAATGCATATATTAGGTATATGACTTTGGGACAAAAAGCTACTTGAATGGCTACCTAGATATGCACTGTGTGCATGTGGATAGTCCTATTTTCAAAGGGACTATGGCAAAAAATTTCAAATGTAGGCATTGGGTAGTCATGCATTCTAACTCTATTATATGTTAAAGTAAATGCATGCATGCATATAGTCATATAATGCATTTTAGAAAGCTCCGGGTAAGGAAATACCACACCCTTTCTGAGGTAATTTGGAGACTTGTTGTCCAGATATTATGGATCCGGATCACCGAAAGGCCTTCTATAGGACCGCTTCTCGGCGTCTGGCGGAGGGCTTCAAGTGCCTTATCCCCGCTTCACGTCATATGCCCTTCGTCGGTTGGTAGAGGCTGCGATTCGTCCTGTCCAGGTAGATGTTCCAGACGTCAAGGACGAGGAGGTGGATATTGAGGATCCCGCTCCTGCTGAATATATCCCTCGCAGGGAGCTTCCGAGCATCCAGGTGGTGAACCTAGAGTTGCTGGCTGATTTGGGTAGACACCCATCGATGTACTTGCATGCTAACGAGGTATGACGTTAGACTTTATCTTACTTAATTCCTATTGATGAAGATTTAAAGGGTTCTGATGTTGATCTGCTTTTCATGCAGGTTCCAGGTTTTACACAGCCTCGGGGGAACTGGTTTAGCATCCACTCCATGTACCATGCGCTTCATCCTGATTATAGAGTAGTAGTACATGAGTGGGGATTTAGGGCATTTTTCTCCATCCTTCCCTGTCGTTGTCCTTGGGGTTACCTCAGGGCATTGTCTGAGCGATGGTTTCATCAGACTCAGTCACTCCACCTGCTGGATTGCGAGGTGATGATGATGCCTATGGATTGGCAATTTGTCACAAGTATAGAGTTTGGAGGGGAGCCAGTGCCTTAGCATGGCGAATATCACCCCTACTGCCGTCCGATCCTTATTAGGAGTTCCGGCGGGGGCGCTCAAAGGCAGGACTGTCCGTTCAAGTCCTTTGAGTGTAGATGTTATGAGCGGGATATTGAGTGAGCCCATGCCAGATGATGTCAGGATCAAGGATCGTGTTCTGCGGCGATTGTTCCTGATGATCATTTGAGGCTGCTTCATAGAAGATAACTCTTCCACGGTATCTTTTGCTTTGGTCAGCACCACACGCAATGTGGACCGTATAGGAGAGTATGATTGGGGCTCTTACACCTTTGCCTATTTCCTCCGGGGCATGCATCTGCGCTCATAGGGTTTGACCGAGGCTTGGCTAGGATTTTACCCGTTTCTGCTGGTGAGTATTTCTCTTGTCTTTTTCCATTCACAGGTTAAGAATGTTTACTGATAGCAGATGTTTAGCCATTGTGTTGGTAGTTTTGGGACTATGAGAGGCTTCCATGTTTGCGTCCTATGAGTGTGTTAGGCTTAGATACCTATCCACGAGGATTACAATGGCACCATTCTATTTTGCCAGAGGTCCCTGTATCTGAGGGCTTCACTCATTGTCGTATGCAGATGGAGTTGCTGATGGTTGACGCCATCACATGGCTTCCATACTCAGGGGATCATTTGACCATCGGTTTTAAGGATGGATACCCTACTAGAGTAGAGTATTTGATTTCCACCCGGAGATTTCCTCTCTTCACAGATGGAGGCTGGGAGCTCTATTTAGGAGAGCGTGCTATTAGGAGCACCACAGGGAGGTTCATATATACGATCTTGCCTCCCGTCAGCGCCATTGGCACATCACGCCACCCGCCACCGATATTCCATTGTTGGGAGTTGACGGTTTTGATTTATCCGAGGGTCCATGTACTCAGGAGATATTCCAACGCTGGTGGCTCCCTCGCACTATTGGGGCCCAGTCCCGTGCCACACATTTTATGGGGGACATGGTTCCAAGATCTTTGATGATGACGGATTGGGTGGCTTGTGTCCAAGCTCGGACTCATCTGACCCAAATTGATAGCTTGACCCGGCAGTTGGATCAGGCACACATATTTATTCGGCATTTGGGCGTAGATCCAAAGCAGAGGCGAGACATTTGTTCCTTCCACTTAGGTGCTTTGGCCCTCGGCATTTACCCATTTGGTTTTTCCGGTGCGCAGATCCTCCTCTTTATAGGCCCGATATCCTCGCTGATAGAGATCTAGTGACTCGTGGAGGAGTTACATCGTGGACAGATTGAGGACGTGGACATCGAGACCTCGGTCTTCTTCTCGATGTATATTCTCGTTATATCTTTTGATAGGCCTCTCATTAGATATTGGGTGGTTGTTCCCCATTCTCGCTATATCTTTTGATAGGCCTCTCATTAGTAGTAGGGCGTATGCGTCTGCCCCATTTTCATGTATTTGTAGTCAGATAGAGTGATGTATTAGATGATGATATATTTAGGAATGTATGCACCATTTTTCATTACCTATATCATATATTGCCATCCATTATCTCATTATGCATGTATCATGTTATGCATATGTATGTATGTCCAGAGATATTCGGCATTGATCCCTGGATGGTCTTATGACACGGCTTACACAGATGTCTTCTTCGACAGTTAGCCGTATAGATCATACCCCACCGTCAGTGGTGGCATTGGGTATGCGATCGTGGTATGATAGCATGTCACCACTAGATAGGGTGACTGTAGATCTGTTGTTGTAGCATACCATGACCCTTTTGGTATTTCAGGTTCCTGCAGGATTTATGGACGGGATGATAGAGCACTGGCTACCTGATAGGTAGGTATTCCACTTTGTCACCCATAAGTTGACTCCTACTTTGGAGGAGTATGCCCGTTTGACGATGTAGCCCCTAGACAGACCTTGTGTGCACATGGCTTTGGGAGACATGAGTAGACGATTCATGACTCTCACAGGATTGAGGCGCAGAGTGGTGCAGGATGAGCTGACATCTGGCCACGTGATCTCTCAGCGTTTTCTGTATGACAGATTTGGTGCGAAGGATAGCTACTCACGACATTCCGGGGATTTCACCGTGTCGGAGGATCATTGGCGTTTGGCCAGAGTTGATGTATTTATGCTGTGTACTGTCATACGTGTATATGCCACAGTATATGGATGAGATAGATATAGGCGTTATCATGGTCGTGAGAGCTCTCAGGGAGGGTCGTACCATTGTACCTATGATCGTGGCGAGAGACCTCACGATCAACATCCTATCTACAAGACTTACCCGTCAAAGCGTGTTTATCGGGAGTTCTATCATGTTGTATGTGTGGTTTATGTCACACTCATGCACCGGTTGGTACCCTTAGATAAGCACGGGTATTGCTTCTCCCATGATATGGCTATGTCATATTCCTTTCACCATCGGAGTGTACAGATGCTCGATCTCGGTCCGCATTTTTGGCGGATATCGTAGATCCATTTAGCATATTGTCGTGTCGGGGCTTTGCTCACCATACAACTTCATTACTCATGCTCCGCATGGATTTCCTCCTTTCGGTCGGCTTTGAGGGGCGTGACGACTTATCACCCATCGGTAGTGATGTCGCAGCTTGACCAGGCTTCTGTGGATTTTCATCCTTTCGAGGGGGCGGCAGTCATTGCTTCAAATTCTCGATACCTCTCACCGAGGACCGATCTCGTGTATACGCTTGCTGGGATCAGCGTGAGTTAGCCGCTTTTTCCTCCGCCATCCGTCCGATTATTCAAGAGAGTACTCGCATGGATGGAGACGGAGATTTTATCTACCGCGCAGAAGATTTGCGCATCTCGATGAGAGCGAAGTTAGTCGATGTAGAGCCTATAGAGGACATTGATACCTACATCGAGGAGGATACCGTCACTGGTTGCCAACATTTCTTCCAGATTCTCCTAGTACCAAGATTTCTTTGTGATTCAAAGACTTCAAGACAAAAGATTTAGAGCAGTAGTCTTCATCCGATGACCTTTGAGAGAGATCGATTCGATCTATGATGTCGATCGCTCTTGATGTGAGGGACGCCTCCTCCCTATTAGAGAGAGAGAGGCATTGGCTCATAGAGATGTCGCCGTCATTGAGCGTGATGAGGCTAGATCGCACGAGACGCACGATGATAGTTGAGCGGGATAGTGCTATATCTCGCCGGGATGTGGTACATCACGATAAGATCACAAATGGAGGTCCCTTACCACCGGTATGATCGCAGAGATGAGCGCTTATATCGATGAGCATATGGTCATCATGCGGATGGCTACTGCATCTGTTGGGTCGTGTGGATATTCTTATCCGTGAGACTACAACTTTACCTCCTTCATCTAAGAGGGATGCCATGTTGGTCTTGCTAGCTCGCATGTACCTCGATTTGGTAGATGAGCTTGTATTTACTGCATGCACTAGCTTAGCCATTTTTCATATACAGCTTCACATTGTATATATACCAAACAACATTATATATATGAGGAAATATATATTTTGGATCACTTCCCTTTTAGATATGCTTTCGCTATTTGCTTGATATTTTGCCTCTTTGCTTCGTGGCTTGTGATCTTGATGTATTCTCGATTCCTCCTGGTGGATGGACATTGAGTTGTCTCTCGGATAGTTCGTAATGGATCATCGATCTATGTATCCCTACCATCTTTGGTGTCTTGGGACTTGTTTCTGAATGGAAATATGGAGAGGAGTGTGGCTTTCCTCTCTGAGATTGACCGCACCACAGATGGTCGCCAGTACTTCTATTTAGGAGAAGCCTAGTTAATTCCACCTCTTATGGTTTAGTGTTGCTCTTTGAGGTATGACCGCAGCTTAGATAGTCGCCGAATCTCCTATTTGGGAGGAGTTCAGGTAATTCCATCCCTTTGGTATGAAGCCGAATGAAATGTAGCGGATTGAAAGAGAATCCCAATACCCGTTGACAATGGTTTGTGGTTTTTGTAGGGGTGAGACCGCACCATGAATGGTCGCCACGCATCTCCTATTGAAGAGGAGATCAGTCTGCGTAGTTCGAACTCGTGTAAGAGGTTCAACGTCAGTATATGGGTCGATATGGTGTAGGAATGTTTTTGTTGTTTTGATTTTTGTAAGGAGAAGAGGGTAGAAATGTTTTTTGTTGTTTTGTTTTTATCACGACCGGGCCATATGAAATGGTTGCCTCGTACTCCTATTGAAGAGGAGATCGTCGACGAAGTTCACCCCTCGTATGCGAGAAGAAACGGCGTAATCCCATGCAGCAGTCGAAAAGTGAGGAGAAAGTTTAATCCTAGGTTGAGGATAAACTATAGGTAATGCGAAAGTTTGATCCCGTGTAAGGGTAGCCAAACTATAAACGCAAGAGGTTTAATCCGGTGGGATGACCTAAGTCAGTATGAGCGCTAAAGGATAAAGCCAAAGTCGCTTTGGCTTGAATAGTACGTTTCCCTGAGGGGCTAAGTGTAGATAAGTTATATGTGGTAAAGGGTTAAAGAACCGAAATGACTGGTGACCTGATGATGATGCACCAGGGTGTTTGCTGGTTACTTCAGACATAATACCGTTTCACGGTGTCTGAGTTGATGATTTGTGAAAATTCATCGCCGTCCATTTCTTGCAATCTGAGAGCGCCTCCTGTCAATACTTCCTTGACAATAAACGGGCCTTCCCAGTTAGGAGCGAATTTTCCTTTAGCCTGATCTTGGTTGTCAAGAATCTTCTTCAAAACCAAGTCATGTTGTTTAAACTGCCGTAGCCGGACCTTTTTGTTGTAGGATCTGGCGATCCTTTGTTGATATAATCGACCATGGAAGATAGCCATGGTTCGCTTTTCGCCTATTAGAGACAATTGGTGATACCGCTTTGTACCCATTGGTCTTCATCCACCGAGCATCAATCAATACTCTGAGAGATTCCATCTCAACTTCTACGGGGAGCACTGCCTCCATCCCATAGGTTAAAGCGTAGGGGGTTGCCCCAGTTGAAGTGCGCATGGAGGTTCTGTAGGCTAACAGAGTAAGAGGCAATAGGTCAGGCCAATCTTTGTGGTTGGCGGACATCTTTTGCATAATCTTCTTGATATTTTTGTTAGACGCTTCAACATCACCGTTCATCTTCAGATGATAGATGACAGAGTTGAGATGTTTGATGTGGAATTTATTGCATAATTCCTCCATCATTTTGTTGTTGAGGTTCTTGGCATTGTCTGACAAATCACCTCTGGTTGTCCATATCAACAAACAACATTATTTCTAATGAAAGAAATGATTACTTCTTTAGTAACCCTGGGGAAGGAGGCTGCTTCTACCCACTTGGTAAAGTAGTCGATCATGGTGAAGATAAATCGATGACCATTACTGGCTTTAGGCTCAATGGGCCCGATAACGTCCATTCCCCACATTGAGAAGGGTAAATGAGAACTCATATTGTGGAGTTCCCATGGAGGGGCATGTATAACATTACCATGAATCTGGCACTGATAGCATCTTTTAACGTGGTCGTTGCAATCAGCTTTGAGAGATAGCCAATAATGTCCTGTCTTGAGGACTTTCTTGACAAGGAGGGGGCCACTCATGTGGGGGCCACGGACTCCACCATGGATTTCATCCATAAGCCTTTGGGCTTGGTATACCTAGTCCTGCATCTCTTTTGTAGAGCGCATCTCCACTCAGGTAGAACTTCATAGAAAATCGATGGATCCGCCTTTTCTCAGTCAGTCTCGCCTTAGCGGGTGTAGATCCATCTCGCAGATATTCCTTGATATGCTGATACCAAGGAGGTTGGATGGGAGGTAGCTCATCTGATACTTCTCCAACATAATTCCCATAGGTTGGGGCCTTGTTCAGGGCAATTGTGACGCTTGGCAAGTGTTCCTTGTCTGATATGCGAATCAAGGAGGCCAAAGTTGCTAATGCGTCCGCAAAGTCATTCCTATTACGAGGAATGTGTAGAAAGGAGATTTCTTCAAACTCCAAAGCCATCTTCAAAACACATGCCGATGGTAAGGCGAAGAAATGTAGTTCCTTGGTTTGATAGATTCCGGTGGATTGTCTAATTACCAACTCCGAATCTCCAAGGACAGTTAACCACTTGATGCCCATTAAACGGCAAGTTTTAGCCCCATGAGACACCTTCTTCATACTCGATCGTATTGTTGGTGCCGACAAATGTAATTTGACGGCGACGGATATCGCTCCCCCATACCGGATACTTAGAACCGCTCCAACTCGAAACCTTCCATATTAATTGCCCAACAAAATACATTTTTCCATGATTGGGCGCGTATCGTATTTTATGGTATTGTTGTACTGTCATTACTCCTTCATCGGGGAAATATGTTTCCAAGGGTTTGAAATCCCCTGAAGGTGCGACGACCAGTTAATCCGCGATTCCTTGACCTTTGATGGACTTTTGAGTCACATATACGAAGTCAAATTGTTGTAGGATCAACTGCCATCTGGACAGCCAGCAATTTAACATGGGTTTGTTGAACACATACTTGAGAGGATCCACACGGGATATGAGATGGGTTGTGTGACCATGGAGGTAATGTTGTAACCTCATGGAAGCCCATGCTAAAGCACAACACGTCTTTTCGATCAATGTGTACTTGTGTTCACTACTGCTGAACCTTTTGCTGAGGTAATAGATAGCTCGTTCTTGGCCTCTATCGTCTTTCTATCCCAGCATACAGCCTATGACATTATCACTTATGGACAGGTACATGAACAGGGGAACATCATCCCTGGGTGGTACCAAGACAGGAGCTTTGACTAGCTGTTTCTTGATTGTAAGGAAGGCATTCTGGCACTCATCATTCCATTTCATGGAGGAGTTCTTCTTTAATAGCTTGAAGATTGGCTCACAGTTTTCTGTGAGTTGGGAGATAAATCTGCTGATGAAGTTGATTCTTCCCAAAAATCCCCGTATTTCCTTCTTTATCTGAGGAATGGGCATTTCAATGATGGCTTGGATTTTGGCAGGATCCAGCTCAATCCCTTTGTGGCTGACTAGAAATCCTAGCAACTTGCCTGATTTGACGCCGAAGGCGCACTTAGCTGGATTCAACTTCAAGTTGTACTTACGCAACCTGTTGAACAACTTTCTGAGATGGTCTAGATGGTCATCCTCCTTCCGGGACTTGAAAATGATGTCATCCACGTAGATCCCAATCTTTTTATGCATTAAGTCATGGAAAAGAGCCATCATAGCTCGTTGATAGGTAGCTCCGGCAATGATGAGGTCGAATGACAACCGTCTATAGCAAAAAGTTCCCCAAGGAGTGATGAAAGTAGTCTTCTCACGATCTTCCTCGGAAACCATGATCTGATGATACCTCACAAAGCAATCAGCAAAGGAGTACATATCGTATTGCGCAGTATTGTCAATGAGAATGTGGATAAATGGCACGGGAAAGCTGTCTTTTAAGCAAGCTTTATTCAAGTCCCGGTAATCCACGCAAACTCGCACCTTCCCTCCAGGTTTAGGTATAGGCATGATGTTGGATATCCACTCAGGATATGTAGACACCATGATGATGCCAGCATGAAATTGTTTCATAATTTCTTCTTTCACCTTTAAACTCCACTCAGGTTTCAATCGCCTGAGCTTCTGCTTGACTGACTTAAATCCCTCTTTAATGGGAAGGCGATGAAGGACAATGTCAGTGGATAAACCCACCACATCTTCATGAGACCATGCAAACACATCCTGGAATTGGGTTAATAGCGTAACCATGTCATTCCATTGGTTTGGGGTAAGGTCTGAACCAATCTGGATTAACTTTGGGCTTTCTAAGGTTCCGAGATTGAAAGAAGTGGTTTGATCAAGGTTGGGTTTGGGTATGTCTTTGACCCATTCTTGAATTTCTGGAGGCACCTCAATGTCATCCTGGATATCCATCAAAATTGAATTCATCTCTACATCAAAGTCTGATCCTT